>JAFIDM010005346.1:19091034-19161512 GCA_023159025.1 Thereuonema tuberculata
AGTCTTTAGATTATAAAAAGACGAAATATGGTTAAAGTTTGAAGTATGTGTATGTATTTGAAGCTATAGATAGTCAACCTGAGCACTACTTGAGTCGCTAAGTCTGCACGTTGTTTTAGTGTTAGTTCTAAGACTATATTTGTAATTTAGAATTCTCCGATAGAACTTTTTTTCCTCTCTTTTCTAAGCATTCATAGTCCTATTTTATAAATAGATTTTGAAAGTCTGTAAGAATTTAACAGTTGGAGTCATTCAGAAATATGTTTTTCGCTGCTATGACAGTTAAATTCTTATGTTACGAAAAGTAACAATAGTTAGGGAAGTTACGACAGCATTTGAAACAGGTAATTGACTGGTTTGTTTCATTTTGTATGGAGTGTCACTGGAGAAATCAAGTAAACACCGCAGAATGAACGACGACACATTTGGGATATGGAAATCTATCAGCTTTGTTATATTTTGATATGAATAATATTGATCGGAATAATGAGGTAATCAAGAGACTGAGATGCTGAAAGCCAATGCCATGTTATTAAATGTTAAGCTTTATGTCAAACACTTCAGTTAAAGATATCAAACAATTATAAACCACTTTGTACAGAGAAATAATATATTTTATTTCAATGAGTTTTTTTAAAGAAAGGAAAGGAAGAATCTTGTCGAAGTGAAACGAAACTATTCAGTTTGATAATTTAATCTGTAAATTACAGATTATTCCTAAAACATATCCTAAGTAATGGAAATATAACTTTTTTATTTATTTTTAAAAAGAAAATATGGTTGCTTAACATTCTAGTATATAAAAGCGTTATTCTGTCGGTCATTGTCGTAAGACTTTTCGTTTTTCCAATTTTGTGACCAAACTGTAAGGTCATGCAAATGGAAAAAATGTAGAGCTTTTTAAGACAAACAAAATGCTACAAAAATCTTTCGAAAAAAGTTTTGGTTTCCAAGATGGCGCCTTTTAAAGGGTCAAATAAATAAACGAAAAGTATAAAAGTTGGAAGAGAAAATTATATTGAGAAAATGTTGGTATTTGAAAGTTCTATCGAGCGGTATATCAGTAATTAACAAACGTTTCTGCGTTTGGAAGATACAGGCGAAAATGAAGTTTTTTTGCGGCACCCCCCCCCGAGGGAGTGCCAACGCGCAATACAACTGAGTTAAGCGGAGAAGCCCACAATGAGCTGGGAAGTCGTGTATTATCCGATCTCCATATTAATTTGCTAAATAAATAATTTTATTTTTTTTTAATGCTGTACATGAAGGGGTTGCTATACATGTAAGGAGCGAAGCGACGGTACCCATCTAGTTGATAATAAATCAGTAAAAACACTTTTTACTTCAACCCGAATTCTCACCTATTGGTCTAAAGGTATCTAAAAATTAGTGGTACTTTTAATAACTCTCACTCAGAAATATGTTTTCTATCAGCAGGGCCCCACAAGGGGCCACAGTTGGTCCCTTTGCATCGGGTTGGTGTCTTAACCGAAAAAAAAAGCATTTTATATAAACTACTTTTCTGCTTGAACCGTCTTCATAATATTTGATCCTTAATCGCACGTTCTACTGCATGTGTTCGACAATGGATATCACGTTCACGGTTACGTGCAAGAACATCTTACTTTCGATTCCTTAAGGATCACCTGAGCTTCCATTAAAACCTAAGCACTTGTTTCTTTATGCCATTTTGTAATTGAAAACATTCAAAAATTTTAAATAAATTAAAGAAATTGCAAGAAAAAATAATAAATTTGGTTAATTTAATATTGTAATCAGCTAATGAAGGAAAACGTAGATGTTGGTGTTAAATTACTTTACTCTAAAAATAATGCTAATAACTGTGTGGCATTTGTAATAGGGAGAAATCGTGTAGTGTTTTAGGATATTTTGGAATAGGATTTTTTGATCATAACGTAGGAGGGGGGGGGCTATCATTCACTATCTTAAGTAGTAGGTTCTATTCTGTAAACATAATATAAAGGTTTTCATAAAAATTTAAAATCAATGTAATTTATATCACAAAATTCGAATGTGATTTTCTAAAAATAAAGTTTACCTGTCAAGACATGAAATTCATACTTTGTAATGTATCAAAGAAATATGTAACACAGCTGTAGAATTGAATAAAAGACACTGTTATAGTAACATAAAAAATGAATAATATCTTTATTACATCTTCTAGAACCAGTAAGGGATTGTTGCTTTTCTTTTACAATACTTTGCTTAAAAGATAAAAATACTTTTCCCTTTACAGTAAACTCCCGATTATCCGCGGACCTCTCCTGTTTCCATTTTTTTTACTGTACAATAAATTACGGAATTAAAAAAAATTAAATCTAGAATAAAGTAAACAATAAAAGAGGCTAACAAAGTAAGTGAAGACAATTATAGACAAACAATTTAAAGAACGACCTTGTGGGCTGAGCTTAAGCCGGCCGGTTACACTAAATTACGGGAGAGCGTTTCAGTAATAATAAAATTTAAAATAAATAAATAATTTAAAATAAAATAATTGTGTATATGTACTGTAACTGTATGTATTGCCATTTTAATGTAAAGAAAACATGTTAAAAGCATTTTTGTGTTGAATTTCGTCCTTTTCCGTCCTATTTCGGATTATCCGCGGAATTTCCTTTATCCGCGGTTGCCGCGCCACCCAATTCCGCGGATAATCGGGAGTTTACTGGAGTTTTATATTTTTTTATACTTTGTAAGTAATATATGTAGTATTTACAACGTCTCAACTCTGTTGCTTTTCCTTACTTCATTCCATCGTCATAGTAATTCCATTAATATTTGCTTGTAACTCTTAATTGGTTTCTTGTTGTCGTGTCTCTAAAGACTGAGAATGATACCATTAAAACTTGTAAATTTTCCTTTGTAAATGTGAAGAAATTAATGGCGTTGGGTCCCTTGACAGAAGAGTCTTTAGTCATCTCGTGTCTTTCTCTGCATTGCTGCTAATTAGCCGATCAGCGGCATTTAAGGTGAAGAATGTAGACCCTCTGGTCGAGGCAGTGTCTCCCTGAACAATGAATCATTCATCCAGGAATATGGGCACGCGTGTATTCCTCGACGTCTCATTTAACCCGTCCTCTTACCGCCAAAATGCTTATTAATGACTTGGCAGAGCAAGGGCTGGCCCATAGCGCACGTGACAAATCTAGCTTTTCGCCTAGAAGTTTCATACAAGATTAATGTTCGTTAAAGACCAGTGGGCCAATTCATCGCTGTTTTCGCAAGAATTCCAGCAACATGAATGTTACAACTCAATGCTCGCATTGATTTCTGACAGAAATGGCAAATCGGTCTCGATTGTTTTCACTTTACGATTTGCTTCTTCAAGCGGACTGTACATTTCGATTTCTAGATTTGCAAGCTTCGTATTCAGCCACTTAGATTCACACTCAGTGGAACTGTTATTGGGAATTTATCGGCTGTTCTGCTGATTCGAAATTAATGTCATCGATGAAAGTTGTCAGTCTTCCGGATTTTGTCTGGAAATTCGATGCCAACAACATTAATTATTATGCTAATATCCAGATATTTAACATTCTAACTGCATCTTTAAGTTGGAAACAATTTTACAGATGATTGCATCACCAATAATTGGCTACAACTGACTTTTTGTAAATCTATACTCATTTAACATTCGATACACGTGAAACTGATAAATTATTTGTCCGCCAACTCCATTCCGTTACTGTGTGCATTTCCATAGAAGGACCCAAATTGCCTCAACCTTTTATAAGAATCACAGGAGAAAAAGGAAAACTTCCTACTTGTGCGTATTTCATGGTATCTCTTGTTATCTTCACTTTGCTTGTATTCCATCAGTGTGAAGTTTGGAAACCTTAAATAATACATTAGTTTGCTTTCTACAATGTACTCGATGGAGGCAGAAAGAGAAGAGAAAACTCCCTAATGTGTTTTCCAAAACATATGATCTTCAAGAATGTCAAGAAACATCTCTTGTCATAACGAAATAATATTCGTACATTACCTGCTTAAGATATATACATAAGTTACTCAAACACTCCTGAACGGGAAGTCAACTAAAGTTGTTGTTCATCCCAAGTATCTTTTTCTTATTAAATTTTTTTATCTTTAAATTAGTTGTGTTCCATCTAATTCAAAATCTTAAGCCAGTGTAGGTAACGAGATCTCGACTGTATTACCTACGATATTTATTTATTTTACTTATCTCGTATTTATTTCTAATCCATGTCTCTTTTTTAAGAATTTTATAAAAATTCCAATGAATTTTGAGTTAATATTAGATTAGATTAATTGAAAGTGGGTGGCATGACTGCCGAGCACGTCGACCTGAAAGATCTTTTGTATTATCCCACGGAAAGAAGGACAGAGGGAGAGAAAGACTGAGAAAAGATGGTGTGAGAAATGCAGGGGAAACGGGAGAACCCCGGGAAAATCTGCCCAGTGTTTTTATATATTTATAAATTAATTGGATATTATTAATATTCTTTAACTACTTACTGATGTTTTACTTCTCAAAAAGACTAACATTATAAGTCCATACTTTTATTTTTATAATTTCAGTGACTTAAATATAATTTATTTTTTTAACTGAATATGAAATTCAAAATGCATTAGTTGCTTCTTTCTTTTACAGAAACAAAGGACAATTCTTAAATAACCAAAGCTTTTGCTAGGTAAATAACCTTTAGAAAGTTCTTGGGAAACTAAGTGAAGTGTTTGTACTGAGATATGAACTTTGCATTTGCTGCAGCTAAATATGTATACATTGGAAATTCAAATATTATGACCTTGTTTGTGGCTTGTCTTCATTCATGTCCTGTTTATCAGCCCTTCACTGTGGTTTGTTTAAAACCTAAGTAAACAAGTAATAATTTACTTTCAGTCAGTAATTCTCTTATTTCATATCCATGGAATCTTTCATTTCTGTTAATTCTTGACTTACGCAACTTCACTGAAGAAATAAGTTAGTTTAGCATTCGAATTCAAGATGAAAGAGAACTTTTCATTATTTCCAGATTTCTTTATACAAACAAGAAAATAAAAAACATGTTTTTTTAAAAATTTCATAATATTTATATTATTTTTTGTTATGAAATATATGTAAGAAAATGTACTAATATAATCCTTAAATATAAGATACCTGAAAAAAAAAATGTTTAATGTTCTTGTAATTACAACAGCTACTTAATAATCAATGCACAGGATTTAACCATGAAAATTTTTAAGTAATGAAGCAATTGTTTACTAGTAAGGAAATGTTAAAAAGTAAGGATATTCAGAATTATCTAATTTTACAGTAACAAGAGTGCCGTTGGGCACAACCAGGAGGTGAAGGCGATGGCCTGCCATGTGGCTGATACGTCTGAAGGTTGGTTCGAATCCCCGCGTGTAGCTTTCTTCTTTAGTGTCACTTTCTCTTCCTCTAAAGCACTGACTGCAACCTTGCGGTGCCTCCTGGATCCAATGACAGCAGAAGTCTTTGCCTATCACAGAACGCAATCTCCATGGCCTTGTGTATAAATAATAATAAAATATAATAAAAAGTAAAAAAAGTAAAAACAATGACAGTGTTAATTTCTTGACAATATATGTTCTCTACTTTTCTAATAAAAAAACATTACATGAATCAGTGTAGTGTATTACTGTGCTTAATAAATTAGTCATCACCATAGTCTGGCTAACTTTAATTTAACATTGCTTAATAGAACGCTTAGAATCATGCATCACTAACAATGGCACTGTGATCTTTCGTGTTCTTTCTGCTTAATTACTTTAACAACTAAATAAAACAAGTTACAAAAGAAAAGTCTTGACTGAGAGATTAACATGCAGTTAACATTAAGAAGTGTAAATAAAAAAAGTAAAGGTGTATTAGAAAAAGCAATCCGAATAACAAATGTCTTGACAACATTTGACATTTGACAACAGATATGATAATTAAAGAAAATGCTGAAAATGGCCAGAACTGAGCTTTCTTTGATTAGGGACCATTCTAAAAGCATTCATTTCCTAACTCTACAACTACGGCCCGTACAACAAAATGTCATAGAAGAACATTTTCGACTCAAAATGACCTTTGGAACCCGTATACCTTCGCTTTGTCTACCATTTCCGAAACACCTTGTATATATAACCCGCACAATTTTTAGTGGCTTCCCTGTCATCAACTCAGTTTCAGACTAAGAAAATGATCTTGGAATCGAAGGTCACGTGTCCGTCATGTGTTTTTTTCTGTGTGTGTGTGGCAGGGAAGTCGCCCAGAAATCAACGGTTTAGCCTTTGACCTACCTTCACGTGATTTACAGTTGACCTACGTCGATATAAACGGGGAGACTCCCGGGTTGTATCCGTAGGGTATTGAAATATTTTAATCCATATACAAATTTCTGAAACAAGTAGTTCTCTTGCAGATTCTTTCCTAAAAATTATCAGCATCCACACAAAATGAGGCCGGAAGGAATGAGCTCTAACTTCCTACCACTGTAAGCCCCTAGCGGTCAAAGTCGAAGCTGGTCTACTAGATACTAACATGCCTGTCATTTCCTGTCATATAACTTGTAACAGATGATGAAGGAAATGATTGTCTAGATAAGTCCATGTTTCTCTCATGGTCAACTTATTTTGCATGCTCACATCTTCTCATCAGTGCACCAAACGGCAAGAACAAAAAAAATGTTGTTTACCCCACAGCTTTTGCTGACAAAAACATATTTCTGTTACAGTTGTTTCTGCAATGATGTAACACAGAAATTTAGAATTACATCAATCAATAAACTTAAAAATAAATATGGTTTTTCGTAAGTAAAAAAATTAATTAATAAACAGTCGCAAAATCTTCTAACATATAGCAGCCTGAAAAAAGTGGGTGTACAATGGAATGAATTTCAAATCCCAAGATGCAGGAGAAGCCGGGTACATATGCTAGTAATCTACATTTTGCATTCACGAATTTCTTCATACATTTTGTTTTTGATTTGAATTGCATTATCAAGGAGATTTACATTTTGAATTAACATTGCATCTAAATATAGATAATAATAATAATCTCAACAAAAACATAATAAAATTTGGCAAGGGTATGGTTTGTTATTGTTAATATTAGAAGCTTACAAAATAAAAAACACCATTTCTATACATTTCATGTATGGTTTAAGTTTCTGTTTGTGATCATTCTTTGGAAAAGTAATAGCCGGTCGATCTTCGAGTGAAAATCATCAACCAGAAACAAATCATTAACATTAATGAAGTTCAGTTCTAATATATAAAATCTCTCAAAAACCCATTGCTCAATTTCGAAATCCTATAACATTCATCTCAGCTGGGAAGTAATGAAATCTCAGTGTATTGAGGCAAATGATTTAACCGATATTAAAACAGATTTTTGGAACGAGACGTATTGGTTCACTCCTCGAATAGTGTTTTTCCGATCCTGCTCCAATTCCGAGGAGGAACTGACCATATCATCAGCACCACCATTCCCAGCACGGCCACCCTTGATAGCCCAATCAGTCCTCTTAACTCAGTGCCTTTCTCTCTTGTCTGACCATAGTGCGGGTGGAGGCAATGATGGAGAAATCGACTACTGATTTGAAAAGGGTCCAGAACATCATTTCCATCAGAACATTTCTGCTGACGTTAGATTTCTTTTTTTTTCTGCACTTTTTTTTCGTTCAAATGGTTCTCAAGGGAAAAAGTTTCCTCATTTCGGTACAGCATTGATCGGGAATGTCAACTTTCGCACTTCTTCCCCCGTTTAAAGACAGACAGAATCAGTTCAGTGACTCTTCCTACAAATCTGAAATTATAATTTTAATATTCAGCGTTACACTCCAGGTTATGTAACAGAATTGCAATTTTCTTTTCATTTTATTAATTTTAATAAAATGAAGAAATACAAGGCTGCACCTGAGTAAACAACACAGGGAACTAAAAGAATAAACTTCCTTGAATAGAAACATTTTACTTTTTTACTTTGCTTTAAGTTAAAAACTACTATGCTATGAATGAAACAAATATTTATAGTCTATATATCTTGACTTAAATATTGACATTTTATAGACTTCCAATAACGTCAACCTATTCTGAAATGTTTCATTCTTTCATACATTCAATCCAAGAGCATTAAAAGCAGACCAATGTTTTTTAGTTTCTCAAACAAGTTATTGCAGAAACAATTTGAACTCCTTAGTGGAGTTCAGATCTAATTAAAAAGATTGAAAATTATAAACATTAGATAATCATTTTTTTTGTCCTTTAGTTATCAGTCACTAACAACGCTACTTTATTCATTGTTTTTTATTCCGAATTTTAACAGTATTTCAGGAATAATTTTTAACAAGTGCTTATTAGATAATCTATATTTTTCTTGTTGCAAATTTCATTTAAGAATTTTTAATTTATATATTAAATTATTCACATATTTTTACGACTAATAATAACCAATACGGGCCGTAGTCATTTATTAATTAGTAATAAATAATCATTATTACGAACCATAATAATCAATACGGGTCCATAATTAGTACTGGTCATGCGAGTAAATCTTAACAGTTCAGCTGCAGTAAAATCAAAATTACAGCTTAAAGTAAGTAACAAAAGAAACAGCTGAAATGAAATTTCAATATAGATTTATATAGTATTAACATAAATAAACTTAACAAAAGGTTCGTAAATTAAGTAAAATTGCAGATTAATAACCTTTTAATGAAAGGTTTACATAGTTGCTCTTGAATTTTTATCTTATAAAATGTTCAAGAAATATTCTTAGATGTAGTAAAACAATAATGAGTTATTAATTATCTTTTATTCTATTTCTCTAAAACTATTTATGAATTGCATAAATTTTTAAAGAACTCACACATTAGTATAAAACACCACAACGAACACCAATAAATATATTAATATAAAATACAATTATTAAAACAGCAAATTTTCGAGAAGATAATAACTTCTTCCCTTTATTAAGCCTAAAATATTACAAAAGTTTCGATAGTAACAATTTATTGATTCGAGCATGAGAACAACATTAAAGAATTGTTGAGGTTTAAAGAAACCTTTAACTCACACATTACTTAATATTGAGATTCTCTCAATAGATAGTCATCAGTGTATTTGAATGATCTGAAGTTATAAGTAAAGATAAAATAAAATAGATTGAATCTTTATGATGACGTTAAGTTGTAATAATGAAGGAAAGCGAATGTAACGCGAGAAATTGAAGTAATGGATATCAGTGACAATATATAAAAATGTTGAACTGTTGACTACTGAAACGCCCTATTTTGTAATTATAACTAATCTTAATTTAAATAATACGTATGTTTCGCAAATTTACTTCAAATTAAGGTTTTTGTAAGCCTAATGCGAGAATATAAATATGAATGGCTTATATATGGAAAAGTTTATTCTCAAATTTTGAAGAAAAGAAAACTGAAATGAAAAGGTCAAAAGAAGAAATGTGATGTAGCTTATAGCCTATTGAGATTTCTTGAGATCATTGTTAAATGTCACTGATACGTTTTCTTTCTCTATAGTTAACATAGCTCTGCATGTAACTTGTGATTGTAGCAATCGAACAGAAGAAAACAAGCATTTGGAGTCGAAACAAAAATAAAACAGAGTATAGTTGGAATCAAGGCAATAGTGATTACGATATCCCTCTCTCTCTTCATAGAGCCACAACTGATTTACATATGATGATTCATTTAAAAGACTTCGACTTTGAGGCCGTGAAGTTATCCTTAGAAAATGAGGCTGTTCACAGTTTGAGTTCGTCTAGAATCGTGGCAATTTGAAACCGAATTCCTTAGAGAAGTGAGTTTCTTTTCTGACTTCTGTCAGTAGTCAGTGATACCGGCGACGGTTATTCTTATAGAAAGCACCAACTCCTCAAGGGTCCACCATATCAGCTACCAGCAGACCTACTCAGCAAAGAAATCGACCCTAATTGCTGTCCTGAACCACCTCCTTACCCATCTTCTGCCAATTTCCGAAACTTGGTAACATGTAATTATTCTGTAGAGATATAGTCGAACATCAAAGGAACTATATATTTGTTTAGATTACTTCAAAATGACTTTTTGAAAAAATAAGGAGAAATAAATAATTGAAATAAAAACAACGAGCAATAATAAAATTCTAAATAATTTGTAATACAGTGGAACCCCGCCATTCGTCCGCCTCTCTACTCGTACAACTCGTTATTAACGCAACAAATAACGCAAGCTTCGTGAAACTTTGTGCTATTTTATTGTTATTTTTATTAAAAATAGTACAGCCATGGCAAAAGATTACTGAATCAACCAAGCCTAAAAGGAAAGCAGTGAGACCGACAACTGAATTGAAAAAAGAACTCGTTGCGAAGTTTGAAAGTGGAACTCATGTCTCTGACCTGGCAACTCAGTATGGCATGGCGAAATCAACCATATCGTCTATACTGAAAAAGAACGACATAATAAGAGAGGCCTGTATATCTATTGTTTTCATAGTTTTTCTGTATTTTATGCTTAAAATATTATTACAAAGGTTTAAATATATCATCTGTGGTCTGGAACGGATTAATCCAATTTACATTATATCTTATGTGAAAAAATGGTTCGCCATTCGTACAAATCGCCATTCGAACTGCCTCCTGGAACGGATTGTGTACGAATAGCGAGGTTCCACTGTAATTATAAATATTTTATTCAATATGGTGGAATGAAAATAAAAAGAATCTGTGTAAAAATATTGGAGAACTTTCAACATTTTTAAGAAAGCATTTCTAAGATAAGTTTCACAAAAACAATTTAATGTCATTTTTGAAAGAAGAATGTTTTTCTACTTCTTGGTTGAAATAACATTCCACACTTTGAGGAATGTTATTAACACATTCCTCGCCCAATTTGCTAAGAACTGGTCGATCCAGGTTAGTTTCACAGAATTTGTTCTGGAAATTTCCATTAAGTTGAAAGACAGTCTATGATGCTTAGAAATATAGGAAGTTTCCTATTGTTATTCTTTCTGTGGGTTTGACGCTCGACTACAGCGCCATCATTGCTAGAATGAGATAAGAAACTTGTATTATATTCACTCGTATTGTTCTCTCTGGTTTACCTCTTTGACCAAAACATGATGACGATGTTGATGTAAGGTACCCTGCCAAAATAACGCCACCTTAACATTAAAATTACTGTAAGTCTGGAAATAAGGTGTATCGAAACACGAAAATTATGACCAAGAAAGTTTAATCTTCTGTCTGAAGCATGCCATAATGAAACATATGATAACTTTTACTGGAGAAGTATGAGAACTCAAATAAAAAACTTTGCAAACTGGCGTTATAAGGAACACCTGTGCCAATTAACGCCACCTACTTTCTAGTAACTTATTTAAAATTAAGAATTATTTCATCATTGTAAACATTATTTACACAAAATTACAGTAAAAAGCAACTAAATTTGACATTCTGTAAAAAATAATAAAAAATCACTTGAAATTAACCCAGTCTTTCTAATCTGTAGCTAAAACAAAAGAGGAAATATAAAAATGAATTAATTTCGGCATTTTCCGATTGTAAAAGCAAAATAATAAATAAGATAAAAATCTATATTTTCATGAAACATATTAGTAACTTATAAATGTTATTCGTAACCTAAAATTGTATATGTAGACCATTAACACCACCATGGCATTATAGCGCTACTGAGCACACGGATCACATGATACACTTGTTTGTCTATAATTTCCGAATTTTAAAAATAACAGTTAACTTATCTACATAGAAGAATCTTCAAGAATCAAGAAAATATATAGTTTTATATAGTTAATCTTTGCTGAACATTAAAAAAATCTATATTTTATCTTACATTGATATAGTAGCAGCCTTTCAGAACCAGTCCTCGACACGAAAAGGTGGAAATATAATTTCACTCGAAAATGTTGGCGGTCTGCTAGTAACTAACTTCAACACTAGATAGCATGTCAATGCAAACTACTTTAGTGCAGTACCGCCATCTCTTTTATTTATGAAGAATTAGATAGGTATACATGGCGTTATATGGCTGAGGTACCTTATTTATGTAATTGGTGATACTATGAGTCACAATAATAACCTTCTGAAAATAAAGTTGTTAGTTAAGAGAAAGTAATTACATATAAATATTTTCAAATGGTTTCATTTTAAGAGTATTCCGATGTAGATTAGTATTAAACAAGTGATTTTTGAAATGCTCTTTGAAAACGATATTAGCAGTAAATAGGAAGTTTTCGTTATTGAACGGATATTATAATACATAAAACATGATACTGATGACAGGAAAGGAGAGACTCGTGAAACATAGAGGATCATTTGTTGGTGACGAGGCTACGAGGTTGGTGAAAAGCAATAGAAGTAGGTGGAGAAGATTTGTCATCAGTAATAACAACAATGGATGTTGACGACGTTGTATTGTGAAAGAATTGTGTTGCACAAGGAAGTCGACGTTAAAGCAAGATTATCTTTGATAAGATAAAGCAAATGCCTTTCCTAGAAGAATGGGAGCTGATAACAATTCGCTGTCTTAGACCGTGATGAGCATTGCCAAACTCAACCCGTTCACAGAGTACGAATCAAGAAGAGGCAGACAATCTGACAAACCCATCTTTACTTTTCCAGAATCTTCTAAAACTTTAATTTTCAGTTTTGATTCATTAAGCTTCTTATAACTTTTTTTTCTTCTATGCTTAATAAAGCAGTCGCTTCTTACTTTGATCTTTAAAACAACTGAATGTGTCAAAGGATCTCCTTACGATAACAGCATAGGTTGGTAAAGAAGTAGTAATAAAAATGAATATAATTATCCAGTTATTATGGTGTGTGAAGAAATGAAAAGCAAGCAACAAAAAATAAGATGGAATTGGTATGCATCTTTCAAAACAATCATGCTACGAGCCACAGGATAATGAGAATTTACAGTTATTAGTAAACTACGTACCGTTTACACTCTAGTAAAAATCGATCCCCTATTTTTGACCAAAGAAATCTGGAATTTTCCATATATCTCTTGTAAAAGTCCATATCTGATTCTAAAAAAGTATATGTCTGGTTCTTAAAAGATAACAGATCAATATTTGCGCTTTCTTAAAGTTTATTATCGAATAAGCACTATAATTTGTGTGATACAAGTAACACAACGCTCTGTCTACTTGCCTTTCGCCGACGAAATGAGTCACAGGTAAGAACGCAGTTAGGCCTAGGCTGAAATTCAATCGCATTATATTGTAATGGTGTTTGTAGCAGAGTTTTGTAGGAGCGAAGAAACCACGAGTCAAGTTTGGAACTGAACTGAATTAATTTCAAAGTTGGATTTCATTGGAAGATTAATTAAAAATATATATAGTGATTGGACAAGAAACATAACGAACTTAAATTAATTAATTAATTAAACGACTGTAACGGAAAAGAATTTAAAAATAAACAGAACAGCAATAATTAGGAAATAGAAAACGAATGATTTAAAATAAATAACGGTAATGATTAAAATGAATAAAATAGAGATAAATACAAAAAAATGATTTCTAAAAATATTTACATATAAACTGTTAGAATGAATATTATCGTGTTACTGTCAATACATTGCACTATCATTTCTTATATAAGCTAGACCGATCTTTATTATCTTGATATTATTACTGTCAGTTTCATATTGTCAGAAGTTTGCTAATAAAATACTTATAATCTAGGGTATTTTTTTTATTACCGCTTTGCCCTTGTTTTACCGCATAACATAATTTGTACCGGTGTTTCTTTCTACATTCATTGAAGGATTTGATTGGACGATAACTTTTATCACAAAAAAAATTTTAAATGTTAGTTTAAACAGTGTTTTGATGCTTAGAATCAGTATTATTAATTATGTAATTAATCATATTATTATTATAATTCTTTGTGTTTTTGTTTTTATTCGTTGAGAGGCCATTTGGGCTTCTGCTACTGATACGTATTTTGGATTCTAGTATTTCAGTCTCTCAAAATAGTATCCTTATAATACTCGATCTTATAAATTTAACCTTAAAAATGATCTATAAAATTCGACTTTTACACGAGTATTTATGGTAATTAGTTTTATTCTGTTTTGAAGCAGGTTCTTTACTGACGTTTTTATCTACAAAAAGGAAGTGTACATACAAAGCCTTAATGCTCTGTAATTTTATGGATTCGCATCTAAAACTTTTGTAGTTTGAGTAACCGTTTTCAGTATCGTTTCTTTATGTTCTTTGCTTTTTATACACTCTGCCCTTTTCCTCCAGAGATATTTTGTAAACAGAATTAATTAACTTTACGTTGTTTAATGTTATTGCCCTCTTACCTTGTACATTGCAGACACTAGTAATGGAAGTATAACTTTCCAAATTTTTCAAAAGGACATAAATTCCATTAATTACATTAATTTATTAAACTAATTACTGAAATTGATTCTACCGTGTGGTAATTGCGTTGAAATTACTATTGGCTACTTTGTACTGAAGAGAATCACTATTATATGACTAAATGACTAATTAGTTTTAGTTAATTACTGCTATTATGTAAAATTACCCTTATTAGATCATAAGTCAATTGTTCAGTTAAGTTTTAATATAAGCCCATTTATTCTCTATTGATGAGTGCTTCATATATATCTGATTATATGAATATTATATGAATATACTTAACACTTCGACTTTTTTGTGTACATAGTAATGAAAAGTTACAAGGGCACGTTAAATTTCTTTTCGTTATTTCATCTTGTTTTATATTTTATTCCATTGACATAATGAATGATAGGAATTACTTTTCTATTTATAATAAAGTAGTAGAAAACAAAAAAGGGTTATAAAATTTTTAGAAATGTTTAAGTGTAGATTAAAATCCCTAATAGTTTGTAATATTCATAAGGATTCCATATCCTTAGATACTCTGTAGTTAAGATAGTTCATACTGTGCCTTAGATTTACTGTAGCATTATGGAATAGGCTTCTTCTCAATTTAATAAGTGATATTTGCCCTCTTTAATTGTTAATTCAAAACAATTACAATTGTGGCTCAAAGTTTGAAACCTTCCAATCTTCAATATATGCAAGAGCTATGACTTATATTCAAAAATAGAACCTAAAAATGCAAAATAAGACCTTAAACATCACTTATTCAACCAAAAAAAAACTAATAAGGAATAATGATACCTGAACAATAACATTGTTAACTTGTAATGCATCTCAGAATACGAGGGTCGATCAGAAAAAAAGCTCACAACCGCTCGAAATTATATGTATAAGTTTCCCGTAATGCCAGTGGTTGCTGAAATATCCGAAAGAGAGCTGTACTGTTCAGTGCCGCATGGTCTTTCTCGCGTGCATCATTGGAAGTACGCTCTGTCATTTCAAAATGGCGATCCGCTTGGATATCTGGTCTCTTATTGAAATCTTAAATTGCGCAACATCATGAAGAAATCTCCCGGTCTTTTGAACGAATGATCCTTCTTCACGACAAGGCACGACCACACATTGCACGCAACACAACAACTAACTGCACGACTTCCACTGGAAATTTTTGGACATCCGCTATACAGTCCGGATTGGGCTCCCAGAGATTTTCATCTTGTTTCCTGACTTAAAATAGCAGGAAAGGTCGACGCTTCACGTGCAATGAAGAATTCCAACGTGATGGTTACAATAGTAGGATCCTGATTCTTATGCATCTGGGATGAACAATCTGATCAAGCAGGGTGACAAATGCCTCAATTGTCAAGTTGACTTTGTAGAAAAACAGTATTGTATTTGTGCTGCTTTAAGGCAACATCTCATTTTCTTCCAATAAACGTTTGCTTTTCGAACACATGCTTTGTAACCTTTTTTTTTCTGGTCGACCCACGTACAACAAAGATATTACTTTTGTTTTTTTTGTATTGCGAATGTAGTCATGCTGTAAAACCTCTATACCTAAGTTGCTCTCTAAAGAAGGTTCTTATTCACGAACAAATCAAACCGTTCTGTTTACTTTAATGGCAGAACGGCTTCTTAACGTCACAAAGCCATTGGCTGTTGAATAGTTTAAGACAAAACAAAAGGATCATACACAGAATTTAGCTTTCTTCAGAGAGATTCTCTTCCGAACTATGAAAGTCTTGTTAATTTCTACTTTTCATTACTCCATTAGCAACACAAGTCGTTAGCATCTGCAAGCACTGATGGAAAACCTTTTCAATGTCTTTTCGAGTCGGCTGCTTGAAATTACTGTTATTCAGTCAACTTTGTACTTTGCTTACACCTTGCAAGAATGTCAATTAAAAGCTAAGCATTTTTCAAATTAGAACGAGATGGGGTTGAGAAATTTCGAGAAACTTTTAAGCTCTGGATACATAACAACTAGACTAAGACTCCCCATAAAATAAACGAGCGTGGAATTCATTTAAAATAAACGATAAGCTTCACGATGCCTGTTTTCAAAATATTATCTTCAATTTAAGAAAATGGCCGCAATAAAAGACGTTATTACAAGTTTTTCAATAATAGCCACTTCAGCGACTTAGCACTTAAGATGATCTTAAAAGTATAAAACTTCTTTTAAGATTTTCCAGCAATTTTATAAAGTTAGGAAAAAAAGGTTAATATTAAAGTTCAAAAATAATTTTAAAAATCTTTTCTTCTACTTAAGAAACAAGATTTTTTTTAAAAAAAGTTCAAATAATAATATATTTTTAACTTATGAATAAAACTATTTAATGAATAAAACATAATAAGTGAGCAAATTGTATCTTAATTTTTTTAAACTATAGAATGATAGATCACTTTTAAATAATAAAATAATAAAGTAACTAAATAAAACCACAAATTCTTCCTCCTTTTAGAATAATTCACTATACTTCAAAAACATATTCTGTTTTCTTCATTAGGTATATTATGGAGAGAAACTAATAAGTTTTTTCTCCTTAAATCATAAAAAACATGAAATAAACATCGAATATGATAAGCATTGTATGATATCACGGAATAACATTGAATATGGTAACATTATAAACATCGAATATGATAACAATTTTTTGTTATCGTGGAATGACATAGAATATGATAATAATTACGTATAAATTAAACAATATTTTTTTTAATAACAATCTGAAAATTTAAAAAGATTAAATAATAATAACTAATAATATTATTAAGGAAATAATAAAGTCATTATAATGTGAAACCAAAACAATATATATTAAATTTCTATATGTTTTTAATTTCTATACATTTCCTAAATAAATTTAAAGGAATATGGTTAACTTTCAATGATATATCTCTAGTAACTAATTGTGAATATTTTTCTTCTTCTTGACCGAGAAAATAGTGTGAAATGAAAAATTGGTTCTTGTGAAAAATAATAAAACCGAAATTAGTTTCTGTTCGCTACTTTCTATAGTAAATCATTAGTCCTAAATAAACATACTATATTTACTATTCGTTCTGTGATAGTTAGTTTCAGCAGTGAGTCTGTTTGAAGTTTTATCTTTATAAAAACTGAAAAATGCAAAACGAATTTTAGAAAAAATAAAAAGTACCTTTTGCTTAATTCTTCACACAGTAATTATTTATTTCATTTTTCATTATAACAATGAAAAACCAAACGTAAAAATATTTATATTAATTGATTCCCTTTTTAAAAAAATAAATAAACCGTTTATAAGATTATTTTCAGTATTTTTTAATTTAATACCGAAGGAAATTCAACTCTATTCGATTCTTTCGATGGAAATCTTTTCTTGAAAACTCAATTGCAAGACTCTCGCTGTCATTTGTTTACTTTGCATGAGACTTTTACAACTGGTTCCTGGAAATCCAGAAGTTCAACTCTATCCAATTTCTTTCAATAATTTTTTTGTAAAGAAAATCTTGTTTTGATCTTTGACCCAAATTGCGATCATTTTTTCTTGGAAATCGTAACATATACAATCCCTTCTTTTGCTGCATATAAATTGAAATGTAGAGACAGTGGGGAAGTGTATTTTGGAAATTCAGCGCGAACTTAAAAAGAACGTGTTAGCGAATGCATATTGGCATATAGAAATAGACAAAATAATATATCTAATTGGGCAATCATTGCTCCAAGAATGATCATAATCCTGATCCGATTACTGATACATGATATGAAGTGAGAAATGATAATGAATGATTTATTAGGGAAGCTTTGATTATAAAAAGAGTGAAAAATTAATGAATATTCAGTGAGCCCTATTTAAAAATAATATTATTAATATAGAGAAATTAATATAATACGATGTAGTTTAGTCCTGAAGGAGGAGAGAGACATGATACTGTATAGGTTCTTTTTTTGAAGGATTTCCTCACTCCGGGATGAGATATTATCTCGATATTTCGGCCCGGTGCCTCTGGCCGTCTGCGGGAGATCTACAAATGTCAATCACATAAAGATGAGCGCCGAACTAACAACTTCCGTTGTTAGTTTCTCGGATAAGTTACTCATGTTGTCCTGCTGCCACCGGTTGCTCGGAATAAACAACATGAGTAACTTATCCGAGAAACTAATGACGGAAATTGTTAGTTCTGCGCTCACCTTTATTATATGTGATTGACATTTATACATCTACCGAAGAAGGCCCGAGGCACCTAGCCGAAATATCTCATCCCGGAGTGATGAAATCCCTCAACAAAAACCTATACATAATACGATGTGTTTATTGCATAATTTGTTAGTGGACATTATTTTGATGTGATATCTTTTCCTGCTAAGATATTGATTGTTGTAGTCATAAATTGTTAGCTTTAATATCTTTACGAATTTAGTAGAAGGGATTTATTTCTATAAACTGTACCTCCGGAAGATCAGTAATGAATGTATTGTAGCTGATCGAAATATTGTAATAAAAAGAAGATGAAGAATATATTTACTGAAATATCATCTATAACTAGAGGATGTATGTAGCATTAAATTATGGCACCCAGGTTATTTTCCATTATTACTCGTTTTGTCAATTTTCATTCTTATTTTTACAGAAATATTTCATTTTATTAGTAGCATAACCCTTCCCAGTTATTCTGACCATTTTCTTTTCATCCTGTTCTTCGTTTCTAAATATTTCAAACATAATTTCTTCCAATTATTGGATTTTCCTTTTTATTACATAAATTCTAACAATTTTAATTCTTCTCTCTTCATTGAAGCAAACTAATGTCATTGATGAGAATTTTATAGTGATAATTATGTTAATCCATTCTAGTTAATTAACAGATTTTCACGTAATAGTTATCATTTCCATTTCAATTAATTTCCAGTGCAATTAAACGTTTTATTGTATCTCTATCTAAATTCCTCCTTTATTCCCTCTCATTTTATAAATATAATTGTAAAAATATTCGAATCACATTTATACAATACTTTTTTCAAGGAAAAATAGAAAAATAACTCAAATTGAAAAAAAAATACAATTCATAAAAATGTTCGATAAATATGTTTGATTGAGAATATTTTACTGAGGTTCTGCTTATTACAATAACTGTTTTTCGTATTTTCTGTATCTAGTATTTATACTAACTTGTCCCAATATGTTTTGACATCTTATTTTTCTTTTTAGCTTTTTCTATCTGCTATTTTTTATGTCAACTAATTCTGTTCTGCAATTCATAATATGATTATTCATCCTGATAATATTCATAATATTCATTCGATATTTCGTAACTTTATCTCGGTTCAAATCATGATAGCAGCTTCAAATTTATGGATTACGAGAAGGAATATTTGAGCTCTCCGGGCTTCTAGGCTTTCTTGTCCAAACTTCATAAGAATTGCTTACTGTAGAAGCAACACTCAAGGAAATGTACGAAATACAGTTTGTATCATTTTCCAGTGGTAATTTTCCTTGCTTTTATCCAAACCTATCATTCCGTCTATGTATGGAATCAAAGTATTTCTGTTCGCTAAGAGGCACAAGCTACTGAAGTGTAGCACTGTAATCAATAAAAACAAGAAGGGTAAATTTTCCTTCAGACAAAAATTTTCATATAAGTTTCTATTATGTATCTTTTATAAAACCTTATTTTATGCTTGAAAACAACATAAAAACTGATAGATAAATTTTAGCATGTAGGCTAATTATTGAATTTTCGTGAATTACTTATTCAACATTAGTCTGGTATTATTCAAAGCCCATTTGATTAAGCCAGATGTAGCGATTTTAAGAGTAAAGGTGTCTTAAAATTGAACTAATCTCTAACTTCCGCGTGCTTATCGCTTGTTAAGGATTTACTAATTACTGATTTTTGAACATACATTTATTGAATAAAGGGTTAAGGATTCGTAATTATTCTATTAGTAAGAAGCTATGGCCTCAACCCTATCAGTTGCTATCAATTGTTATCCAGAGGAGGAACACATGATGATTATATAATAAAAAGATATCAGCTGTAAAAACATATACTTTAGTTGATTGCCACTTAAGTCCCTCACTACAGGTCTACGTAGTGACCTTGGGATTCCGGGAGGTAAAGCTCCCGGCGTTCCGTGATAACGGGACTAAGAACGGGTGGTCAGCCCGACGCCCGCCCGTCTTTAACCCCCGGCAAAGAAACCCGGGAACCATTTAATAGAGGGCTGGGTTGACCCTAGGACCCGTTTGTAGGAAAATGGAGCGTGGAAAAGTCCCCGCCCTCCGGCGAGTCCGGGAATCGAACCCGCACCCCCAACCCTTACCACTTTGCTACCAGACCCAAATTTATTGCCATTATTCTCGCAAATTTCTGAACAGTAACCTATCTACAATTATATGCTGCTAGGATATACGCTCGCCAACAATGACGGGATAACAATATGACGACTTCTATTTTAGATAGCGCATTTGCCTGTCATATATTTGACTGATACAAAATTAAAATGAATGCATTGCTAGGAAAATAAACAAATTTATTTAATTGGAAGGCTTGGGTATAAGTCGCATTGAGAATGAAAATTCAAACTTCTTTTAGCAAATGACTTTGACCGTCGGTTATTTGTGATGAGTACTTTGATGTTGTCTCGGTTTGATGAACTCGACAGTGCAACCAAAAGAGATTATGTGAAAATACCTGCTTGCTCAAAAAACCTCCGACAATTGCGAATGCGGTCATTGTTCCATTACACACAGATATACACACGGGGGGAGGGGGGAGTACGTTACACACAGTCGGACACACGGAACTGGAAAATTGTTTAAGAGATTAGTAATAAATTATTAGTTAACAGTGAACAAATAAGATTTTTCAATATTAAATATTAGTTATCAGTTAAATTATTGGTTAAATGAATTCGTATTTAATTATTGCTAGTGAATCTCTAATAACCGATGATAAATGAACATCAGAGATACACTATTCGTTGTAAGAGGTTTACGTTTAGTAATTAATAGTTAAATCTGTAAATATTAATTGATCATTCATAATTAAACATTAAAAGGAGCTTTATTAATTGTACTATTTGTTCTCTCTAATTTACGAAAGATTAATGATAATTCAGATTAATAAAATCCTGTCATTAAAATTTTATAGCCTTTTTAATTTGGATCGAATGAGATTAAATTCTAAACAACCTTTATATATTATTCTCTTTAATTGAATATCAGCCAGACAAAACCATCGATGATAGAAGATGCGAACATATAAGAATCCCACTCTCGCTCCCAGAAAAATAAATAAGTATTATATGAAGTAAAATAAAAACTAAAATATTAATACAAGTATCAATATAATAACAAAGATATACAGTTTATACAATATAACAATAAATTAATAGAGGAACATAAACAGAACTTCATGAACAGTTGTGAAAAGAGGCAAAGACTGAAGTTTATCGTTATAGAATAAGAGAGTTTAACAAATGTTAAAATTATTAAAATGTAATAGTTCAGATATTCGTTTTTGAACAATAGATTATAGTAAAATTTAATTGAAAAAATAAAATTTCATGAATAAGTTATTCTGTGCCTGTCCTTCAAGAATACGTCCCGTAATTTGAAAATTAGTGTTTTAGGTTTTTTTGACATAATTTTCGTATAAGTTTCACTTGAACCTTACAGTGCATGGTAAAATACGGAAATGTATAATTGTTATTCTTGTTCTTTATATTTTGAGTTCTATTCGTACTGTCCACACCTTCGTCTCTTCTCAATCATTAAGTAATACAGAATTAGTATTAAGAAATTATATTGTTCTTCCATATTTATGTGTCGCTATTCAAGGACTCGAAGGACTGCATATTTAACAGTAAATTGGATAGAGGATTCTCGTTTGATATAACACAGGCTCAATCTTACAGGATACGTATTTATTATGAAAACATATCAAAGTTATTATTCTGTTTTATGTTTATTTACTGCATTTCTTTAGTTATTATAATTCAGTCCTACTAGATGTTTAAATAGAAATCTGTCTGTAGATGCTGTGAGTATAATACAGTTATAATGAATACAGCATAGTTATAGAATATAACAACTATATATAGGTTAACAGTAATTTGAAAATTGTTTTGGCATTTTTCAAATTTCAGATTACCTGTCCGGCTATATATATATTTACAATATTTAATATTTACAATATTAAATATGTTTGAAAGTGATTTATATATATTTATCTATTTATCTATATAAGAAAATAACAAGCAAATCAAAAGAAGTTATTAAATAATTATAAAATTAAATATAAATAAAGTAACAATTGCACTTTTCTATATAATATATATTTGTTTTTCTTATTTTTTTATTTAGTTTATCCACTTTAATTTACCATCGATAATTTTATCATATAAAATAAATTTTAAATATAGTATCGGTATTTCGAAATATGTAGTTGTAAATGTTTATATTATCCTCAAGCATTAAACTTATTCACGATAAAAATTTTAAATATGGTGTTGTAAGCTTTATTCACGATAAATATGGTGTTATAAACTATCATCATTCAATGAAATAAAACCAGTCTCCATTATATCACCCTGTCCTCTATGTTTTGTATGAACCTTTGAAAGAATGAGATATTACAATAAAGACGTAAAAAAGCTTATTTAGAATAACGAAAATATTATAAAAATAAAATGTATTGGTATCAAGCCTTAGTAACAGTTACAGTCAATGTCTAATGCCTTCGAAAACAAAATCTTAAAAAGACTGGATACAATTGATAAAATTTGATGTAAAATTTGATGTAAAATTGAGTTGATAAAATCTCCGTAAAAAAATTCTGAAATTGCACTTCAGTTCTTATTTTCGTTTGTTTGTTTGTATTCTATTACAATTGTACCCTTGACTTAAGTACACTTTGTACCCCGCATTACGCTGTTTGGTTTCCAGTTACGTTTACTTTGCGCCCGCGCAGCATATTACTACTACTGACATCAGATTGTTTACAAAGACTTCGCATCTCTTTGTGTTTGTCTGTTTCTTTTTGTGATTTAAGTTGATATTAAAGTATTTATAGCTTTTATTTCACTTTTTTTCTTGTGATTAAAATTGCAATTAAAACAGCAGTACATTTTAGGTAAAAAGTACTATGTCTGTTGCGTTACATACATAGAATTAGATGTAAATTAGGTGTGTTAAGCACTTATGTACCCTTATGACGATCTTAGTACATATATTGATTGCTTTGACTTGTGGGTACAGTGAAGCCTAAACTAGTGTAAGTTCGGAGTATGATGTACTTAAACTCTTTTTTAAAACTTTTATGATAAACTCTTCTTTATTAAGGTAGTATTAAGCTTTTAATCATTAAAATATAAATTATCCTTTTTTAACATATATATTAAAATATTTAGCTAAAATCTATTTAATATTATAATTCCGCGATTTCTTTATCTTTACAAGTCTATGAAGACTGCTCAAAAACACCAATGGATTGTGTTGATATGTTTATATTGTCAATAGTATTGACATTATTATATTTTTTGTATCATATAAACACTGATTTCCAAATTCAAGCCAGATCATCAACAACAGAAATTCACTGATGCAGTTGTTTGCATGAATTTCTTATGAAGAGAGATAAAATACATTAATCAGGTTATATAAAAAAGGTAAAATCATTTCCTTGTGGTGTCGTCATTCAGTGCCTTGAGTGGGGCTAAAATCATCAAATTGGGATTCAGTATTCTTTTTACTGATAGAATAACTACTTTTAACATTCCTAACTTTCTTATAATTTCGTTCTAAATGTTGTTGTTTACAGTTAAGGACTTTTAAGAATGATTGTGCAGAAAGACAGAGTGAGCTATCAAGGAACTGAATTTACAATAACAGCTGTTAACTGAGTTAAATGAAGAACTAATTTTGTCAGTTCCTTTCCGTTGTGGAATCGGATGGTTATGTGGTAAATTAGTTTCTCATTTCGTTCGGGAAAGGCTCTGACCTTTGAACTCCAAGGAAAACCCTGATGCCATTGCATAATTGCCCTAATTCATAGTGAATTGCATGACATTAACCTTCAAGTAATCCAGAAGCAACATACAAGTGATTCTATTACAATAGAAGCTAGCTTGTAGTGAAAGAGTCTTGCACATGATTTATTTGTATTTCGATTAATGGGACCTCCTTTAAAATGAAAAAAATAATAATACAATTGAAATTTTAAATATAAATCAACTATAGAAATGTTTATCTTTCAAAATTAGTTTTCTTTGCTTATAATATGTTTGGTATAATAAAATAATAATATCTAAATTTTAATAATAATACTCAACTTTAATAATAAGACTAAATTATAATAATAATACTAAACTATCATAAAAATAAACTTTAAAGTTTAGTATTAATACAACAGAACAGTACAGAAAAGAAAAACAACAGAAAATACCCTTTAAACAAGTGAAATGCTTCTTTTGTTTTGATTATAAACTATATTTAATTTATAAAAATATTACCTTAAAATATTTATTATGAATTATAAACTATATTTGTAATTAATAATAAATATTTTAAGGAAATATTTTCGTAGTAATATCTTTTGTATGATTAATTATGCTTTGTATTAGCGCTGTGTTTTTAGATCTGCTTATTATTGCTTATTTTTGATTAGATGATTCTGTTTTGGAACAATACTGGATACATCTGATTTACTATGCTAACAAACACTGAATAAGTATAAGGAAAAGTGTGAATTTTGTACAACGTTTTTTTCTTCAGAACATTATTTAAAACTAATTTCATTAGTGGTTCAGTGGTAATGCACTGGGCTGCAGGCTGGAAGAGCCGAGTTCAATTCCCGATAGATATCGACGATTTTTTTTATTTTTATTTTGTCCTACCCTAGAGATCAATCAATCCTCTGAAAATGGTTTCTTTTTCGGAATTAAAATAGATCTTAGTTACATTGGTTATGGAAAGCCGAGAGCCTGAACTCTCGACTCTCAAAGGCCACGCAGGCATTTAGTCGGATAGATTTTTCTTTTTTTAGCTTGTTCTAAAGAAATGCAAAGACCTTAACCATCACAAACGAAACCGTCTGACGTGATGGGCATTCTCTCTCTCTCTAAAAAAAAATCAATTAATTCATCGACAATCCTGTATTCCCTGAATGTAATGTTACTTTGATATGTTATCTAAAATAACACTACATTGTTATTACTAAAAATAATATTACTAAAATTGATATCGCTTTATCTCTTTGTAAATTGTGGAACTTAATGCCAGGTAATAAAATATTCTCTTTGCAGAGAACGCAGCGTTGAAGAAAGAATCGCCAGGAAGTGAAAAAAAAAAACCCTCTTAAGTCGAGGTTTAACTTAAAGTAATTTAGTATTAAAAACTTGTAACAACATTTAAAGCCCAAGTCTTATAGCAACAACATGGTTCAACAGGGTTTAGATGAATTAGTGATTAATGTCCGTTAACTGGATTCGAATGCTAATCCTTCATCATCTCACTTCTAAATAATTGTTTACAAAAAAAAACGATGTAATAGACCATTAAACAATTGATGCCTGTTTTCAGTGATCAATGCTTTATTAATCGAACATAGAATCTCATTTCCTATCAGATTCACAACCAGCATTTGACTTGAATACGTTAATATTGATAGGTCTTTTCACTCTGAACCTGGCAAAAAGGAATTTCTTCTCCTTCGAATTGTGTCCTCTAATTCACAACAGGAATTCACTTGTTCCGGGTCGAAAATATAACTTGCTAGATTGGGCAGTTCGTAGACACACTGGAATAACTTGATTTTTTCATACTGGAACGTTGTGCGATTATCTGACTTCAAAGACTAGACCCATGGAGACATCATTTTGCACCATCTCATATTTGACGAAATCATGATTCTTTCAGTCTCTGATCCAACGACCTTCCCTTGAAACCATCACCTTCACGACATCGTGAACTCGTTGTGATTTCTATCTTATTACTGATAACAATTTGATGTCACTGAAGATGCACTTGCCCACTTTAACACTATAAAATTATTTTTAGTGTGCATTTACAGCACTTGAATTCAACCACAAAAATTGTTAAATTTCAGCCATTTCTGGTCGCTTCCACCGAAGATAAAAAGTCCTCGATAAATTAGTACATACCTTTAGATTTGATAAACAACTTTTCTTCAGGTGGTTCTATATTGAACACTTACAATAATTACTTCCTTGAATTGTTAACATATGTCAGATACGAAATAGTTCTATTTTTCTCTAAAATGTGGAGGACTTGCAACTAATTAAGATAAATGGTTATTAAGATTTTTCTTTGTAAAATGATAGTTAATGGACTATTTAGATATTCATTTGAAGTTAAAAAAATTATAAATATTTATTAAAAATTGTGTAGGAAAATCTTTACTAAATAAAATGCATAATGAAGCTACAATTAAATCAGATGAAGAACTTGGGTTATTGACGAAGATGCGGAATAAAAGGAGTTCTAGATAACGTAAACTATACTTTGAAATGACAAATAAGGAAGGCACATAGCAATAAAAAAGATTTCGCACCTCGAGCCATCATCGATGGGAATATGGAATGGGTTTCTTTTCTGTTCCTACGTACCTTCCGTATTTGCCATTTTCATATTATTTATTTATTTACTTAGGGAGGGGAACTACTGAGAGTCCTGTGACTGTATGTGTGTAATGCTCTCCACAGCCTAAACCGTAGAGTCTCAGCCCATGAGCTAAAGGTCGTCGTTGGATTCCCAAGGCCTACTGGTTTGCGGACAGATTTCCAGTCCAGGCCCAGTGATAGGGTTCGGAAAATAGTAATGGGATAAAATTAGGGTCTGTCTTTATTAATTTGAAGAAGCTGAGAACGAATATGATGCTCGCCATCCAAAGTGGGCACTTCCGGGTAACTGGAAATGCATGGACGGCAACAACTCTCCTGCAGGTCCTTTTGTATGGCAATGATCATTTAGCAATACAAGGGTTTTATAGATTGCAAGTTGTACGGGATCACCTACTTATGTGTTCACGACATAACTGTGAATTGATTTGTTTAATTTTCTTTTCTATGCAAAACAAAACTAAAATTATTCGAACAATTATGCTTCCGTATTTTGAATCCTCAGAGTAATATTGTGAGTGCTGATTGTTCACTGATCGGAATGTCACCATTGTCAGCTAAGATAGGAATCACAAAGGTTATATGGATTATCGAAGGAGCATTTTGTCTAACCAGATCTCACCAAATCTTTACTCTCTCTAGTGTTGCATTTCTACCAGTTATGAAGCCTTGGTCTACACTAGCGTTGAAAACGCCCATAAATGTCTTATTCTACACCAGAGCGTTAACAACGCTAGATGTGGTCTATAGGAGCTTTGCTAACGCCGCCTTAGTTTAGCCCCCAGATATTCTTGTAGGGATAAGATAAAGGAAAGTACATTCTCGAGGACTGAGCGTTGCTATCGCTCACCAATTGACTGTATAGACCAGACCAGCGTTGTCACCTCTCGTATAGACCGCATCTTTCGTTTTCCGTAGAAATACATGGGACTCCGCTAATCCCGCGTTTTTATTCCTCGTATAGACCAGACTTTAAAATACGATAGTACCATATTGCATACCTAGAACAATTGTTACGTCCCAAGACCTTTCTCTGATCTCGAGAGGTTTGAAATCTATATTATCTACCAATTTGCATATCGCCTTGATTTGAGTTATATATATTCTACTGTGTTCTATCCATCTGGAATATTTTTAAATATATATTTCTCTATATAGAAACGTATAAACAGATATGTATGTATAAAGAACTATTTTATCTCTATTCCTTAATGTTTATTCTTCTATTTGTTATTTCAGACTTTTTTATTTAAATAAATATGAAACATATAAATAATAAATAACAAAAGGAATTGTAAAAGTTTTTAAAATACTAAATAAACTAGTTTTTAGAAATAAAAACAAATATTTATAAGAATGTAAGCTTTGTTTTCAACAAAAATCCAATCCGTTCTGTTTCGAAACCATTACTTTTTTTTTGTTTGCTCAAAAACATCTCAGGTGATCTGAACCATGTCAGAAATTCCGATAAATGTTTTATTTATCAACAGATTTCTCATTTCGTATTCAATGTTTCGGTCAAAATATTCCGTTGGCTTTTATGAAGCGTTTCAATGGATTTCCCAAAACAGAATGGAATCGCTGTCGACTTACTGACAGAATGACCCATTGCCATTCATCTCCCAGTTCCCTTTACAGTTTTTGTCTTTGTCCTTTTTTATTTTTCACTTGATAATAACTGGAGGCAGCTGTTTGGAATATTGTCTTTTTATAAGGAATGGAGTTCTTTATTAGAAATTTCTAATAAAAACAACTCATTGCTGAATAAATAATTCTAATATTTGTAATCTTGTGAAATAAAAGAATGGTTACTGAGAAAAGAGAGTGTCTTTCAATTTTTTAATTTGAATTTTTATGTCATTTTAAATCGATGTGAGTTTAATTTGCTCTTAATTTCAATTTCAGATTTTCATTTTCCTTTAAGATCTAACTTTCGATTATTTGTACCTACTTATAATGTCAAAAAGAGATTTAATTTTAGATTTTGATTCTATTTTTTTTTATTCTATTTTAATATTGTATTTAGGTTATTTGGTTGTTTTAATACCTACCTAAAAATAAAAAAAAAACTATTTAAATTTTATTTTTTATATATAAATATCAATCATTAAGGTATAAACTTTGCAGGAAAAATTCCAAAATACATTTAACGTAGTTCCTAATAGTATATTGAACTACGTTAAACTGAGAATTAAAATACATTCAGACATTTATTTTTATTTTTGTTTGTTAATTAGTTGCATAGAGATCAATAGACACAATGATTTTCAGTTGTTCAAAAGGTCGGTTAAAGGATAATTTGGTCTCATCCATTGTTGTTTTTTTAACATTTCAAATGCGCAGTTTGAAGTCTTATGCTTTAAAAAAATTCATTGAGGCCGCTCTCGCTGGCACATGGATTTTTTCACTGGTTTTTTTTCATTGGTGAGTTTTTCATTGTGTTTTTTTTTCCTTTGAGGCACCCCTGCGCTTCCGATATATTGATAATATAAGGTTCTCTATATTATACTTATTATATATTATTAGAGGATTTTTATGTTTGAACTTTCCGGAAAATCAAAGTGCCTTAAGTCTGCTCCAAAAATTTTACCAATAACCTTTTCATAGAATGAAAGGCGGTTGCAGCGTGATACTGACCAAACATCTCTCAGGATGAAACATCTCCAAGGCAGGACTCTTATTTGCTTACGATTTACATTGCTCCTTCAAATACCTAAGTACTTTCTTGGATTTTTCATTTCTTATGTTGCTGTTTTTGTTAGAAGCTGCTAGAAGTTATATTATATGTATATATATATATATATATATACTCTAATCCAAGTTAAAATTTGTTACATTAACTACATCTTTACATGACTCTGTTTTACGGGTCCGCAAAATTAAAATCATTAAAAAATTTTTAACTCTGAAAGTGTATTTTTTTTTACTATTCATAAATACCATTTATATTTCAAGAATTTCTTTAAAGTCATATTGCTTTGCAAAAAACAATATTTTTTTGTGAAAAAAAAAACAGAAATTCCGTATATTTTACATGTTAAGGGCTAAATGCACTTCTCCGTCTTCCGTTGTGTTTCCATAATGTAATTGCATTAGTGACGTAATTACGTATTCAGGGTCACTAGAATTGAGCCTCTTAAGACGTAACGGCGATCTTCAAATCGACGAACATATTTTCTATAAATATAAAGGCTATGTTCGTCGATTTCAAGATCTCTACGTCTTACGAGACTCAATTCTGGTGATCCTGAATACGTAACTACGTCACTAATGCAATTACGTTACGGAAACATAACGGAAGACGGAGTAGTGCGTTTAGTCCTTTAACAATAACATTTCAAGTTTTTAATCAAGACAATTTTTTGATAAATCTGTTTTTGTTAAACATATCAATAGAAAACAACAATATTTATTCACTTACTTAAATTAACTGTCACTTCTTGACATTTTTAATTTTTTTTTTTTTTTTATTGCTTGAAAATTTTGTTATAAGAATCCGACTTTTCTAAAAATACCTGTTCAGAGAAAACGAGTTAGATTTTGAATTCACGGCCTTATGGTCTAAAAAACTCTTTAATAGTTGGAATAAGCATATTTAATGAGCGCTTATAATAATAATAAGGTAGTTAACCATTACCACACTAAGCATAATAATAAAAACACATAAAAATAACATGTTTCGATGAGCCCAAAAAAACGATTCTCGTCATTAGAAATAAAAAACGAACTAAAATTCAAACGAAAAAGAAAGAAGCAGGGTCATGAGACGCCGACCAATTGTTGATGGTAAAGTTTTGTCACTGATTGCTCCTTTCTTTTTCGTTTGAATTTCAGTTCGTGTTTTGTTTTTGATGATGAGAACTGTTTTTGGGGGCTCATCGAAACATGTCATTTTTATAAGTTTTTATTATTAATGCTTAATGTGGTAATGGTCCACTACCTTATTACTTTTTAATCAAAATGAAAAAAGTTTTTCATTGCATAACCGTGTTATTAATATAAATTGAGCTAAATTTTTATTGTGTAAACATTATCCCGAATTGAAGAATAAATAAAGAATATGATATGAAACATTTTAGAATTGTGCTTTATCTAAATCTCAGACGATAAGAACTAAATGTGCAGTATATTTATTGAATAATAATGAATTTCATTTTAATTTAGATATATTTACGAAACAGTTTAACAATTTTTATGATTACACAATGTTTTTCTCTTTAGTTGAATTTATTACCTTACAGTATTTCAAATCATTGTTCAAATCCTTTTCTGTATTAAAAATAATTAGTTCCAAGTAAGGAGAAAAGAATTGTTATGTAAAGACAAGTTAAGTAAATCATCTATATTAGTTTTCAAAAGAGAAGGGTTTACCAAATATGGTCATTACGTAGCGATCGATTTTTGTCAGGACGTCATCAACTTGAACTCCGAGCAATCAGTCCAAGATGGCGTGATTTTGTGATCGCATAAGCGTGACCAAGAAAGGACAAACTTTGCATAGCCAAGCAAGGGAAATAGTGTGGAACGTTTTTAATTATTTTATTTGTAATTATTATTATGTATTGTTAACTGTAAAATATAAAAACCAAAATGTTTTCGAAATGTTTATAAGATTCAGTTACGGATTTTAGCAATAAATAGCGCTGTTACATTCTGGAAACATCAATCTGTAAGGAAATTACGTCATCAAAAGCGCTTCTTTCATTAACTGACTGTAAGTTAAAAGTAAGGACTGCTTGCAATTTCTAACTCCATATAAAATGCTAGCTTCACATTTTAAAACTTACAATAATTATTAACAATAAGAAATTAAACAATACCAGTGTGAAAATTTAAGACGCTTGACGTCGACCAACTAACTTAATAAAAATAATGTTTGCTTTTAGTTTGTTATTTGTACTCCTTATACAATGTTGTTTATGGTTTCTTTATAAAAACCACAGCCGAGAAATTTCGCATCTAGGGAAAATGGTTGGGTGGAACAGATACGAAGTGGGAAAAGTTTCTCCTTTTTAAAAACATATTAGAAATAATTTCAGTGTTAATATCCTAGTTAAAGTGAACAAAACATAGCTTCATACTTTCCTATTAGGCAACAACAGATTTTACAGAAGTTAATTGATATAGATAAATCTAATATCTATGCATATAGTTTTAGAAAATTTCATGATCTAATTGCATTTTGGACTGAAAATAAAAATCGTTATATACCACAAAATTAACACAAAATAAAAAATTTCACTGAGCAATTTTAGAAATTATGCTGGGAATCCAAGACAGACTGTTTCAAGTTCTCAAAACTTCGTCACTTGGATTCGCCCAGTATCCGGTGCTCTTTGAAGTCAGAAAATACACAAATAGACAATTTTTTTATTAAAAATAAAAAGGGTTAATCATTAATCTCCGCTGGCAATATGCCTAGCTTATTAAAGATTGATTATAAAAATGTAACTTTGTAATCACAGTTTAACATGTGTAAATGTAACAATATATAATAAGCAAACATAAGCACACACAAAATAAGAAATTTCACTGCACTGTTTTGGAATTAAGTACCAGGAATCCAAGACACACTGTTTAGGATACTATGGATACTGGGCGAATCCAATGATGAGGGTTTCGAAACCCGAAACAATCTGGCTTGGATTTCAAAAAATAGCTCAAGTATTTTTGTTTATTTTATTTTGCCTAAGTTCTTGTTTCCTTGAAAGCAAGTTTAACGTCCGTAATTATCCATAAATAGAGAGAGAAATTCACCAACGTGTGAAGGCATATTTATTGTCCGTTGGTCAATTTCTCTCTCTTGTTTCCTTGTTATACAGTATTACATCGTTCGCACGTTAAATTTTTAGTCTTCTGATAAGAATCAGGAGACCAATATTCCCGTTTTGTCTGGGGACAAGTATCTTTAAAATCTCATTAGCAACAATGACAACAATCGCAGCGATTGTTATAAGCAACAATGACAATGATTGCAACAACTATCGCAAAAATTGTTATGAGCAACAATCGCAACAACAATCGCAACAATTGCGTCTTTCGCAACAATCACATTTATAATAATAAGGAAATTAAGGCAATATCAATTACATTTTCTTAGACATATCAGAAGACGTTGCGAAGCATTGAGATTGGTTTACCAATCGCTATCCCTTCCTTGTTTGATAACGAAAAATCCTTTAATTTAATTTTAAAAATTCCACTTTGTAAAATCGCAAGAAAACTTAAATATTGCTATAAAAAATCCATGTGTTATTATTTTATTTTTTACGCTACTTTCCTTTTGACATTATTTCCATCTTCTTTCGTTTATTTTTTCCTTTTTTTTCTATTTGCTTTACTTTCAGCTCCTGTCACTGTAATGTTGAGAAAATCGCAAATATAAAAGATGGTATTGATTGAAGAGCAAACACAGGAAGAAAAAAAGAAAATCATTACTTTCTTCTTCTTGATCTTAAGATTGTCTTGATCCCCAAAGCAATTTCTCAAGTATAGGTTTCATATTTTCCGTCAGAGGAAATTCCTGTGAAACTTTGTGATTATTTTCTCTGTTGGGATCTTCTTTCGGATGTAAACATATCACTCAGGAAGTATTTGAAGTAATTGAAGCGTCAGTCTTTAAGAATCGACATCTCTTGTGATTTATTTATTAGAAAAAGATAGGAAACCATTATTAGACAGAAAAAAGAGATGTAACAATAAAGGATTAATGTTTTACTTTTTACAGTTATTTCATAATAATTATTTTTAAATGCTACGTCTTCGTTTTAAATAATACCAAGTGTTATATTATAATTCCATGAAAGTAAAACTTTCCTGTCTATTTGATTATTTGTTGGCTACATTGTGCTGTAACAGTTTTCGAAAAAATTTGTAATTTGATGCAAACAATATCTTTTTGATGAAAAGAAGTGTGATTATTTCTCATGTAATTAAATTACGATGTAAAAAGATAATAATAATAATCGGATATTTTAAATGATATATAATATATTACCTAAAATAGAATGAACATCAAGTTTTTAATAAAAAGACGTTTGAAGCAAAGATATCGGAATAAAATAACTTTAATTTTATCTTTCTATTTTGTTGTTTACATTAGAAATATTGCACTGAATAAATAATTTTGTCTTAAATAAAGACTACAGTAATCAATGCAATGGTTCTCCAGTAGTAATCAGGTTCTCCATTATGCAATATGTGTAATTCATAATCAGATTTCCTGTAGACTATTTTTAAATGGCTAACCAATGACATTGAAGTATCTCAACAGAATTCTACTAAAAAAAAAAGCATTTCCATGACTGACGTAGTTCTAAATAAAATTCAAGGTTTTACGGTGATCTCCTAGAAGAAACTATACGGTATATTAATGTAATTTAAGTTTTACATTAACAATTCTGGTAGATTTCAAATTATTAATAACTGGAATTATTACTTTCCATTCAACTGCTCGTCGAAATAATTCCTAAGTCTCCTCCGGAATTGCCTGTAGAAGAACTGCTAAGTTCATGGGAGAATAATTCTTGTTTTCGATGCAGATTTCCAATTATGAAATTTACTTCTTATTGATGATTCAGTTCTTCTAAAATTTACTCCCAATATATATTTCACTTTATGGGAAAAACTTAGATACTTTTCGAATAAGCTCCTTTTTATCCGAATTCATCACTTTGTTCCTTGCATCTAAACTTTAAAGCAATTAATGAAGTAATAATGGTTCTCAACAATCTCAGATAAACTTACGCCTTTGCCCTTATTCAATCAACACTTCTAAAATGTATCGTGCTGAATTTCATTTGTTTATTTATAATTTTTAAATATTTTATTTTTTATCACAATTTCAATATCTCCAGTATTACATCTGCTGTTTTCCTTTGATCTGAAAATAGCATTGAAATTGTGTTTCGATATGAGAGATATAATGTAGATGAGAAAACTTAAATAGATGGTAGTTTTAAAATGAAATCTCTAAATTGCACTTAATCTAATTTCAGCTTCAGAGTTCTTCTTCGGAGATCTTCGAGGAATGGAGTTCATTAATATCAGCATTTCATTCTCTTTATTCTTCGAAATAGAATTTTTGATATATTATCTCCTGAGTCATTTGTACACAACAAGATCAGTTATTTTTTTTTATCTTAACAGTGATTAAATACGACTAGCTGCAGTTTGATGCAAAATAAGGCGTTATCTCTGAAACTTCAACTGCGTTTAAGACTAAATTACTCAATATAGATCTTGGGATGATTTTGTAGATGTCGTTCCTAGATCTGTAGAATTCTAAAGTTCGCGTTTTCAGGCAAATCCTGGCTGCTTCTAAAAGCGGCGATGAAGACGGTTAATTGTAAATTAATAGTAGTAACTGTTGTGGCGCAAAGTTACGAATCAAAAACCGCGTTGAGAGAATTTTTTTTTTTTTTAAATATGACAAGAAAACAATTTGCTTCAACACATTTTCATTTCCCACTGGATTACTTATATAGTTACTTACTTATTACTTAGTAAGTAATATGGATGGTAAATGTGACTTCAAAGGTAAATGTGACTTAGTATGGTAAATGTGACTTCAAAGGTATATTTCAGTTTTAAAAATTAAAATAATATATAAACAAAACGAGTCCAGGATTTTACTAGCATCTAAACTAAAACTAGGTCGTTTCTTAAGCAATGAAACCCAATTTATATCCATAAGATTAATGTAAAAAAGCATTAAATGCTACTATAAATATTCAAAATCTATCTCCTTCAAAAAGTGGCAATTGTCATGAAGTACAATCAGTTACTATGGCTTCTTAATGACTGTTTTTCATGCTCTCCAGAACTTTCCTCAAACCAGCAACTGGCTCGATAATCTGCCACTTGTTCTAAATGTAACGAACTCTAAATTCAGGCAAATATTAGAAGCAAATCGACACCAGCGCCATGAGCGGCAAGGAAACACTATTTAAAACTCCTACAGTGTTAACTTCAGGCTGACATCTGGATATTCTTTGTTCGTGATTTCATTCCACAGCTTCATTCACCACATTCTCTTTCTCCGGCTTTTTTTTTCCCCCTTTTTCTTTATCCCTCTGCTGTGAAATGAGTTGAGAATTATTAGCAAAACTAAGCTGCAAAATCAACTTGTTTGTCGCATCGGCGAGCGGCAGTTTTCATCGCGATATCAACAAGAGCAGAACGAGACTTGACATATAAAGTTCTCTTCCCGTGTAAAGCGATATTACAAACGGCCAGCGGAAACTGGCAAGTCTTTGAGCGCGTTTGAGGCAAGTGTTCGCAAGAGAGAGGAAAGCAGCCATTAGAAGTGCATTAAATGCTATAGTTAATAATAAATCATTGTCTAATAATGACAATTAAAGCGTTCTCATTCTCTTATTTGGTTTTCTTTTCTTCAAGCAAAAACAAAATAAAATATTGATAATCGGGCGAAAGTTCTCAGACCTCTAGAAGCATCAAGTTGAGAAATCCAGATAGAGTGGATTTGAACTCAAATCTCCCAAAAAACATATTAAGAACAATGTTTGAAATTGCTAATCAGCTGAGGGAAGTCTTTTGCTACTCTTTTAAACTTTAATACTGTTATCACTGATTGAATTCAAGTCACCCAAAATAAAAACAGAAAGAATATCTTAGTCGGTCGATTTATCAGTTTGTTTGTTTTTTAATAAATACGCAAATATGATGGAACAGATGCTTGGTTTTTTTTATTCTATGAACAATGAGTCTCCAAATATCACAAAAATTAGCACTAATTTTTTTCTATTATTCTCAGAAAATTAACCATTACGTGGTGTTAAGGAAACTTTTTGATGCATAAGAAAATATAAATAGTTTTATACATGTTGTTTTGTAAAGTAAGCACTATATCAGAAACTTAGAAGTCCTTATTATTTCCCAGTCAAAATTCCCGCCAAAATAATGAAATATGCAATTGAGACACCAGAAAGATTGGGAAAACGAAAGCATAAAACAATGAGAGGAAATGAAATAATAAGAAAAATAAAAGAAAAAGGAAAGGAAAGAAGATATGAAAACTAATAAAAACAAGAGAATAAAAATAAATTGATAAAAAATTGTTGCATAATGAAATATACTTTACTTCTCAACATTTTAGAAATTTTCTATGTACATCAGTGGTTTTAAACTTATCTCATTTGAAGGACTGTATGAAATGTTTTTGTGGGTCACATGACAGCGTAGGAGTGGTCCTCAATTAGATAAAGAGAAATGAGCAAACAACATAATAGCTGAAATAATAAAAGAATTGCTAAATAATAAACTAAAGTATTAATAACAATTTTTTCAAGTAATTACAATTTTAGTAAAAAGAAATACTCTTTAACTTAGATTTTTTTCAAATTATTATATAATATTTTCAAATATAGTACATAATTTTTTTCAGTTCTATTTAAATTTTCCAATATTTTCTAGGGCTGAATGAAAAGAAAAAATACTAACTTCAGAAATAGAACTAAATTATATGGTTACAAACTTTATTAATATTACTAAGTAACTTATGTCCAGGATTTCACAGATATTTCATGGACTGCGATCACTGGACTAGACTTCGTGTATATGAGTGTTTTTTCTTTCTTATTTATTTCTTTACTTCCACAAAAGAACTCTATTTAATATTACTTGAAGAGAAAATTAATCCTTCGTTTAGTTTCTGTCCGTTCGGAACCATTATCATCTTTAATATCCTCTACAAGAATGTTCTTGTGGTACAGTTTCCATCTACAAATTACATTCTGTTAACTGATGTAAATGGTAGTTAGGCACTGCTATAAAATTGTCTTTAACGACATAATTAAAGATCGAGTAAGTTCCTTATATCACTTCCGGTTTGAGCACTTGGCAAAAATTCAATTTTCCGAATGCGAACTCATTTCGTATCGCGAGTCTATGACAGATTGTAACAGGACCAACTTTCTTTATCTTTGGCCAAAAATAAGATTTGCTAAAGATTTTCGAAGTTTCCTCTGGTGACGTTGAATCTAAAATTTTTAGTTCTTAATGAAAATTTCCAATAAGGTTTGCTTTGCTCGTTGACAGTTGTCTGTTAAAAGAAGTGTCTCACTAATGATTCTTTTTTCCTAAAAGTTACTTTTTTTCTTTTTTTAATCATTTGGAAAGCTCCACTAATGATCAAAATAACTTCATAAAGTTTCATTTCTTGGTGATTTGAATTCATTTTGTTTTTCGTTAGTGGTAACTTCAGACAAATAATTTTATAAAAAAAATAATGAGAACAACTTCTATAAGAGATTAATCATCCGATAGATGAAACAATTCTTGTGGTAAAGTGTGTTTTCCTTTTATGTTTGAAGTATTGAAAAGTTATTGTAGATAAGAAAAAGTGTAAGTGTTGATTATTTTATTTAAAAACAATTAAGAAAAAATGAAACTTGCAAATACCAGTATACAGGGTAATTCAAAATTCCCTGTACAAACCTTAAGGGAAGGTCAGGAGTAGAAAGAAAAACCTATTCGTAGTGGAACGTATGTCCGCAAACGTCACCCGACTGTGCTATTGGGTACAGTGTGAGTCATAGTCATTTGAGACGAATCTACTTACAAGGCAGATATTGTATTGCACCTATTGTATGGGACAGCGAACGGAAACGAATCAGCCGCTGTACGGTTGTATCGTAAACGATTCGCCAACAGTCATGTGCCCAATCATCAAACGATTGCGCGTTTGCACCAGAGATTGTTGAAACTGTATCATTCAACGGAAAAAAGGAGTGATCGTGTACACCTAACTGTCATATTGTAAACATAGGGCTACTAAACATGTTGTCTACCTTACTTGTTGTCTTTTATTTCTGAATCTTACTGTACCTTCTAGCACATTCGGATGGTGTTTGCGGACATACGTTTCACTACGAATATGGTTTGTTTTTGTATTCCTGACCTATCTTTTAAGTTGTACAGGGAATTTTGAATCACCCTGTATTTTCAATATCATGCAGTTTTAGTGGAAAAATTCCATTTGTTGTTCACTCTGATTCCCTTGTTTATCTCTTCACTTTTGCAAAACACCTGCTCGAATTCCTGAGAAAACAATTTCAATCTGGTTGTTTACGTGAAGATAGTCACCGTTGCGGTCCAACAATGGAATTACTAAATGTAAATGTTTTGTAGCGTTATCGAAACTCTTTGAAAATAGTATCAAACAAAGTTTCAAATAGCTACAGTGATTGAATGAATAAATATAGCAATCAATAAGTTTTCTTTGTACTTTATTTAGGTTGTAATAACTAAACTATGTAAGATAGTATCTTCCAAAAGATTACTTCAATTTATAAAAAGCCGTGATTAAACAATGAAATACGGAAAAGCTTTAAGCATCTTTTTTTTATTGCAAATGATTTATATTTATTAAAAGAGCTCTTAAGTTATAAATTTGATGTTGAAAATTAGCGTTTGGTAATTTTATATTTTTACTTAGTTATTCATGATAACGATTATCGCAGTGAAAGGTTAATGATAAAAAAAAAATCCATATCTCCAAAATTGATGCGTTGCTTATAGTGGAACCTAAAAGTCGTCAAGCGAAGGATTAACCTTATAGAAAGATAGAAAAGATCAGCAAAGTAAACAGTGAAAATTACATCGTTGATCAAATAAAGCCTGTCTTCATGAAAGTGTTAATGAACGGAATAAATTGACGGTAAATATTAGTAGAAGTAACGGTGAAAGTGTAATGAATTAGCGTAATAATAACATATAATGCAAGTTTTAAACGTGTTAATTTTGTACTACGTAGAACTATAATATTAAGCAAACTTAAATATTTACACCAAATAAATTTATAAAGGAACATTAATTTTAAATATTAAACTATTAAAGCACGATAAAAATTCAAGTGTAATATCTAATAATTAAATATTAGAATGTTAATTAATTAAAAGTTATCGTTGTCCCAGAAATATGGATCTAAATCCAGCACGTCGTGACTGCTAGATTAAACAAACCAACAGATAGTTAAAAATAGTTAAAAGATGATTTATTTGCTGCCAAGAACTAACCACAAGCAATAAGAGCTATCGCATCAAAGGTCTGTAATAATGGACAAATCAAGTTATCGATAATTTGAAATTATGAATATTAAAGATTATTTTTTAAAGTTAGAATTTTTTTTAATATTACAGAAAGTGATTATATGCATTTTTATATACATTTTTATAAGCAAACCAGTTGCCGGTATTTAAAATTCTTTAATAATGAATAAGTAAAAAACAATTAATAAAAGGATTTAATAATACGGCAAATTGTTAATCAAAAGTAAGTGTAGTATTGGTAGAATTTGCATAATTTGTCTTGTTTATTGTGTTTCATATTTATATTTATGTACAATTAGCAGCGGCATTTTAACATTTTCAATCCGTTGTAAGATAAAGTTCTCCAAGTTTTGGTTATTTTTCGAAAAAAATCTTGATTTCCATTCGAATCCCATAATCTAGTACTAATACCATCTGTCCTGTGATCATTTTTCTTGGATCTCTTTCTTTCCTCGCAATCCAGTGTAGAAGCTCCCCGTTGCCCATTTACTTGTTTGATCTTGCTACATGTCCCGTTCCATTCCTTGTCAATTTATTTACAACGACTATTAAATGTTAGTTTCTTGGTTTGTTACAGTCAAGTTTTGTAATTCCTTGAACTGAATTTTTTTCCACACTTCTTCTGTAATTTGTCATCATTGAATGACTTTCCGCTCAAAGAAAAAGTTGAAGGCTTCGTTTTAAGAATTTGTAATATACAATGCTATAATTAATTATAGTCTAATTAAGTAATATTTCGCGTATCTCTTTCCACAGTACTCAAAGGAAACAGTTTCCAAAAATAGTAAATTAAACATAATTATAGTAAATGAAATAAAATGAAAGTTTAATCATATAGAGCTTTTTATATATTAATCAACAGTACGCTTTTATTTTTAAAAGAATTGTTATTTTTTTTTAATACAAAGTTCTCTTTATTCAACTGAACTATATTTACAATGTCTTTCTCAAAAAGTTTCATTTTTTATGTACATTGACCTTTACAATAATATTGGAATTCACTAGGACAATTCTCTAATAATGCATTGCAGAGTAATTCTTCTCCTACATTGAAAGTAACTAAGTACAATATCTTTAAGTTTTCTTAAGCAATCAGTGCCCATTTTCCGTGAGATCACGTTCTTGAAGATAATGCTTCTGGCAAGACAGGTTTATTAGAATTGATAAAACACGTTTCGAGAGGACAGAAGAGATTCAAACTATCCTTTTTGACGAAGCCCGCAGCCAGGGAATAAAGATAAAATACGAAATGAAAGAGCTCTTGAAGTACATTAGTGGAACAGAACCCTCATCCTCCTATGGAATTGGCTGAAAGACGGAGGAGTATTAGAGTTTGTAAAGACCAGTACTTGAACTATTCATCAGTGTCTTCGTAATATCTTTACAAGGGAGAGACCATAACATCGTCATTTACACAAGACAGAAGAGGAGGAAATTAAACAGGGATGAAATTTTATAAATCCAAATCTAACAGCTCTATCAGAACTTCCTTGTCTAATGAATCAAGTCAAGGAGATGATTTGGGTTGAAATATTGTTAAGACTTGGTCCTCCAAATAGAAAGATAAGCACCAAATATTTATGTCCAAATTAAATATCAAAAATATCACAAATACGAAATATCACAATATGAAATATGTCACAAATATGAATGTTCTGTTTTGTACGTCACTTAGCTAAAAACAAATACGACCTTTTTAGTAATGTTAATGAATATATAATTGGTATCACGAATATGCTCAGATATCCTTCGTTTAGAGCGGACTGAGCATATAACGATGAGATGAGGGGATCAACTCGGGGGGATGAGTGGAGGAAATGGAGATCACAGTATTTCACCCATGCTTTACTTGGGACGATAAATGTGGAATATGACGTAATTTACGGAAATCCTTCCTGCCGTTTTGGCGTGATGCGCAGGCAAACAGATAAACAGAAGAAAAATAGAAATGTAGAACAAACAGACATCGTATGTTCATTCAAATGTATTTAATTTTTCATAGAATGGGTTTCTACAATGTGTGAATTATGTAAAAGGAAATCTTAATTTAGAACATTGTGTTCTATTTATATTTTGGATTTATTAATTATTGTCAGAAATTGAAATGTACACGTAAAATAGAGCATCTAAAATTTCACAAAAATGCAATACCTTTTATCGTAAACTTATTTTTGTCTGTCTTCGATTCATTTGAAAGTTTAAGAAGATTATAGAGGTTTTCTTTGCCAAATAATAACACGTCTACAAAGTTTCAAATCCCTAATGTACCAGGAACGGCTCCAAGATTGATTTTCCGCTTCTGTTTTGTTTTTGTTTTTTTCTTTGAATTATGTTTGAGTTAATATTTCCTTCAGCTATTCTGGATGTTATTCAGAACGTGGGAAAGGCATTTGCTGTCATTCCGTTTATCCTTACTGGCTGTTTGCCACTCTTCAATCACTCCCAACAAATGCACGCAATCTGAGTTTTATGGATGATTTTAATAAGTTCCAGCAATTTCTTTGTGTATATCAAAATATAAACAATCACTTTTCTTTCCCAAAAATACAGAACCCTAATTTTCAATCTTTTAAAATAAGTTCTTCACATCAAACTTAATATTAACTTAAATGAAAAATAAATTAAAAATTCCGAACAGTAGTTGAAATATATACTGGTAAAAGCAAGTAAAAAGATTTTACTTAATTTTAATATTTGTTTTTATTTTTTTAAATATACATAAATTCTTAGTAATTATATGAATATATAAAAATATCTTTTTACGGTGTTATTAATAAATATTTTTTATTATTAATTAGAAATAATTAAACATATATAAATAACAAATCTTTTAAAATAGTTACTATTACAGGTTGTTTTAAATAAAATTTCAAACAATTTTATTTAAAATGATAAAAAAACTTAGTACTGTCACTTAGGTGAAAAGGAGTATTTTTTTGATTGGTTTATGTGCAATTCATAGAAACGGTTGCCGGGCTTTCTATAATTCAGGAAGCCATTAACGATCCCAGCTACACTAATCTAAATTATAGATAGATTTAAGGTTTTATGCTTCTAACATTACTATTTCCTTGCCATAAAAACAATCCCAAAACTGATATAAAAAGTAAGTTTTTTTTTCAACACTTTTTACACTGTATGTTTGAATTAATATTGTACTAAATGGTAAACATTATAATGATGAATATAAATTTACAGCAATTTGAAGGTTTCCTCTTTCGAAGGAAAGTTAAATACAACTATTTCGTGCCTATTTCACACACAGACGCAGACAGACAGACAAATTGAAAATTTTTATTATCGAAGTTGAAGGACAGATGAAGGATATTTTAAAATCAAAAACCCTCACAGAATGACCTGTGCATGACCTTTGTACTTCGTCACGTACATTATCCATTCCACGAGCTGAATTAACGCAAGCACTTGACATGCTTTAGATGTTTGTCGTGTTTGGAGAACTATTATAATTCTCTTAGAAGCTCTTTCCTTATTATGAAATTCCATGTGACCAAATAAGGTAAAGCCAGTAATGTTTGCATCGATTCATAAGCAGCTTATAAAAGCAACGTTAACTTCCATTTTGTTTGGGGGGGGGGGGAATGTTTTTACCTTAAAAAAATTAATAACATTTTTGTGTTTAGGTTAGAAGAATATTTATTTATTTCGCATCTACAATGTTAAAAGCGAATATTAAAGATGATTGTTATGATGCTTTAAAGTTACGAAAAAAAATGGTTTTGATTAATTTAACTTGTAGATAATCATCATATGATATAAAAGCGTTATTCTGTCTATCATTGTCATAAGACTTTACGTTTTTCCAATTTTGTGACCAAACTATAAGAGATAGATTGGTCATGTAATGGATAAAATGTAGAGCTTTTTAAGACAAACAAAATGCTACAAAAATCTTTCGAAAAAAGTTTTTGGTTTCCAAGATGGCGCCTTTTAAAGGGTCAAATTTTGACTTTTTCTCAATTTAAACGAAAAGTATAAAAGTTGGAAGAAAACATTATATTGAGAAAATGTTGGTATTTGAAAGTTCTATCGAACGGTATATCAGTCATTAACAAACGTTTCTGCGTTTGGAAGATACATGCAAAAATGAAGTGTTTTTGCGGCAACCCCCCTCCCCCCGTGTGAATGCCAACGCGCAATACAACGGAGTTAAGCGGAGAAGCCCACAACGAGCTGGGAAGTAGTGTATTCTCCGATCTCCATATTAATTTGCTCAATAAATAAAGTTGTTTTTTTTAATGCTATACATGCAAGGGTTCCGGTACCAGTCTAGTAACTTATAAAACTCCATCACTAAATCTTTCTTTAATGTACTTACTTGATAAAGTGCAGATCATGAAATAGTATTAATAAAATTAAAAAAAAAAAGTCTTCTACAAGAAGAAAAATATTCTGTTCCTATTACGCTATTAATTGTTAAAAGAAAACACTGAACTTACAAAAATTTGTTCCACCAAGGCATATGTATTTCATTGCCACAATGTTTGAAAAGCTTGTTTGTATTCATTCTTTAAAATCTTACACTAAGCTCACGTAGTTTAACAAGGCCATGTTACCGTTATCGAAGAATGTCGTAGATATTTGTATTTAGCTGATGAATAGTAGAAAAGGTAGAACATCCAACTCGAGGTCAGCAACGTGCGAACATGTTAAACTTTTATGTGGACAAATGGACGATGATCTGTTACTAAAGCTGATAGAAAAATGTCTTTCTTTTGATTAATAAGGCATTTTTTTTTCTTAATATTTGCCAGTCCTATTAGGTGTAATTACATATTTACTCCTGAATTATAGGTGCCAGAATATTTAATATTTCAATATGGTTAGTTAAATTAAATTTATAACAAAAAGTACAATGAGTAATTTAGAAATGTTTTACAATATTTTTGTTTAATATATCATACATCAATTGAGTCTTGATTATTTTAAAACTATTGCTATTATAGATTTCCCTATTTATCTGACTAAAACCTTTGGGATAAATATATTCATCTAGTCTAAAGCAAAAACTATTTTTCATCTTTAGAATTTTAAAACTTCTCAGCCAATGTAAGTTATAATTCTCTTTAACCTTTTTATATTTATAGAAATTCTTTAAAATGATATTGTATATAAATTGTTTCTTCGATATTCAAAATTCTATACTTAGCTCTTATTTTTATTGTATTTTCTATAGATAATATTAAAATTCTATATATTAGTTTATTGAAATTATTTTTTTTGTTATTTTGTTAAGCAATGCCAACAATCGAAAGCATAATTTAATACCGAATCAACAAGTGATTTATATACAATAAGCTTTTGTTTAAATTGATACTTATTTGTTAGATGATAAAATATAAAAGTGAATGTATGTAATCATTAACAAAACTAATAATAAATCTCTGCTATATTGTAAATAGAGGTCTAGTTAAGTAGCAATTGTGGTGTTAACAGGATACAAGTACTAACTACCGGTTCTACTGACTAACATTACTATTTCAATTGAATATTTTTATCTCGCTTTGTCTGTTTTTATGAGCTAATGCTCTTTTAATGTGAGACGTTCAAACAGCTGGGCCGATTGCAACGAAATTTGGTATTTAGATTACTTACGATCTATTTTATAAATTGTTCATAAAATTTATTGTTTATTTTACAGTTTTTTTTATAAATTTATTTTGAGCATAAAAATACACTGCATATTATGCAGATAATAAATTAAGTAAATGTTTCAAACAAACACACATGCTACCGTTGTTTTGCAACAAGTGTACAATCCCCGCGGTCCTTCTCTTTCAATGTTAGCGGTCGGCCAGGAAAGCTCAATCTATAAGCTGCGTTGCATTCTGGGAGGATCTTTATTCACCGCGGGGACTTTAAATATGTGTGCATATACATCATGTGTATATATATTATAATCAATACGGTTTATACGTCGAAGTTTTTTTGTACAAGAAACACTCGAAGAATATTGGAAATGTTAATTTTTTTGAAAACATTCTGATGTTTTCATATTTTGTTATTTTGATCGTAAGAGCGAACGTTCGTAATTCGGTTGGTCGTAAGTCGGGGACTATCTGCAATATATAAAAATCAAAATAAAAGAGTGATGAATCAGATTTACTTGTAGAACCAGTGATAAAGTATTGATGTCTGCTGAAGAGGAAAATGGATTTTAGAAATAACTTTTTATGCTAATTTAATTGTTTACGGATCTGAAAAGGGGAGTTGATTTTCAAGGATATACAAGACCACACTCACCTCTTTCATTTTTATAATTGCTAAATAAAGCAATTTTTATGAGGAATATTTCTGATAATAAGAAACAAGTAGTAATCAGATACACAATTTAGATAAGAAGGCTGATAAGAACAGAAATAAGGCTTTTTTCCGCTTTTAATGTCGGGCGTAATTGCAATTAAAGTGGATTTTATGTTATTTTTATTAAATTTTATTTTTAATTTAATTAAAAATTATTAAATTATTATTATTTTCTATAAATTTTCAATAAAATTTTGATAAGAATTGTTGCATATTTTGTTGGAAGTCGCTTTCGGGAGCAAAGGTGATTCCATTTCTTTTCATGCCTTTCAAGGGAGTGTGGATCCGGCTGATGAGTCCTAAGAAGGACGAAACGGCCGTTCCCGATTTCCCTCTGTTGATAAACTCAAAAGGCGTGATTTGTTTATTTATGTTGCAGTCGTTGATTTTCATTTCTTCATACTAATAAAAAATACTTTCTTTTACAATTGTCGCTTCTCCATAAAGGGTCAATCCATACCAAATGGTACCATAGGTATCTAACTCAAATATCAAACTCAAAATTTTTTTCACAGTTACCTCTCATAAAGTTTTCTTTATACTGTAAATATCCCATTTTTATTAAGTCCCCCACCAGAGATATTGGGGCTCAAACTTTGAAAAAAATGAAAAATGGGCATTTTTCAAGAGCTGTAACTAAATTAGGAAGCCAGTAACTGTCTGCAATGGCCAAAAATGCCGGAAACCGTAACATAACAATGGACGCCATTTTTAAACGAAGTCAAATAAAAAGAAAAATAATACCTTTTCTGAAGTACCCATGCATAAGGGTAATAACAGTAAAAAAATCAATTTTTTTTTAAAATGGTCGAGCAACCAGTGCTGGACCGCTTGGTATGGATTGACCTTAAAGTAAATCAGATAAGGCAAAAGAGTAATAGATTGCATTTTAAATTTAATGCCTGTTTTTCTAATTTTGACTTGTAAGTCAAAAACGTTCTCTAAGCCGGATTAATTTACAAGTCAGAAATTCTCTTCCTGAATTTCTTACAACCTATCATAAAAATCCTATCATAACCTTGTAAATAATGTCGTTAGATCTAAGATGTGTCTAAATCACTGGAATAAGCTCCTAACTGCTGTTGTATCATTGAAAGACGGTATCACTTGATTCTACTATTTCTTAAGATTATTAAAAATTAGTAGTACATATAAAATTTTCTGTCACTTTATTATTCAACTTCAACGACTGTTTCCATCGTTCATTATAATCATTTAAAAATGATGTCCGCAATCAAACTTTTGCAGTTTGTTTAAAGAGCCTGTTATTTAATAAAGTATTCTCAAGTAATGGTGCGCGAAGACTACACAGAAGATAATCTGCCTGTGAGGATGGCGTAAAATTGATAAGGGATGGTTGTCCTTTGCGAGCTGATTTTAACTACGACCAAAAAAATGGGTTAAACCCAAGATCCTAAGGAATAATCACGGGAGGTGGGAAGGGATCTGTGATTTCAGCTGAGATCCAACCCTCGACTAACTTTTATCCTAAGGCGCCTATCGTTGTCCTTACGTAGTAGCATTACTTTCAAAGCGTTAAGAAGAGATTAAACTCTGGTTATCCTCTTACCAAAGGAATGTTAAAAGGGTATTCTCGGCGTCGGTTTATCAAAAACCTATCTGCAATTGGATATGATTAAACTTTAGACTTCAAAGGCCACTTTGTAACGAAAAACAGTAGATTGTCCTTTAATAAACTGTAATTACCAAATTCAAATAATGAAGAACCCAAAGGAAAAATGATCTTTCCAAGTAACTTACTAGACCTCAGTCACAAGAGATTATATTTCAGCATTTAAATGAACTTTTAAAAGAAGCATCAACAAACTTTTTAAAGTTCTCTGTTTATTAGGGAATTTCATTTTTCATTTCTTTTAAAAAAGAGTTTTTCGCGCTCATTCTTGGTATCTAAAGAAAACATTTTTTGGTCTATTTTAATGTTCAGTTAAGAGAATTTTCTTTATTACAAGTTTTACTTATCTTTGAAACTTTGTAGGAGATACTTATGTATTTAATAATTGTTAATTTCAATTTAATAATTTTTAATAATTTTTATTATTTTTTTTTTAATTTATACCTTAAATTTCAATTTTGTTTTCTGTTATTGGAGTGTAACATAGTATCGAATGAAATTCAGGAAAAATATTATTTGTGAAAAATTCCTAGTTACATTATGAGCTAAGAATCGAATTAATAATAAATATATTTATTATCAAAAACTCTTGGAGTCGTCTTCTTTATTAATGGTTTGGAAAGTTATTTTAACATTAGTTATTTATATGTTTCCTTGAATCTGTTCTTTTTATTCAATGGCTTTCCAATATAGTTTATTCTCCCGTGATTGTGCAGCAGATCGACCATCTGTAATCCGGTACTAATTTCAGTTAGCTAAATTTCATATTTCCGGTGCGTCGCCGTACCAACCTGCCGCTACTCTTTGGTGGCGCTACTTGTTGCACAAACACTGTTGGAGTCACTTGCAAACACAGGCAAGCCATTCCAATTTGTTTTTCTTCATTTATTGTTATAACCTGTTCACTTTTAGCCCAGCCATGGTTCAAAATGAATAAAGGAAATGCTTCTTCACTTTGGAAGCGACAGTGATGAGTTTTCTTCTGTGTCACAGAATTACCTGCACCACTTATTTTACCTGTACTTCAATAAAATTTCACTTGTTTTTCATTTAATGTTTCTTTTTTCGTTATTAATCAATTTCAAAGATAGGGTGAGGTGGTTAACTTTTGGGTTAAAGCTCAGAAAACCTAACCTAACCTTCTGTGATTCGGCAAAATCACTAATCCGGCACCCTACCGGTCACAATGTTGCCGGATTACTGATGGTCGACCTTTTTATTGAGGAAGAATTCCATTAGAGGCCGAATTTCGAAATATATTTGTATTTTTGAGCGTTTTTATGTTCAAAACCTGTTTGTTTTGGTTGAACGATAGTTTTTAAAGAAACACTATCCTCTCCCTCCATTTTAAAAAGATTTTTTTATTTATTTATTGGTTGTTAAGTCTCTGATCTTCGAATCCCCGAAATAATATTCCATATGTATCCAGAAATTGCCCACACTAAGTACTTTGACTTTCCCTACACCATTTAGTTTATGAATTAAATATTTTTAGATTTCTCATATGTCTTCATTTAAGTTTAGGCAAATAAACAATGCAAACATGAATAGAATGAAAAGTAGTTTTAACATCGATTGAAAGTTAGAAATGTAATGTAATAAATATTGACTGAATTGAAAGAGAAATTTCTCTTGACTTCGCAGAGAACTAATAAATTATTCCGTTTGCCTTAAATAAGAACAAATTCTTTCTCATTGATTTTAAAACTAAGACGATGTTCGAGAATTGGCGCCATCTTATTCGTAATATTATCATTCCTTACTTGAGTTCCAGAAATAAAGTAAATCCTTAAAAATTCGAAATATATTTGTAAATATGAACTTCATTAGTAATTTTATGAAGAAAATGACTTCAATAATTTTACTGAAATAAATCTATATTTAACATCGTGTAACAATAAGCACAAGTTTTTAAATATTAAAAGATTTGCTCAAGTATCAATCGCATATGGGAAATTAAGCATTCAGTGATGGAGACCAAAATGAGGCAACGAATCAAGTTTTAAGAAAATCAGTCCATCCGTTCTAGCGTGTACAAATTGATAAGAAAGAGAGATGATACAATTTGGCATTTTCTGTCGCTAAAATACAACATGTATTTTTGAAATTATCTGATCTTTCCATATTAATATATTAATATCTTTGATTCAAGGTGAAACCAACCTCACTGCTTCGCCAGAAAGTTAAACTATCTGTTGACATATTATTTCTGTTTAATTGATATATTGTTGTTTTGTGGTCAACTTGAATGTTGGTTAAATTAATCGTTTCTCTTCGACCTAATCCATTCACTCTAACCAGATGAAATTTTATAGTGAATTAATAGTTAGCTTCTATGCGGTTGGAAATATCGATTTCATTTCCATGGATTTACAGCCGTTTTAAAGAGTCAAGGAGTTCTTGAAAGGGAAAGATTATCTTTATTTGTAGATATATAGTCAAACCTATAAGCTCAAACAAAACCAAGAAAATTCCATTATTTCTTTTCTTTTTCATTCCTCCTTTTTCGGATGCAATGGGAGTATTTACAGGCATCATCCCTCGCTACCGCAGTATTAACTTAACATGAGAAAATAAAACCAATCATCAGTATTACGAAGATAAACAATTTAAAGAAATAAGAAAAAGCTCAAAGAAATATAAAATAAAAAAAAGTAATTAAAATATCATCTACGGATATTTTATATCTACTTTCGTTATAGGACTCCAATTTCAAGGTGGGGCAAGACGTATATGTCATGTGTGGAGGAGACGGATGTATGGTGAAGACACAACGGGAGAAGTACGGGGACTTCGCTAATAAAAATAATTTCTATTTGCCATTTTTATCGTACTATCCGCATAACACTTTCTGTATAAGCTGTATTTTTTTATAAAATCAATAAAAGGCCAACAGGCAAGCATAAAATTTAAAAAAGGCCAGACCGGTTTCTTTCCGTGCCACAGGACTTTTACAATGGAAATGAAATGGTGTTGGCCTTTTTATTGATTTTACGAAACTTTTAAGCACACGTTAAAGGGGTTTTTACTCTATTTTTTTTATTTTAAACTATTTTATACTTCCAATCCAGTTGAGACTCACTTCAATACATCATTAATATTTTACAAATACATCAGTCACGTACAATTCGATTGAAGATGATAGATATAGATTACTACAAAATGATTTAGTGGAAAACGTGTTATCCACTAAACCATTCTATTATCTCAATTTAGTCGATAGAAATGAATGAAATTTCAGTTCACAGATCGTGACAGATTAACTAATGGACTGCTATCAACTGGACAAAATTTATTTATTATTGTAAAATACGAATAAAACTTTAAATGAAGAATTTCGAATCATCTCAAAGTTTGTATATATTTTTTTAAGTGAACTAGAACATCATTTCACTATAAATATCTTCTTAACTGCTTGTTTTCACTTAGCATGATGTTAATTAATTTGTATTGATAGTATTATTGCAATTGAAAAATGCGTGTATTCGACACGAATGAAATATAGAGAAAAAACAAAATTCCTTATCCTCAACCTGAAGAAGTTTCTAAAGAAACGAAATATTGTTTATAAGCAGTAAAGAAGATATTTTTAGTGAAATGATGTTCTAGTTTATTTGAAGAATTTCAAGTTTACTAAGGAAGATTAGTTGATCATTTTTTAGTTGATACCCATGATAATGCAAAAAATAAATATATATTTATATATATAAATCCAATACACAAAACTTGAATCGACACCTATTCAAGTTTCGTAATGCAAATATTTCATTTAATGATTTGCAATTTAGAAATCAGAATGTAAAGAATATAAGAATAAAATTAACTTACATTACTAAACATATAAAATTTGCCGGACAGCTTTCTGAAATTTAAAAACCAAATTAATTTCAAAAAGCTGTTTCTGTGTAAGTATTAACATTCGAATATACAAACACGTCATCAGCGGCATCTGGTGTTGAATTTTTGAAACTAAGCTAAAATTTAGAAATCACAAAAGCGCTTTATATATATAATATATAATTTATATATTATATTTATTTATATTTATATAATATATTTATAAATAATTCAGTACGCTTCAGATATCTCGAAGTCGAAGGGACGCTAAAAAAAAATTCGAGATAGCGAGTTTTCGAGATAACAAGGTCGAGATTACATGCATATGTAATATCAAGGGGAAAAATAACTTTTCGACATATCAAGGTTTTCGAGATATCGAAGTTCGAGATATCGAGAGTACACTGTATTGGCTTTACCGTCTATGACGGCCTTTTAAAAGGGCTAAGAATCTATTAAGAAACAAAATCTAACAGAAAAAAACTTTAAGTGAGTATTTTTTATTTTTTGGTTTGTTATTTATTTCAATCTGATTTTAATACAAAAACAAGTGAATATAATTTTGTGCTGCAGCAAAAATTTAAGGGCGACCCTTAATAATAAAAATAATAATAAAAAAAGAAAATACAATAATAGAAGGAAAAATATAAAAAAAAAGTTAGGAAAAAAAATGAAAAAACCTTAGGAAAATAACAAGAAAAAAAAACCATACATACGGATTCGAACAGACAAAGTTTAGTATATGAGAACGAACCTAAACTATCAAGCTATAGCTGACAACTGAAATGTATATGGTAAATTGGATATTTATCCGAATCAAATAAAAGAAAATAAAAGCATTTAACATAACATTGAAAGCAAGACACATGTTGTGATGCAACAATTACTGATGTAACAATGATTGTGGTTAGATGTGCAGCGAGATAAAATAAAACTGGGGAATTGTTATCGTCTCCAGAGCCATGGAGATGGTTGGGGTTTTTTTTCATGTGTATTATAGTGATAATAAAAATGATTAAGAAAAAACCAGGAAGCAGATACAAGTCGTATCAGATGCAATGAGGTGAATTGAAGATCATCCGAAGCCAAGCTTCATTATTATTTACACAGATTTCAAGAGATCAACTTAAAGTTTAACGTGCTGTAAAATGAGTTAAATTAAATACAACAAGAAATAATTTTTCAGCACTGATGAGTCCCAAGTAGGACGAAACGGCCATTCCCGATTCTTTCCCGATAATCGAACCAGAAGGTCAACATAGTTATAGATATTCCAACAAGAACTGTTAAGCCTAAATAAACTTTTATCGTGAGAAAAATAAACTTGAACTCTTTATGGGAACTATCTTATTAAGTGATCTACAATTATAGAGAAGATTGTTAAAGTGAAATTAATAGTGATACAATTTTTAATTATATTGAGAAAATATAAGAAGAATTATTTTAAATAGAACTCGAAGTGTTTAGTAATTTACGTAACCCTATTAATTGACAACACTCTGCTATAAATAATTGAAGATTCAATTAAACAGAACACTAACTGATAAATTTCAACATAATTTAATTATGACTTGAATTTTGATTTTCATAATGTGATGCATTTCTAACATTTAAACTAATAGCGGAAATCCATTGAAAACAATGCCAAATATCTCGAACAAAGGGGGATGTTGGCCCCCAAAAATACCCTATTCTACGTTGTTTGAGCCTCTGAACACGATGGTGAAGTTCGTTTGTCGATCCTAGAGTTCGTTCGGGAGTTTTTAGGGGTTAAAAGACAACAATGGCAAATAACTCGAACATGGGGGGGGGGTCCTGAAAATACCCCATTTTACGGTGCTTGGGCCTCTGAATACGATGGTGAAATCTGTTTCTCGATCCGATCTTCTGTTCGGGAGTTGATAGGGTGAACAAACACGGAGAGACGGACAAGACAAACTCAATAGCTCACAAATAGGTCGCTAAAAAAAAGATATAATAAAGTGTTTTTGCTCATTTTATCATGTATTGTACGTTTCGCGGATTGGTTAAACAATGTTGTTGCAACCATATTACTTTTGAAATGAAATTATTGTACAAATGAATAATTTATTGTTTGTTTGTGTTTTTCGTACAATAAAATGGATAAATTTTGTTTAGAACTGCCAAAAGAAATACTAAACTCTGAATGTTTAAAATTAGTTTCTTTATCTTAGATAGGATTAGGCTAATGCACATACGCTTGTTTTGCTGTTTCGCTTCCTGTTAGCATTGAGTTGTCCCTCATTTGTCTGCTATGTTGGGAACTGCCCAAGGCAGTATCTCAAACAGGTCCAGTCGCCATTGGGAAATCGAAGGCGAAGAAGCACAACAAAATGGCCGTTATTGACACTATTCAATTTTTTTTTTGTTCTGGTTTAGTACTAAAAACAGTGGGGCGAGAACTGACCTTAAATTTCGTCTAGGTTAGTTTGGGTTTAAAAGAGATTGAGATATAGGACAATGAAATTTAATTAAAAATATACTTCAGTATTCCCGAGGTGTTTTGATTTTGTTATATTCTTACATCAAGATTATCAAGACTGCTATTGTGGAACTTTTCTTATAAAATGAATTTAAACCTACAATTTAAACCTACACTTCCATTATTGTTTACTACAAATATCCAATGGCAGAAATGGGCTGCGGACTGAAGGAGCCAGATACAATTCTCGCTGAAGGTCGAGGATTTTTCACCTGGGCCTTTCTTCTACAAGACTGATCCTAGGATACACTCAGCCCTCTCTAAAAAGGAACTAGATTTCTTTCCCGGAGTAAAAGATGGGAGGGCGTCAGATTTACTTCATCGCGATGGTCGAGAATCATTGAGTCCTATATTTCCAACGCCCCGAAGGGGCCTGTATGGTCTGTAAAGTGCAATCTTTTTAACATCTCCTCTGTTAACAACAACAATGCACGTACAAAGCACTTTTCTGTTTACCTTTGCTTTAGAAGATCATTTATTATAATGCAATGCACAAATTTAACGTGCATACAACAATAACATGAGCAAGAAATTTTAAAAACGCAGAAGACTGAGAGTTCACTGATCTCCTTTTTGAAATTGTGATACCGGGAATCCAAGATGGCCCATTTCTGGTTTCCTGACCTTCGTCAGTTGGATCCGCCCAGTATCTTGCATCTCAGTGAACTCGGGAAACATATAAAAAGAACAAAAGTAAACATCACAACGGCCTTCCAATTAAAAAAACATCAAAACCTAAATAAAGAATAAAAAGGCCAATCAATTAATCCCCGCTAGCGATCGCTAAGCATGTAAGGGATTAATTGTTAAACACGAAAATATACAATGCATAAATATAACGTGCGTATAACAATAACTTGAAAAAGAAATTTTAAAAACATACAGAACTGAGAGTTCACTGATCTTTCTGAAATTGTGATACCGGGAATCATTTATTATACTCGTAATACACTAGAAAATCAGAACTAAACGTTATGATATTTGTGTAATTAAAATAAAATGCTATCCTGTTTGAAGTGTAATTATTAGAGTGTTAACAGTGTTCTGATATTGTCGCTAACTGGAAGTTAACTTTGATTTTAAAGCATGAATGTGAAGTTTCCAATAATTTCTTTTAATATTACATTCTAAATAATGTTAAAGAAACGCGTTTTGAAAAGAACCACTCATTGAAGTGTAAGTTGTTTTAGAAAGGGTCAGTTGGAAAATGAGGGAAATAATTCTTGTTTGCTTTCAAATGCAGTTGAAGCGCGTGTAAGTATCTTCCACTTGAAAATCATTCACTGAGCGTCGAATTGCAGCCCAATTAATTAATCTATTCTTGGTATTTTGTGAGCTGTCACTGCCACCTCTCGCGATGTAATGTAAGCTATTCTGAAGAAACTGGAAGGTGGCGGGGAAGAAAGGATAAACAGACGGGGCAGCTGGATGACGTGGACCTATCATTATCGCAACTTGGCTTGCCTCTGGCTGCCTTAATTGGATAACTGATTGGTAAGATTAGTTGCTAGGCAACGCACACCTTGCTCCCTGCGCCATTTGCGAGGTTAGAAATAGATAAGATGTGTGAAATTTCTTTTCTCTGTCTGATTAAATTTCCAGAGGTTTTTTCCTGATCAATTGCTCAGTACTTTCTAGAATCTATTTTGTGATTCAAAAGTTTTCAGAATTGCAATCCAAGACATTTCACCACGAGTAAACAAGGAAAAACTTTTAAAAACGTCAAATTCCATTTGTAATTCCATTACAACATTGTAGAAATTTAAAAGTACACTAAACGTAAACTTAATATGGATATAACTTTCGTAATATTTTTCTCAATACAGCAGCGAAATTTCAAAGTCACAGGTATAAATTATTTTATAAATAAGTGTAGTTGGTGTTCTAAATTTCGAATAAATGCATGTTAAGAACATACAAGACAAATATAAAAAAGAAGTTGATAATATAAAAAGAGGTATTGATTCACGTAGTTGATGGTTTTTGGCGCGTAGCTCCTTACCGAAAGCGATAGGAATCGTCCTTGTAGCATCTTACAACTGCCTCTAAAATTTAACATTTTTTAAGATATATAATAGTTGTATTATCGTGATCACAGATGGTCGGATATTAGTATTAACATTGCTTTTTTCTTTTTATGTTGTTTCTGAGCCTGGATTTTTTTCTCCGACCCATATTAAGCGTATAATTAACATTATATCAAGCCCTTATAGTTTGGTTCTGAAAGAGAAGTGAGACATGATACTGGATAGATTCTTGTTTGAGGGATTTCCTCACTCCGGAATGAGATTTACTCGATATTTCGGTCCGGTGCCTCGGGCCTTCTTCACGAGATATATATTAATTACTTTAAGAGCCATGAGCACACCATGGCTCGGTAAGAAGACCACAAAAACAATATATCCGAGAAACTAACATCGGAAGTTATTAGATATGCGCCAGTCTTCTCATCCCGGAACGGGAAAATCCCTCAACAAGGATCTATCCAGAATATCAAGCCCTTTTGTACCTAACCCTATACTGTAAAAAATTGTTTTAGAGTATTCTATATTTAACAAAATACATTATTAAGTATTATAACTTGTTTAATTAAATACTTTAATGAATTTTGTCAAACAAATATATTAATGATCTCAGTAGAATATAAAATTCTTAGAAATACTTTTCTCCTAAATACAGTAAATACAAATAATATTGTGACTCATTATACAGGGTAATTCTAAATTTACAGGACAAACTTTAAGGGGTGGTATGGCACACTAAAATAAACGTTTTTTTGTCAAACAATTCTACGACAGATTGAGGAACATCCGACAACAAGCACCAGAAAGGTTGTACGTAGAGTAGATGTGAGTCAAATCACCATATGGAGAATTTTACACCAGGAGCAATTACACCCATTCCATTTACAGCTCTAGAATTCGTGCATTGAAAGGTGAGGATTATCCTCGGCGCGTAGACTTCCGCCGCTGGTCTATGCTGTGCAGCCGGATTTTCCATTACATGTGCTCTTCACATAGGAAGCATTGTTTAGATGTGAGGGAGGGTTTAATGTGCACAATGCTCAAATGTGGGCAACGCAAATCCACACACTCAAGGCGATATGCTTACCAGCAACGATTCTCTCTATCTTTGGAAGGGTATCGTTAAGAGCGCCCTTTATCGCGTCAACGCAACAGTTGCGGACATACATTGTTTGACAAAAAAATGTTTGTTTTAGTGTGCACTAGCAACCCCTTAAAGTTTGTCCTGTGAATTTAGAATCAGAATGTATATAGTCATTCTTTTCTTACATGCTGAAGTAAGATAGTTTTGGCAATTTGTGCAAAGATGTCTTTCAGTAATTTCTGATCCAAACTTGTGAGTACAGGCAAATGAGGCTAATTTTGTCCAACAATAAATCATGATTTCAAAGCAACCAAGAATTTGGCCTAATCGAAGAAAATATTTTGAAATTTTAAAAAACTTGTATCGAATTGTAATGCTTGGATTTGTGTGATTATGTCTCACTTCTCACAGAAAAGCACTAGTTTTAAAACTTTCTTGAATAGTCATTAATATAATGTTGAAATCTGTTGGTGATTCTCACTTAACACCTTGTTCAATTATTAGTGATTTGTAAACCTATCAACCTCAGACTGCTTAAGATTCTAAAAGTAATTTTTAATGTGACTATTTAAATGTACTTAAAATAAGTACAGAGAAATATGAAAATTATTTTATATAAACAAAAGCACCAAAGGTTAAAAGACTATTTAATATTTCTTTTATTTTTCTGGGTGTTTGTTTATTTTTTTAAAAATTTTTCGACTTTGAAGGAAACTTTCTAATGCTTATAATTTTCTCATTAAAAGTTAAACCCTACAGCTCAGTTTTCGTAGCAATGGAGTCGTCGGCTTCTACCTTGAGGCAATCTATTTGTCCATTACTTGGTATCCCAGGGGAACTCATTAAGACAGACATTTGCAACGACCTCCTTCTGGAAAATGGCCAACGATTGCGCCATCGTTATCACTTTTTACGAAATTATATGAGAAGATGCAGTTTCTATTATAAAGACTAATTAAAAGGCAATTAAAATTATGCAATTAATCAATATGAAGCTGCAAGCTTTTACCGAATATTTCGCTTCTCTTAATGTTAGAATCGTTAATCTGAATGTTAAGGAAGCAAATTTCTACTTACTTTATATCATTGCGGCAACCATTACCACCGCTGCATTTAGTACCAAAATAGTAACGTACATTCCTGTTAAATCTAATACACAATCTTAATCATTCTGATTTCCTCCCACGTGTATTCTGATTTCCGTAGTGTTTTCCCCTCTGAATTATTAAATATCTGCTGTAAATAGGGACGTCTCGGGATTTTTTTGTTGGAGTTGACCCGACCTTCAAAAATCCAAAGAAAAGTTGCGAAAGATGGGGGCGGAGGCCAAGATCCTCTCAATCTAACTAAAGAAAAGAGGACCCCTTCTATATATTCCGAAATTTAGGCCAAAGCTTTGTTGCCCACTCCCCCCCCCCCAAATCAATATCCAACGTTGTTTTAAGCAAAGTTCAGAAACCACACAACGAAAACGACTATTCACCAAAGAACCAGTGGCGTAGCAAGGCGGAGGGGGGGGGGGAAGCGGACTGCCCGGGCCCCTGCCTGAGAGGGGCCCCAAAAGCCAGCCTAGGGGACCCCACCAGTCAGCCTAGGGGCCCCATCCACCCAAATATCCCGACCAACCTTTCCAAGGTTTTTTTTTTTTTTGGTTGTTGAATTGGAGACTTTGTTTTTTTTTGGTTGTGGAATAATGGAACTCCCGCCCCGGGCTCCGAAAGGCGTTGCTACGCCATTGCAAAGAACAACAAGTATTCTTTCAAGTTAGATTAAACCTAGGAGATGAAAACTAACTGGAAAGGGTTTAACTAATGGTTTAGTCAAGGAATTTGTTGTTTTGCTTATCTAAGTTTTATAAACTTTATTTATTTTCCTGCAACTTCCAATGACGATTGGAAAGTTAAAGTCAGTCATGAAAGATCGTCTCTTTCTGACATCGTCGGTCTTTCTTTACAAGAATACGAAAGAGTTATAATGGCTTTAAGCTACAATTCGAATTAAAGTTCAAAAAGTTTTCTTTAATCTTTTTATGTTTTTAACAGGCCAAGTGACTCCTGAGAAAGTAAAGAAATTAAAACAAAAAACAACAATGAAATATGAAATTCAAACCAAAGAAAAAGTTTCCCATAATACTCCTTTTGAGTTTGTGCTTGCTGGGTATCCCTGGCTGAAGAGAGATTAATAAGCTCGAAACAGTTAACCCGAGGGTATCAGCTTGATTCAAAAGGTTCTCCTTTTATAATTTTCAGGAATTGTTTCCTTTTACTCTTATCCATTAGAGGGTTTTATTATTTTTTATATTATTATTTGTTTTTTTTTTGTTTTGTTTTTTTATGATCAAATGACTTTTGTGGTGGGCTTTTAGCTGCCCAAGGATTTGAATTCCACTTTTCATTGTTGTTTTTTATTTTATTTTCTTTAGATTCTGAGGGGTCACTTGACCTATTAAAACAACTTCCTTTTTCCTTAGTTCACCTGTTGAGTTTGTGCTTGCTGGGTATCCCTGGCTGAAGAGAGCCTACTGAGCTCGAAACAGCTGTCGTTGGGTCTCCGCTTGGCTTAAAAAGCCTCCCCTTAGCAATCATTTTATGGAAAATGTCGTATTAGGTACAATATTAGAAATTTTAAAATCAAATTGTATTAAATTATTTTCATGATTGATCGTTTAAAAATAATTGATTTTATTTGTGATTTCACTAATTATACATTCTTGTAGAATAAATTTCAAAATTAACCAAATTACAATTTCACCGAATTGAAAAGCTGTTTACTATTTAAAATTGTTCATTGGATGTGAATCAGTAAAAGTTTAATTTAAAACTACTAATTAGCTAATTCTGATAGAAGGTGTTGTGTATTGCTAATGATTCTGATAACGAGATATCAATTGATAATTATCTTCGTGATATGATTACAATTTAGTTCGTGTTTTCGAGTTTCAGGTAGTGTAATATTTATGTTAACATATAACTTCCATAAATTCGATAATAAATTCGGTACAAAATCCTGTATCTCTGAAGTTCAGAAGGACATTTTTATAGTTATATTAATAATAGTGTTTTTTTGAACAACTTTTTTAGTCAAATTTTGTAATATTTTTCGGTTTAAACTTTTATGAATTTTTAAATTTTTCTTTGTTTTTTTTTTTGTTTTTTTTTTTGTGGATTGAATTTAAATAAATACAATTCTGTAGATTACAGGAAATGGATGTATCTGCTACTTAAAAAAACAAAAAAAACAAAACAAAGATAAGTTGAAAGTGGGAAAGATCAAATTACTTTTTTGGCAAAAAAGATTAAGATTAACTACAAAATTTAAATTGAATTTATTCTCATAACTAATTCTGTATTGTAATCCTTGATAATTGTAAAAGAGAAAATTTGTAAGTTTGCTTGTTTGTCATTCAATTTTGCTTGATTGTCTTAACGGCGCAACGGATCAACGGATTTTTGCAGGCAGATAGTCTATGACACGAGAAAGGATGTATAGACTACTTTTCTGTAGTTGCCGTGGGATAGGAACCATATATCTGAATTAAACAATTCCCAAGCTTGCCGATAGATATCGCTAGCGCTGTTTTAAATCGCGCCACAGACCTTAATGAAAAACTTCTCAAACCTGTCGATGAACGCAGTTTTAAATCGTGCTAAATTTAGTAGATAGCTAGTTGTAGTCCCCGGGCAGCAGATAGGCTCTCTATTATCCCGTAATTCCAACCAGTTCCTTCTCCACGCGGACGAAAGCTAGTTAAATTATATAACTGAAATTGAACTCCAGAAACAAGCTTGTATCATATATAACAAATCAGTGATTATGTTCATGTTTCTGCTTTCCGATTTGATAAATCTTGAATTTCTCAGCCGGCAATTTAAAAAACAAACATCAGTTGCTAAATGTTTTGGAATAATCTTTGCTTGCTCTACTTACTCCGTTTTATCACATTTCCATCACATGTCGTTACGCTATACTTGCACAGAGCAAAACCTTTCCTTGTAGACTTCGAAGCTATGCAAAGAAGCAGACATCTGAAAAACACAATATTTATCTCTGTGGGATGGAACAAAAATAAATGTGTCTCTGTTCTAAGTTGGACTGTAACTAGCACAGGAAATTTTATGAAAATAAGGTTCGCCCATAGGCAAGGAACAGACAAAGGAAATATTCAAATAGAATACTAATATTTCGTATGGATAAGCAAGTATTCTTTTTCTTTTCGTCCTGATAGAATAAGAAACACATAGGGAAACATAAGAACTAGAAGTACTTTAATAGGAGTAAAATTCATAGTACTTTAACTTTCAGTATTTTAATAGTAACTAGTATTTGAAGATTGCATTCAACTATTCAGATTTTCTATCTACTTTCTTTATAAAATGCATCAAGTTAAGTCAATTTTCTTAATAATTGGTAGGATTCTTATTTATGAACTAATTACGATTATTTAGATTTCCAATCAACACATATCTAACGCAGGGCAGAACGCTTTTGTTAATCGATTTATGATCATTGCATTTCAGTTGATAGAATTCCCAGTAGAATTCCCAGTTGATAGAATTCCCACGATCTGTTTGTATCGTTTTAGGAACTTTACCGAATTTATTTTTCACTTCTTTGATGTATTCCTTCAGTTTCACTGCAACTTCTGATTTGTACTGCAGGAGATAGATCTTCGTGTATTCGCTGTAATCATCAATGACTGTTAAAATACATCTCTTTTTGCCTTGGGTTTCAGTTTGCATCGGCCCACATACGTCTGTATGAATCAAATCGAGAATGTTTGTTGACTGCACTGTTGTTGATGTCTTGAAAGGTTTTCTAGTCATCTTGCTTCTTACACAACATTCGCAAATTTGTTTTACTTCACAGCTTCGGATATTTAAACCTGTAGCTAAACTCTTATTGCACAAACTATGCAGTGTAGTTGGGTGGCGATGACCGAGTCTACGATGCCATACATGTATACATTCAGTTTCCTGTTGATTCATTACACTGAGTGGTTTTTCCTTTTCTTCAAGATCAAGCTCATACAATCCTGTGTTCATCGTTGCTGTAGCTACTATCTTACCGTCTTTTGTGATGAGACATTTATTTTCACCACCACCAAATGTTGTTGTTATTCCTAATCCAGCAAGAACTTTGACTGACAATAGATTCCCGTGTATTGCAGAGTGAAGAGTACGTCTTTAACTGTTACGGTTCGCACCTTATTTCCGTTATTTAAGTTACATTACAGAATACCACTTCCAATTCCCACAACGTATACTTCTCTGTTGTCTGCAACTCGTACTTTACCTTGTTTGCTAGTGTCTAAGCTGGTGAAAAAGTTTTTATCACAACACATGTTTTGCAGATCCTGAATCAACGTACCATTTGCTTTTGTCACCTGAGTTTGAATTAAAACATAAATCATTACTGTCATCATCCTCTTGACTGATGAAGTTGGCTGTATATTGTCTATCAGAGTTTTTCTTTTTCCACGCAATGTACGCTAGAGAATCGCGCTTAAGGTGACCCGCCATCATTTTACAAAAATAACATTTCCCGCCAAAAACTGACGGTTCGTCTTTGACATTCGTTCTACTTGGCTTTACTTGTCTTTTTACCTGATTTTTCTTTGAGAAATTGACCTTTAGTACCTTTTCTTCTTCCGTAGATTCATTAAGTGAATGACCCACTCTTCGCTTGTGTTCTTCTAATATCTTCATTTTAACAAGATTCAATGTTAGGTCGGCATCTGGTCTAGTTTCGAGTGCAGTGATCAATATGGCCTAACGCTATGGCTAGTCTCTCAGCAATATCTTCTTCAGGTATAGCCAGCTGTTCTATGTTATCCTCCATGTCACTTATGTGTTTCTCCATATCACCATTTTCTTGTAATCGTCTTGAGCATAGCTGTCTTAGTAGAGAAACTATGTTAGATAAAGTTGCTTTTTGGTGATATTTTTTGCGTGATTTCCACGCTTCTTGTGCTGTTTTAGCTTTCCTTATATGGCCTAGTTGACTGTTGTCAACCCTCAAACCAATTGCTGCTCTTGCCTTCCCATCGTTAATTAACCATTTACTATCAGAACTCATAGGTAGTGTGTCATGAACAACATCCCACAGACTTTCTTTCAATAGTAAAAGTTCCATTTTGTACTTCCATGTTGGGTAGTTACTGTTAGTTAACTTTTCGATAGTGATCATATCCCACATCTTGGCGAAAAATTAGGCCTAACTTACAATCTAACACTTTACTTTTGGTTTTCTTTATGTACTTTAGTCACTTTATTCATTCGCAATTATTACTTTATATTACCTGGGCCCATAACCTGTTGGCGCAGTGTGAATTTCATCTGGAAAATGCTTTTTATCTGACTTTATGTGTTACTAAAAAGAAAACATAAGAACACATTGCTTGTTGACAACGGGTAACACACAACAAACAAGTGGCTCCCTCTTTTAATAAACATATGAATTATACAAACAAAAGCGCTGTAACTAATTACAAAACATTATAAACATTGTACTAAAGCGCCGTAACTTAACAGGTAATAGATTGTATCTAGCTTGAACTTCGCAAACTTGAAACAAGTATTTTAAGAGCGTCGTAGATAATACCTCATTACAGTTAATAAATTATTAATAAAAGCTTAGTTAGCTTCAAATGAAACTTGTTCCATATAAAATAGAAAGCAGATAAAGAAGGACGAACTTGAGTTTTTTAGTTCATTAATATGAGTCAGCATTAATAAAACTCCTAAATACGATTTACTTATAAACTAATAGGAATGTTAGAAAGGAACTTAATAGAATTTTAAAATAACTAATCAACTGCCAAAAAAAAAAACTACTTTTCGCTTTTTTATCTATTGTAGATCCGGAATTTTTGAATTGAAGGAGTTTTACTACAAAAGAAACAACTGCTCAGCAGATCGATATTAAAAGTAGAAATTATGGCGTGTATTCGCATTTTCAATACTTTTTACTTTGTGAAAAAGCTTTCTATAAGAACCCAAATTTGCTTGTTTGTTATTGTTGATTTTAACTTCGTGGTAAAATACTATTAGAAGATCTGATCTCTTCCTAGATCGGAAGAACCATAGACTCTTTGTTTCCTTTCTCTAACCAAATTCATATATAATTCAAAACATTGACATTACAGAACAAATTTCAAAGTTAGTATTATAATTGGAAATGAATTACAAATACAAAAAAGTTCATATGAAATTCATATTAACATAAATTTATAATGTGAAATAACTGAACGTAAATCTTGAGTGTTTCTTAAAAAAAAATACTTTTATTATCAAAACAAAAGTTTTGATAATATTATAATTAATAATTTATATAAATGTTAAGTTTAAAACTGGCTAATTTTGTAGAAACAAATTGTTGTATTTCCTTGGTTAAACTACAGATTCCGGCTCTGTTGTGGAACGAACTTTTTTTTCTAATTTGTGATGTAATCGTTGTTTCCGCACTATATCCAAGATGGTGGACATAATTTTATTTGGAAATGTGAGTGGATGAAAATGGCGGGGTTATTTAGCAATACATACATCCTGCAGCTTATCCCACCTAAATTAACCTAACCTAATCCTAATTGTTTTGGTTGAAAATGTGCCTTAGGGACCAAATGTGCCTTACGGAAGTTAATTGTAACTAACCTAATGTTAATTGTATTTGGTTGCAAATGTGCCTGAGGGAGCAAATGTGCCTGAGGGAAGTTAATTGTAACTAACCTAATCGTAATTGTTTTGGTTGTTAATGAAATGGGTGAAAAATGCGTACCTTATGATGTTTATTTGTCTGAATCAATAACATTTTTCTTACATCCATCTCTCAAACTCGCCAGATAAAGAAAATCACATTTGATTTGATAAGCATGGCAGAGCAGAACAAACAAGAATTGAAAAAGAACAAGAAATCACGTGACCCCCCCCCAAAAAAAAAATATCACTCCGCAGAAATAAACGAATAACTGATATTAAAACAAACCACGTGGTGTGTTGTTGCGCACCGAATCACAACCGTGCCGGATTCTGTAGTCTAGCCATTTCCTTTTTATGTTTTTATGAAGCTGTTTCTGTTTTATCTTCGTTCAATTTGAAGGAAACAATTTTCATTAATAGAATCTAAACTTATATTGTAGAAGACAACTGTAGCTGGCGCCATCTCTCGGCGCAATTTATTCATCAGCTGCTTCAGACAGACATGATTCGCCTTTAATACAGATTCGATTATTGAGTGTGATTATTCCGTCAGTAGTTTTTCATTAAAATGTTTTTTAAAAAAGTAAGCCTGTATCTTCTGCAGATATCTGAAGAAAATCTTTAATTTTTTTAGTTTTTTTTTGGTGGATTGTTTTTATTTGTAAAGAATACAATGGGTAGCGTCATTAAATGTTTCCTTCCAACTTAACCCAAACGCTTGTTTATTTCAATGACAAAGATTTTATTTCCTAGCAATATAAACATGTTTATGGATAATGGCGTAACTGATTCGATGCATTGAGAATCATGGATGTAACGATAGTGACATCGAATAGCATAAGACTTTGCTCTCCTTCGCTTATTAACTATGCGTTGGATCAATATTTTGCCATTCTAATAGTCATTTCAAAATCCAATTATCTTGGTTGGCCCTTATGGAAATAAATTGCACATGTAGGGGATAAACGCGGTTTCGTAAAACCTATCATTTATAATAAGTTGATGTTTGCTTCAACATTTTTCAACAATTTCTTAATATGTTACCTTCGATAAATTAAGAAATATTTTCCGTTGGGAAATTATAGGAGAGAAAGTAAATTATTTTCATCTTTGCTGTTGTATATTACGTAAACGCTATAAACTCAGACAGATTCATGGATATTATTTTTAAAAGTTATCGTTACTATTACGATTATAATGTCACCAGGCGTTATGTAGTTTTTCCTGCGACTTGGTAGCTCGGCAGTTTGAATCGGGAGAAAGTAGTTGTTTCTTTTGTTGCTGCTCCGTCGTATTCTTAGGATTCCTCTAAAAAGAGTGCAGTCGTGTTCCTGGCGGTGTCAGGAAGTAGCCACTAAAAAACTGCGTTATGAGATGTTAAACGTAACTGTGGAAATTTTTTGTTTTTTTTGTTTTATAAGTAAATAATCACGTGATCTGTTCCTGACGTTGAGGAGTGGAATAAAAGTTTTAATTGGTTCTTTTCGAGATCTTAGATTTCACATTGGACCATAGACAATACGAATTCCCCTGCCTTCACTAAGAGATTGAAATGGCAGCAGTGGTTTTAATGGATTGTAAGAAAAGATGCTGTCGAATTCCTATAATTGTTCTTAAAAGAGCTAAAGAAACACAAAACAAAATAAAATTTAAATTTATGACTAGAATATATTTATTTGTAGAATGCATAATTGTTCGGCTGAAGCTTTGCAGCTTCAACATATAAGAGGTCATTCAAATCAAACAGTATATATCACTGTAGGGGTTCACATCGCTATAGGAAGGAAGTTGAAATGAAACTTAGGCCTTTATTTCAGTAAGTACCCAAGAATTTCAATTTGAATTTCAATGTCAATTTGAAATGTAATCTTCAGCTCCAATGCAGCTTCCCGTTCTCCAATGCAGAAGTTGAGTGAGTTAAAATTGTGGTGGCATCGAGGGTCCTTTAGAAGTTCTATAGGAAATAGTAAGAGCTTTGAATTTACCATTGAAAAGATATTTCTTAAAACAAATAATTACTTGTGGAAATGTAAATTAATTAAAAGTGAAAATTTAAAGTAATTTTTTTTTTTTTTTACAAATGGCCGGGCTCGTAGACTGATCGTCTTTCTTTAGGCCAACAACAAGGGGCGAGATATGATGCCTTTAACCGACGAATCGTTGCCCAGGGTACGCCATGGGAGGCAGCATCAAGTGAGACCCGCAGGAACGGACAGAAGGAGAAACAGAAGAAGAAAGATAAATCCATGCCATGACCGGGATTCGAACCCGGGTACCGGCAAACTGGCCGCAACGGCAGACCGCTGTCTAGACCGCACGGCCACGCCGGCACGGCACGTAAAAAATTTAAAAGAATTAAAAAGAAGCCTTTATACCAACAAAGAGCACGGAACGACGAAGATAACATATCTTACTCTTTGCTGATGAACTGACAAAATAATCGTGAAATGCAATTTAAATGAGGATACAAAATTCAAGTAAAGAATTGAACGTAAAGAAAGTATCACGGAACGACGAAAATAACGCATCATACACTTTGTTAATGAACGTAAAGAAGTTACAAATAGTTGGAAGTCATGGGATAAATAAAGTTGGAGTCAGATGATAGAGTTTTCCATCTCCTTAAATATATTTTCCCAATAAGTTCCCAAGAAGTAGATGATATTAATACAGAATCGTCTGCGAATCAACTAAGTAATTAAAAAAAAGAATTCAACGACGAGATTTTAATTTTATAACTGAGGAAATATTTAAGCGACTAAAGAGCTATATATGAAGCTGCTATGTACGAGAATACAAATGGCAATCTGTGTGATCCAGTTATTCGTCATATACCAGAATGAATAAACGTAATTTCTTTGTGAAATCTTCGCAGGTAAATCCAGCACATTTAAGGAACTGCCATAGAATTAGAACGAGATCCATGATCGTTCTATTATGTAGAACGCAGATGTTATTCGACTCACAGTGAAGACAATGTATTTATTTAGTGTTCCGATTATTTACTGGAATTTGACGAAACAGCATCCGTTTCTCACGTAGGTTATGAACTTAGCCTTCGTGGACAAAAAGGTTATTTTTGTTTTTGTCCACGAAGGCTAAGTTCATAACGTACTTGAGAAACGAATGCTGTTTCGTGAAATTCCAGTAAATAATCGGAACACTAAATAAATAGTTACAATTACCTTGTCTTCACTGTGAGTCGAATAACATCGGCGTTGTACGTAACACAACGATCATGGAAGACTACACAGAGACTTAATAATATGCGCAGTATGAACACAACGAGAATAAACAGTTGTAAAAGAATAAATAAATTGACTATATTGACTGGATAATATTTACATAAATAACAAAGGTTTGTTTACTTTAAGACTCTATTTAACTTAGTCCACAATATTCTATTTAGAATCTTTGTTGATTCTAATTACAACATTCTGGACTAAGTTAAATAGAGTCTTAAAGTAAACAAATGTATTGTTAGTTCAACAAGTATTTATGTAAATATTATCCAGTCAATATAATCTATTTATTTATTGTTTTACAACTGTTTATTCGCGTTGTTTTCATGCTGCGCATATTATTAAGTTCAACGTAGTCTTAAGTAATTGGTATGACTACAAACCACAAGTTCCTTGTTAAGAGGATTCCTGATACATATCAGTGATGTCAAGTAAACTATACGGAGACATCACTTATAGTATATTTGGTGTAATAAAAGTCTTGCACTGAGTTTTTATCAGTTTGTTTTTTACTTCTTTTTAAGGTACTGAAGCTCCTTTTCTTTAATGATTTAGGCGTGAATGGATATGCATTTCTTGACTTGTAATTACCTCTTGAACGCTATGTTGACGTTAAGACATTATTTGTATAAGCACTGATATATTTTCTTTAAACTCTTAAAGTAGAAAGAGATGAAATGTGAAAAAAAAAATTAAATAAAATGAAATAAGAAGTTTTGAAAAATTCTAAATAAAGTAAAACTTTATATTTACATTCGTTAAATCCTTTAAGTTGATTTATTGAGGAAAAAAAATTGCTTTTGAAATTTCAACAAAAATTAGTAAGTTGTAACAAAAAAGAAGTTCTGATAGATAAATTTATTCAATAGAACACATGTTGTACCTTTTTTCTTAACAAAGCTTCCAGTCTAATGAAATGCGTAATCTCATGTTTCGCTTTCGATCATGGAATCTAATTATTAAAATTAAATTTCACCTTAACCTGACAGTTGTGCTATTGGCAAATTGCATTATAATTCTCCACCAAGAGAAGGTTGTCCTTTTGTTTTCTTAACAAAAATCTCTAACAGCGTTGGTTGATTAGATACAGATTGTTCGATAGGTGAGAAAAGCTAATTTAATCTGTTAATTCTCCTTTGTTGTTTTAATAAAAGTTTAACTTTTTTTGTATTGTGTTGAAAAGAGTTACAGCTCTGCCTAAAACTAAAAATCCATCCTTTTTTATTTGTATAGGAAAGAAGTTATTGTTGAAATCTTAGATTTCGAAAATCTATTATCAGTTTTATTTATTAATAAAAATTACGTCCTATTAAATAAAATTTGAAAAATGCCTATCATTATAAGCACGGACAAACAATTAAAAAGGATAAAAGTCCACGACGTTTCTGACCCTCAACTGAATTGGGTCCATTTTCAAGTGAATTTAAAAAACATCCTCCATGGAAGGATTCGTCTTGTATTTGACCACAGAGCAAGAAATAAAAAAAAATTATAATAATAAAATAAAATAAAAAAAAACCCTCTAATGGGAAAAATGAAAAGGAAACGAAAAAGACCCTCCCCCTTTATAATATTATTATTTACACATAATCAATTAATTAATAATTATTATACATAAATAATTAGCTAACAACTATTTACTTATAATGTATGAAATTATATGAAACAAAAAATTATCAACTTTAGCAGTAAAATATTACAAAAAACGTCGCCAAAAACATATGACTTGAAAAAGAGATCGTCCTGGGTGTTCGTTTGGCAAGAGAAAAAAAACTGTTATTATTCCTATTCCATAGGGGATATAGAGATGATTTATACTTTTAAAGAAGCACAATGTAACACTTTACAAACTCAGAAAACAACATTCAAATTAATTTAACAAGTTTTAAGCGATAATTTGTATTAATTGTAAAGTGCAATAATGAAAGATGCAGGGAAATTATAATTCTGTTTCGGTTTTCAAAAGTGCTTTCTACTAATTCGTGAAATCTCCTGAGGTTGTCGAAGCTTTTTCTTCACTATTCTAATTACAGTATTACAGTATTCTAATTACAGAAATAAATATA
>JAFIDM010005346.1:19161522-19249837 GCA_023159025.1 Thereuonema tuberculata
TATTCTAATTACAGTATTACAGTATTCTAATTACAGAAATAAATATATATGTATTCTAATTACAGTATTAAAGTGATGTTACATGGTCATGAGCAAGCCCTACTACACCTCCTATCGAATGGTGAAAACCATTCAAATTGGTTTAGTATTTTTAAGTTTTATGTACAGAATATTAAGACAATAATAATTTTATGCTTTTAAACAAGATATCACAGTTTAATAATATTAAGATATTATTAACAGTTTCGAACATTCACTATTACTAATCTATATATTACTAAAATCTGTTATTTCTCTGTCTGTCTGTCCGGCGCAGTGCAACAATGGAAAACGGTGTTTCCTTTTGTATCGTTGCGGGGAAGTCGACAAATGCAAAAGCGGCAATTGTTGTGATTTCCAATATTCACCGTGGTAGTGCAACAATGGAAAACGGGTGTTCAGTTGTCATTGTGCCAGGAAGTCGACAAATGCAAAATGAGCATTGGTGAACTTCAAAATATTGCGTTCTCTCCGTCAACAATGGCGCGCGCTATCAAATAATGAGTTCATTCAAAAAGGAATAACATATCACTATTTGCTCAACTATTCAACAAATCATAACCGCTTTCATTGGGAGCGATTCTTCTTGGATTATCCGTGCTCTTAAGTAACAACCAATATAAATTCCTAATCTTATTTATTGTAAACTCAATTTACCGTAAATTCAAAGAATCACCAAGCCAAATTATTAACAGTAAATAAGGTTAGGAATGTACATTGGTTGTTATTTAAGAGCGCGGGCTGATTGTATATTTTCATACATCACATATTATAAACGATATTGTGAAAGATATTGAAAGGAAACGATTGGAAAGAGCACAACAGACAGATTTGGATCGAAAGAATGAAGCCGAACGTAAAAGACGGTCAATGGCTAAGGAGACAACGGAAGAGACACAAGAGAAAGACAGAGGTTAGACGCCGAACGACATCAGGCAGAGAGAGAGACACAGATTTTAGGTCCCCCAACTCTACTTCATCTAACATCCATCTCAACATATCTCAATCTGTACGTGGAGGATGGCTTCGTATATATTAATCTTAATATAACTAAAGTGTTTTATAGTATAGATCTTAATCACGCGTTAAATGAATATCTTCTAATAATAGTTTTATAACATTTATTAGAATAGTTACATCTTAATTAAAACTTTGAAAATTCTGTATTCATTGCTGATTCTATCATTTTTCTGTCATCCACTCAACTTTAACTTCCAGTTTAACAGGATCTTTAGATCACAAAAAAGAACTAAACAGTTTTTTGCCATTTAAGTCAAAGTGATGGCCTCCTTTAAAAATGCATTAAGTTTTTGCAGGAAATTACAGATTGTTTCCCTAACTTAAACGACCATTAATTTTTAAGTATATTTACCAGAAACAACCTCAAATGCTTTCTATCTTTGATTGAAAGAAAAAATGAAGTAGATTCCAAATTCCAAAGTCAAAAACAACCACTACAATCCATTAAATATAAAAAGTGTAACGAATTCAGCATTTTTTATTGCTGCTATTCTGAGAAGTAAGTGACTAAAAACACGCAGTAATTGTGCTCTGCTACCAATAGAACTATAAGGAAATTTTGAAACTAAATGTGGTATCAATAAAATAAATCAGAATGCGAAATAAACAAGGTAGGGATAGCGATTAGTAAACCAATCACAATGCTGCGCAACGTCTTCTGATAAGAAAATATAATTGATATTGATTTAATTTCCTTATTATTTTAAATGTGATTGTTGCGAATGCAAAAGGCGCAATTGTTGCGTTTATTGTGATTGTTATGATTGTTGTAGAGCTGCATTACAAATGTAATTGTTGCGATTGTTGGAACTGTTGTGCTTAATAATAATTTAATGAGATTTTAATGATATTTTAATAAGATTTTAATGATACTTGTCCACAGGACAGACAAAACGGGAATATTAGTCTGCTGATCTTATTAGAAGACTAAAACATTTAATAAAATATTGTACTATATTCGATTTACATCAGATATTTATTGTTTCACTCTAGACAGAGATACTGCAATTCTCTTCTGGTAAATTCCATTTATTTGTCTTCTACTCTGCCTGTAAATTATAATTCCTCAAGTTACTTATCTTACATGTTGAGAAGACTAACACGACGTTCGATGTAATGTTTCGAACTCTTTGGATGACAATGATTCTCGTAGATTCATTTTTCACTACACAAGTCACCACATGCTCTTAACATATAAAATGTTCGTGGACACATTTCCTGATGAATCTATGAGTTATGGCATTTGAATGATAACTCGTCTTCTTCCGTAATATTCTGACGCAGCAACGAACATGGCCTCTTGTTCGACAATCAATATATCTTACTTCTTACTTTCAGTCATTGCCTAACTTCTCGACAACAATACACAATTCTACGCGTGCAGAGCATACACGCTTTTTGCATCGCTTTTGCATGACACATTGTTGCATCTCTTTAAATTATGAATAAAATAATTGTTAAGGGAAATGTATTTAATGCCATACAATAAAATACATGCGTGTATTTACCACAAGTTTTATTTATTCATAATTTGTTACTTTGAAAATTGGAAAAACTATATAACTAGCATGCCAAATTTTTACAATGATAAAAATTTTGTAAAAAAAGTTGTTTACGTAAATTGAAGAAGATGCCACTTCGCTAATGATAATATTATAAATCAACTAACTGAAAGGATCAATTAAAAAGAGTTATTCTATAGATTTCATTACGTTTCTTACTTTTTTTCTAAACAAAAGATTCAAAGTTTCTTTTTGCTTTCTCTTAACAGAAATTTTACATCTGATTTTAATTAGAAAGGTTGCCCTGGATTCAAATATACAAATATTTAGAAAAGTATAAAACTTGAAAGAGGGAATTATAAAGCTAATGATTACCTCCACAACTATTTTAATCTATAAATCAAATATTGGATTTTTTTTTTATTCTTTTTACAAATATGCCGATCTTGTCGGTTTCATTTCAGAACGAATTACTAAATGAATGAAAAAAAGAAAAGCTAATATTGTACCTATTACAAGTAGTTAGAAAAAATAATAGTAAAGGAATTAACAACAATACAGGGTGTTTCGGAAATGGTAGACAAAGCGAAAATATACGGGTTCCAAATGTCATTTTGAGTCGAAAATGTTCTATGACATTTTGTTCTATGGGCCGTAGCTTTAGAGTAAGGACATGAATGCTTTGCGAATGGTCCCTAATCAAAGAAAGCTCAGTTCTGACCATTTTCAGCATTTCCTTTAATTGTTATACTGTTTTCAGTCATGACATTTGTTATCCGGATTTCTTTTTGTAATAAATCTTTACCTTATTTACCTAAAATTCCTAATGTGAACTCAGCTTTCTTTGATTAGGTATCATTCCCTAAGCATTTATTTCCTAACACTAAAACTACGGCCCGTCCAACAAAATGTCGTAGAACAACATTTTCGACTCAAAATGACCTTTGGAACCCGTATATCTTCGCTTTGTCTACCATTTCCGAAACACCCTGTATTTTCAGTTATTGGAGACAGTAAACACCGAAGTATTAATTGAAAAAGAAGGCAAATAAAAATTACAAAAAAGGATAATCCATTCACATGCGAATTTACATTTAAAATCAGAGCAATACTATAATCGATCTACGGTGAAAATTGGAATTTTCCTCTTCTTTTTTCCGACACTCTTCTAAAATCGAGACAAATTCTTTCCCATGATGAGCCTGGGATTATCCTCTTCACTCACGTGTCACGGAACCTCGATCTCTCTTGCCCCTATTGAGCTTTTTGAGGTCTGCAGTACCCTGATGTATCACCTTTAAAACTTGAAGATACGTTATTACCATACATATTGCATTCTACACCAAGAAATACTAAGAAATTAGTATATTCCGTTTTCATTTAAAATGCTTCATTCATACTGTATGAATTCTTGAAAGTTCCGTATGATGATAATATATCAAAACTTCGTAGAATCATTTAATATCGATTTCTAAATTTACAAGTAATTACGAGAGGAATTTCAGCTAATTTAAATCTCAAACAGTAGTTTAGTAAATCCATTTTGTTATTTGTCTCGTCCTGATTTTAATAACAGTTGATGTTTAGAATAAAAAGTAGGCGAAGATTTCTATTCATTAATTCAGTAGATAAGTAATTGTATTAAAAAAATCTGTATTAAAAAAATTGTGTGAGCGCGTGCCTGCTCACGTCCATCAACAATGGAATTTCGTAACAATTGGCACGTTACCTGGCAACAAGAGCATGGTCGACTTGTCCACAATAATATAATTATGTAAGTGTTGTTGCCAGGCAACAAATTTTCGATTGTTACAAATGAATTTCAATACTCAATCTAAGTTATAGGCTACATTTTTTTAGAATTTAAACTTTAGTTTTAGTTTTAAGCTTTAGGTAATGCAATTTGCTTTTCTGAATAAGTGTCCGACTATTACAATTGGACTTCAATATTCTATTGCATGCATATAATTTAAACTTTAATTTATTTTTAGTTTAAAGTTTTAGGTTTTTGTTTACTTGATGCATTTTTTTTTAAATAAATATTTTTTTTCCGTTTAAAAATGCAAGGCTTACTGAGCAAAGCGACTGGCAGCAGTGTAGTATTTTCATAAGATTCTTACTTGTATCTGAATAAAATGTATTCCATCAAAACTTCGTTTTACAAAACAATACAAATCAAATTACTGAGTGAATGTAAAGAACTACTTTTTCATTAAGTAATTGTTCATAATTGCTTGAAATGAAGCGGACACACCCTTGCGTGCAAAATTCATTCAAGTTTCAAATTAAAAAATACGTCAATGGAGTCTTAGTGAAGTAAATGATTTAATTACCATTTTTTTCGTTGTTTAACCATTTTTAGAAAATGGCTTCTGTATTTCACCTTTCAACGATGAAATAAGTCATTGAAATAAATAGTTGATGATTAGTGTCATACAACAGTTGACCACTGTTATTAATTCTGTCAGAAGATGATAAATGTCATTGAAAATCTAACAGGCTTATTTGTCTGTTCCATGGTCAGTGGCGTAGAAAGTTCCAGATCTCACAGGAATACATCTGTTCGCATTGAACTAACATTAATCATTATATGTTATATCACGAATCATAGCTGTATTCATCATTTCATTAGAAGCTCAATCGTCGATGATCGAAACATTGACTGTGAATAAATTAGAAGCCTGGAAAAATTCGATTTGAAGTATTTGAAGCCAATCATTTCTGCAATATTAGAACGGATCTATCGTTGGAACTCCTTGGCTTTTGAGTGGAAATTGTCCTTTAACATTTCGTAGATGCATCAGTTTTAAATTGTAAATCGAACATTAGGTTTAATTGTTTAAGCCTCATAGATTAAAATCATTAAATTATGAGAAGTTATTAATAAAAAAAATTAATTATGCTCAATCAATTATTTTGGGATTAAGTAGAATTTTCTTAATGCATGATAATTTATTTGGACAGAGATAATGAAAACTTTCATTATAGAAAGAGATCCGGGTACTTTTGACGAGAATTGTAGGCCTACATATAATAAACTACATTGAAGATTTTTAAACTACGATTTGGTATATACAAGGTGGCGTACATAAAACCGGCCCCAAAAGGTTTCCAGGTATATTTTGGTTCTGTATATGGACACTATTTAATGCTATCGCTCCTGTTCATATTATCTGTACATTATTGTCGGTATATTTTTATTGTTATATTCACGGTAGATGTTGGAAGTGGCCGTCATCAACGTCGATGCATTTCCCCGCATGATCAGGAATACACTCCTCAATTCTGTGATCGTAATGCAGGGCATCTCTTGCCGTTTCTTTCAATTAATCCAAGGTGCGAGGGTTTTTGTTGTATATTTTCCATTTCAGCAACCCCCAGAGATAAAAGTCACATCATCACATGTAACGTTTAATCAGTACAAGTTGCCATTTCGAAGTTTCCATACAATAAAAATTTTGCAAAATCTTTAAAAGTTCTTTCTTTGTTTTTGAACTTCGTTTCTTAAGATTTTTCAATCTAGGTAAGTTTATAGAAATCTAGATAAAGCAAATGCGAATTTTTTTTAAAAAAAGACACAGATGTTTTATTATAACGTTACTTACAAACAGTTGATGGAAAAAACGCCTCTTTAACTGTCTCTCCAGCTGTAGCAAATTATGGCAAAGTTGTACGACATCTGATGCATGATTCGCAGGAATTTATGACAAGAATGCCGTCAGTCCAGTTAGAGCTAAAACTTATTGTTACAGTTAAATAATCAAATGATTCCAAATAAAAAACAAATCCTTGTAAGTGACGGTATACTTAATAGAATAGGAAAATTATTTTCTTTTATTTTTATTGTGAATTTATTTTCATTTCTTGAAAAGTTTTAATAAAATTTCTTAAAACATTATTCTAGCAAACGGGCTGATTTATAATGAAAAATATAGGCATTTTAAGAAATGCAGATGGGTATACCTATTAATTTTAACCATTATTGATGACTCGTAGATTGTTATGATCCAGTTGCATAGGCCATAGATAAAAAATTTTCCGTTGGCTTAAGAAAGCGATAGACTCTTAAGATTAATAGACAATGCATCTAATTAGAGATCTATTAATAGTTTCTTCCTATAAAGTCGAGGTTAGAATCCGGTTCCTATTTTTACGAAGAATTATTGAATCTTAATATAGGGAGTTTCCACGACACTCAACCCCCGCAAATTATTCGAAAAAAATTGGAAATTGACACAGAAATAAAAAATAATAAATCTGAGCGTTCATCGATGAAAGTTTTGGACGACCCGTTTCATCCTTTTTAAAGAATCATCAGCCAAACCCACTCACCAGATGAATGCTCAGATAGTGCAAAAGTAATAAGGGTCTCCACACCCGCTTCCGGCTGTGGCTTCCCTCCAAAAGAAAACACATTTAAAAAAGAAACAAAACAGGTTTAATTTCAAATCCTGGCCTGCGAAACCGTCAGGAATTTGAATACAAAAACAACCAAGGTTATTATGCAAATTATATGTGAAATTTTCCAACATGTAATCCAATTGGTATCAGAAACGTTTCTTGGAAATTGTTTTCTTTAGAATGAATTGTTTGATGTTTTCGGACAATAACTTGATATAGCAGATCAGTGGTTAAGGTGAACGCCTACCAAGTGCTTCTGTCAAGAATCTGGGTTCAAATCGGTGTTCTGTTTGTTTTTCATGGATGTTTGTGTTTCTTTTCATTCCACTGATCTACTTACTTCCTCTTTATGTTATATCTATATATATAAAAATGAATGTATCTTTCTTTGTTTCTTTGTCCTTTATACACTCCTAGGCCCTTTGACCTATCTGGACCAAACTTTGCAGAATTACTCTTTAGGACACTGCGGAAAAGATAGGCTACCTTAGAATCCGGACCCACCCCCCAAAAGGGGTTGAAAAGGGGTAAAAGCCCTGAAAAACCCAATATCCACCTGGTGGTGAAAATAAGAACTACACAAATATTGTGTAAAGTGAAAAATTCGCTCTCCTATGGGGGGCAGGGACACCACACTTGGGTGAGAGAAAGCCAACACAAAGGCTGAAGTGTCCCACCCCGACCGACACCGGGACCTTATATTTAGGGCCCCTTCTCTGGCCCCCAAGTCAAATGCAAATAAGGAAAAATTCGCTCTCCTATTTGGGGCAGGGACACCCCACTTGGGTGGGGGGATGGCGACATATGGGCCTAAATGTCCCACCCCCGATCGACACCGGGACCTTATATTTAGGGCCCTTTCTCGGGCCCCCCAAGTCAATTGCAAAAAAGGGAAAAATTCGCTCTCCTATTTGGGGCAGGGGCACCACACTTGGGTGGGAGGAAGCCAACACAAAGGCTGAAGTGTCCCACCCCCGACGACACCGGGCCCTTATATTTAGGGCCCCTTCTCGGGGCCCCCAAGTCAATTGCAAATAAGGAAAAATTCGCTCTCCTATCGGGGGCAGGGACACCACACTTGGGTGGGAGGAAGCCAATACAAAGGCTGAAGTGTCCCACCCCGGCCGACACCGGGACCTTATATTTAGGGCCCCTTGTGGTGACACAAGGGCCTAAGTGTTCCACCCCCGATCGACACCGGGACCTTATATTTAGGGCCCCTTCTCGGGCCCCCTAAGTCAATTGCAAAAAAGGGAAAAATTCGCTCTCCTATTTGGGGCAGGGACACCACACTTGGGTGGGAGGAAGCCAACACAAAGGCTGAAGTGTCCCACCCCCGATCGACACCGGGACCTTACATTTACGGCCCCTTCTCACCGAGCCCTTTCTTTCTTTGAGTGCCGGGTACAGCTAGTCCTAAATAAAAATTCAACAAAATAGTCTACAGTGACGCGATATGAAGGCCTGGACTGTTGACCAGATACCATAGACCAGTGGTGGCCAACCTTAAGCATACAATGCGCCAATTTTTTCACAGACGAGTTCAGTTGCACCATACAACTCAATTTGAACAACAAAAAAAAACGACAATCCTACTTTAACAACCAAAAAAAAAACAACCAAAAGGATGCAATGCGCCACTTGTTATCATCCAATGCGCCACGGTTTGGCCACCCCTGCCATAGACAATACAATTTTAGTGAAGGCTACGTGGTTAGACAAGGCCTTCAAAGTATCCCATCCATTAAGAATTAAAGGTTTTGGATCAATTTGAGACTCAATCATACAAATGAAAATAAGTATCCAGAGCCACTTTAGAATATTTTTGTTAAATTTCTTGTGCTAATTTCTTTCGCTTTTTGTTAAATAACTTTAGTTAACTTCCAAAAACTTCCAAAACAGAACTTGAAACAACTAGTAAAATTTAATTCTTCAGCAACAGCTGTATTTAGTTAGCATATTTACACCTCTTTTGTTGAACCCAACGGAATCTAGCCAATAAAACCAATGATTCATAAAAATTCTGCTTATTTATAAGAACAAGGAAGGAATATAAAATGGACTGTAAAAGTAATGTCTGCATTTTTATAGTTAAGTTCTTTGGATCGAACCAAGTGGCATCCGGTCTAACCACAACCATTCGCACTTTAGGTTTTTTTTGTTACCTACCACTCTTTTTACTGCGTTGGTCAAAAGTTTGATCTTTTCAACTTTAGTCCAGAACTTTCAACAAAGAAAGCTTTTTGGGGATTTTTTTTTTCTTAATTTTCGTAGAAGTTACTTTCTAGAAAATTCACAGTGATTTGATGGTTTAGTTTTAACACTATAACAAATCTAATTACCATTGTAAATGCAGTTTGTATTTTGTTTTCTTAACAAACAAAATAAGTAGCATTTCTCGATTGTTCTAAAGTAATGATGATGCTTTATTGCATAAGTTGTCAATAACCATATTTCCCTTTCGATACGCGATTGGAGTAACTTCTGAATATGGTAACACTCTTTGTAATTGAGTGGCCCAGTAGAAAAGAAGCATGCAACATCTATACTGCGACCACGGTAAACTGAAGATTCGAAAAAGTACAGAGCCCCGTGACGTCAGTATTAGCGCTTCAAAAATTCCAAAGAATATTACGCTATGTATAATATTATGCTATAGTTATAAAACAAAAAAAAATATAGTTTTAATGATGTTTAAAGGAAATGCTATTGGTTGACTGCTTTTAATGTAAGATTTAACTGTTACATTTAAATTTTATTTATTTCTGGCGACATTTTGAGGTAAATTAATTATTAGAGTCCTGTGGTTTGAAGCGCGCTTCTTTGTGATTGGATGAAAAATATTACACGTCATAATCACGTGGGGTTCCATCCAATTGTCAAGTTAGCATGGACCCACTATAAATGGATTTCGATTTTTTGCTACCATCAAGTAGATCCTGGCGTGTCGTATCTCGTCTACTTCCATTTCTCAATGGAAGCATTTTTAAAAAGATGCGAAATTGGATGCTTAACATTGAATTCAGTTGTTCTACTGTGTAGGACGAGTTAAAAAAAAAAAGATTGCAATTTCATTTTATAAGAGTTCGTACCAGTTAAACAAGTTAAAAAAGCACTAAATAAGTTTCAAAAGAATGTTCAAAATAATGTCCGATATGTATAATCTTATAAATCTAGTATTACCGTCAGATTTGTTAAAAAATTATAAAATGCTAATCAAATAAGAAGGTGGATAAATTGTAGCTAAGATTACTATATTTATAAGGAAAATGGCTTTATTAATTGAGAGTACACGCCACGGGGTTTATTTTAGCTTCTCATTATCAAGTTAACTCTGTTTTTAATTTTGTCTACATTAAACAACTGTACTATCAACACGCCGAAAGATGAAACTCCCAGAATGCAAAGTAGATTGTCCTTTCCTGGCCGACCGCTAACATTGAAAGAGAAGAGGTCGCTTCTCTTCTGTTTCAATGTTAGTGGTCGGCCAGGAAAGGACAATCTATAATCTGCTGTGCATTCTGGGAGTTTCATCTTTCGGCGTGTTGATAGTAATGCAATTTTTATGTCGAAATTATGTTTGGGATCGAGATTAATCAGACACTAACTATTGTTGGAAGATGAAATTGTAGATGTCAGCAATTGCAACATCCATATTGACGTTGGTACCTTCCTGACTTCTAATAAGGAGTCGGATCAAAATCACCCTAAAGAAGTTGTTGTTGAAGAGGATTGGTAATTCAAGGTTCTATTTTTTATGTAGTAAGCTGATATCTTTCTAATAGATGTAACCTTGATCCATTGCTGTGAATCTGTGACACAAAAACCGCCATTACACGACTTACGCCATCATCAATAAAAAAAAACAAAAAAACTGAATCCTTGTAAAAATTAAAAGTTAACTTACCGCAACAGGCCCTGGGGTGCCTATTTAGACTCTCAGCGATTCTCGACCAATGGAAAAATCACTGACCAACTCAGGGAATGGAACCCGGGCTCTTCCAATTCGCAGTCCAGCGCCTAAGCTATTGAACCACGTTCAAGTTTCATAGTTTAAGTATAGCATTAACTTAAAGTTTCGCACTGTTGTTTAAAAATATTGTGTTTTATTTGAAGTATTGTACAGCCGATCGATATGTCAACTATCTTCTTGTTTTTCTTTTATTGTTTTTTTTTACTTTTGTGGTGTTTATGTTAAAAAAGAAATATTGAAAAATTATGAAAGAAAATAAATATAAAGTTAAATTTGATATTGTTTAACTTAATGTATCAGTGACATTAGTTGAAAGAAGTTATGTTTTCTTTGTCCAGAATTTCATTTTCAACATTGAACTCACTAAAAAAACTATTTTCGAAAGTTGTATTTATATTGAAATTTTTTATACAACACCTGTCCAAACACTTCCCGTTTATCCGCCGAACTTATTTAAGTCAAGAAATGGAAGAAATTTGTTTGACTGAAATGGTCGAAAAATATGAAATCTCGGTTCGACAGCCAAGAAGCCAAAGTTGACTAAAAAGACCAACATGTTCTGAGTTGTTACAGTCAATTTCAAAGTTATTAAATTTAGTTCTGAAATATTTTTAAATTCAACTACAGGATTTAAAACAGTAGCAAAGAAGTTTATATTATTCATTAATCAAATGTAAGATTCAATAGAAGAAACTAACGATGCACAAGGGAAGTATTATATTTATTCACCATAATCGCCTTCACGGTTGAGGAACTTGTTAAGCGTACAATTAACTTGTCTATCCCAGTTATATCGAACGAATGCTCTTCTGCAGTGAAGTCTCAGTTTAAAATTAAATTTATTTTAGTAAAAAAAAAATTTTAATTTACAAAAATATAGTTTTATACAAATTTCACAGAGCTTATAATTGAAGGTTATTTTGTTTTGTGTTTTTGTGCGGGTGCAGCGAGGGTCAGACTTTCTATGTATCAAACAGAATTTATTCGCCTTTTTTTCTTCCCATGTTCAGTTCGTTTTATGGTGAGAAAACATGTTCCTTCTGTTGTGATGGGGAGGGAAGGCAATTTATAGTTGTGCAACTGGTCATCCGTCAACAGAAACAGTAAGGGAAAAAAATAAGCATCTCAGTGGGAAGATAATATTCTATTCATGTCGTTCTCATTTTGCAATTAACAAGGTATTAAAGGGGAATTTTTCGTTACAATTTCTTGATCTAAATTTTAATCAAATGACATCTGAAATGCATCATCGCCGCCGTCACTATTTGTTTCTTTGCATCTTTCAGTATCAAACTAATATAACAGTGTAAGTGGAGTATGAAAGTGAAGGTAATGAATTAACAGAACTGCTAACAGTTTTTCGATAGATCTTACTGTAATGTAGGTGTACTGTACAGTAGACGGCTGCTTTCGTTCCAGTAGACGAAAGCCTCGCATATGGAACAAAAAAACAATATTTATTAAAAAAAAAAAAAAAAAAAATTACATCAAGTAAACTAATAACTTTAATGAAAAATAAATAAAAGTTGAAATTCAAAGAATGCAAGCAATGTAACATTGAAATCCCATTTGTAATAGTCGGAAATTTGCGCAGTTGAGTTGATCAAATGCTACGCTAATGCTGTTGCCTGGCAACCCGCGAACTTCAATAGATGCGTAATTCAGTTTGTTGCAGACGTACCCACACAAATAGATTAATGTACTCTTCTGGTCAATGGTAAAACCACGAAATTAACATTTATGTTTGTCCATTAAGAAGCGCAAGATAGAACAGAGGTATTTCAAAAGAAATTTTCATGTGTTCTGGCAGAAAAAAAAATGAAGCATCATGCTACATTAGTTTTGAACATAATCCCCTTGACGGCTGAGGCAAGTGTTGTAGCCAGTTATCTTGAGTTTGTCCACTCCGGATTCACAGATGGGTTATCTATGCTGTTTCAGTAGTAAAGTAACTGTGAATAATAAAAAAAAAAAAATATATTCACCCCCTGAAATGGCTGCAATAATACATTTCTTAAATTTTGGTTGGACAGGAGTTTTTCAAGCCCATTTATTCGTTCACAGTTAATGGAAATCAATGTTTGTTTTTGACGGGAAGCAATTTACGAATTTATTTTGCATATTATGGTCATCAGTAAACACATACTTCCTTTCATGGAAGATAAAAAGTTTCCTTAAACCAATATAGAATTCTGTAGCATTAATTTATTATATTATTTACATAATTAATGACACCAATTCCATATAAGAAATTTATGAATGTTTTTGTTAAGTAGAATATTTATATACTAACAAAAACAAAACGAAATTGTTTCTGACTGGAATGTACGATTTAAGGTAAACTGAACTGAATTTAGATTTACAAGTTTTTTTATTAGCAGTTTAGTCCCCTTATTCATTAATTGACTGAGTAAAAGATCACTTGATGCTCTTTCACTAAAAAAATACACTTCTCATTAATAAATTAATTAATCTTCAATTAATTTTTAAATGTAAGGTGTCCTTAAAGCGCTGTATCTTTTCATACGATAGACATTTTTTTTCCTTTCTATCTTACGCCATGCTATAATCTGTCGCATACAGAGTATTCCAAAAACGAAATAAGTCGTCAGTTAAACGTCAATCATTCATGATAATTGTGGGACGCGTTAGAAACCGGATAGTTGAAAGACACAGTTAAACCAAATTATATTTTAATAGATTATATAAAAAAAATGTAGGATAAATCTTTTATATGTATCTATAAAACTGAATATTCTTCGTGGCAAAATTGAACTGAGTTATGTTATTTTACGAATCCATTTCCATTGAAAAGTTTAAACAAATGAAATCTGTGTATACTATAAAGGACCACTGGTAATCCGTTCTTACTGATAATTAAGCCCAAGATAATCACTCTTTTACTGTACTTGAAAACTTCATTTCGTTTTTAGTTAAATCAGTTAAGAAATTAATAGTACATGCACTAATTTACTATGTACATATTTTTTTTAATATGAAGGTTTTTTTTAACATTAGAAAACAACAATAGAAACAATGCATAGAGACAAACTCCTCATAAATACAGTAATATTATTAAATTTCGTTCCACAAAATCTTCGTTACTTACACAATATTTCGGAGGCCTAACCGGCCCTCCTTTTTCGAGCTTTGCATCATAAATGAGAAAAGAAAGCCATCATTCCTTCTTCTTGTTTTTAGTTATTTGAGAAGAAGGAATGCTGGTTTTCTTTTCTAATTTATGATGTAAAGCTTGAAAAAGGAGGGCCGATTAGGCCTCCGAAATTTTGTATAAGTAACGAAGATTTTGTGGAATTAAAGGAGTTTAATAATGCAGAGAGACACTGAATTTCCAATTTAAGGAGAGGTTGTAATTTTTTTCTCTTTGTAAATATTTTAATATTTTTAATTATTGACTTAAATCTTAAACTTAAAATATTTAAATGTTATGAAAGCACAGTTTCTTTCGCCATTCAGTCATAACCTTCATTAAAAGTGCATTAAATGTTGTGTTAAATTATTTTTCCAGACATAAACACCATTAATTTTTAAGAACTTATCTTTTTTCAAATGACGTTGATCTGAAAACCGCAATAGCAGCAGTTCAAAGTTTCAAAACAAATAAAGAACTTTTTTTGTTACATTTTTAAAACTTGGAAAAGGAAGCGAGGGATGTCTTCCGAAAATTTGTTAAGTATTTGCTATTTTAAGTATGTATTTGTACATAACGTGTATATATATATATATTATGAAGACGATAGATTTGAGGAAAAGTTATGATGCTAGAATAATTCAATTTATTCTCTTTTTTATCCAATGTCTTTTGTGCTTTTGCCATTGGCCACGATAAGGACTGATTTGAGCTATTGGTATTCGTTGCCAGGGTACGCAAAGGAGGAAGTTCACGTTGTAACAGCATGAAATAGACGAAATACAGAAAGAGAAAGTTACATCCATCGGGATTCGAACGCAGCTTCCGACCCGACTGCCTCATGGCAGACCATCGCCCAGATCACTTGGCTTTGGCATAATTTATTGTAAAAGTTTGTTATCGGTTGTTTTGCCGTGAAACGTCCTCTTATGTTGAGGACGTATCACGTTGTAGTCAATTTTCTAAGTCCCTATGTAATTTCTTTAATAATAACTTCTTTAAAAACTTTTTTAAATTTCATGGAAAGAGAGAATATCTCTCTCCTTCCCAACACCAAATAAATAATAAAATATAATCAAGAATTCTAAAACGTGAAATATTTTAACAAACAAAAACGTGAAATATGATAACGTTCACATCTCATTGTCCTAATAATTGTTAAACTTTAAATCGTTGTCCTTTTTTTTAAATAAAATCTTAAACTTTAAATCGTTGTCTTTTTTCTTAATAAATGTATAATCTTCAAATTTTTAAAGAAGTTATTATTAAAGAATTATTTATGATGTCTTAAGAAGAGTTTTCTCCCTATGTAATTGTTAGGGCTTTTGAACTTTCTATGGCATCTTCACCAACTAAGGAAGAAGTACAGTGAGCATTTACAATAATTGCCAGATAGTGAAAAATTCATATATTTCACTAGTTAACAAACAAAATCAATAATTACTAACTGAATATTGTAATAATTATAAAAGTTAGTACTAAGAAATTATATATGTAATTTCAAAGAACCCACAACGTTTTCTGAAGTACAAAATATTTTATCTTCAGAACATAAAAAAAAAATTTCGAAAACATCCTATAAAAGATTAGATCGAAAAGTTCGATGAAACTAGAAACTTTATGAGATGCTTCAAAAAGAAGGGAAAACCAAATATGGAATTAAGTGTACAATATATTAAATTTCTATTAAAATAAAAAAAAGATAACGACTTTAAAATAATGAAAATTAATACACTAAAATAAAAGCATTTTTGTATTTTTTTTTTCAGTATTTTATATACAAAATATGAGCTAAGTTGGTCAAGTCCTGACAGCAAAAAATTGACATCAGTCAGAGATAAAAAGGAAAAAGTTTTATTAGATCGTATTTTTTGATTTAATAAAAAATTTCTTTATTTCTGGCAAGGATTTAAAGTTGGAATAAATAAGGGGCAATTAATTTACTACACGTGCGAAATCGTGTAGGTGGAATACACGATTAAATGTAATATATGTGGCGTAGGTGGGACTTTCAAGTTTCAATAATTAAAAATGTAATTAAATTTTGGTTTCATTTATATTAAAGGCTCAAATATTATTAACAAAATCTGTAAACAAAGGAAAACTATGTTGGCGGATGAAAATATTGCAAAGGTATTAATAATCAGATATAGGAACTTCAAGAAGTCAAGTAATTTTAATTATTCATATTTACCAACTTGGATTGTTGCTGGTTAACCAAAAGAAATCGTAGGAATTAGGACAATAAGTAAGGAAAACGTACTTTTTGGATCTTTTGTTCTTTTCTGAATCCCTTATCTGTTTGTACTAATTACCGACGGCTTTTTTTAGGTTTTGCTAATTGTTTTGGTTATTTTAATCCCATCTCAGTGAAGTAATGCTTCAAAAGTGTTGGAGAGTCCTTCTAGAACGGTGAAACATCAACAGCAGTTTTTTTTAATAAAACCTTTAAGGAAAAAAAGCAAATTGGATTTATCTTGGAGTGCGTCCTTGAATCATTTGCTTTTTATTTGCTTTTTGACTTCACAGCAATATTATTTTTTTTAATTAAGTAACAATTTATTGGCCTAATTCAATTATTTGGTGTGGGTGGGTAATTGTCACTTTCGAATCTGATTCTGTACTCAAATTATCCAACCAAAACAAAGTCAAACAATCCAATTAAAGACAAAAAAAAAGCTTATTAAGCCTCACCCCAACCCACCCAAGCTACTCTACTACAATGGCATCTCAATTCTATTTTAAACTGGTATATGTACCCCGCTAGCAATGACGTGATAACAATGTGACAGCTTTTAGTTGAGATAAGAGTATTTGCCCGTCATTTGTCGAGAAATGTCTCTAACGACTCTTCAGAAACTGAGGACGAGCTTCTGCATCTAACGCTTTTTCTGACCTGCGCTTGTAGTAGGCTAAAATAGTATTTTTTTAGTAGTAGTTTTTTTTAGTAGTATTTTTTTTTTAACTCTGGCTCTTCTCTCATTGCGTCCCACACACGGATTTAACAATAATTTGAATGTAGTGTCCTAATGGATAAGACGTCTGAATTCGGATCAGAAGATTGCAGGTTCGATTCCTGTCGCGGACGTTTCATTGTACAAATTATAAATATTTTTCTATTTCTCCAGGAAATTAAAATTATTTTTTCAGACACAGAGGAAGTGCGTTAGACACAGACAGATCTGAAAAACTATATGAGAGATTGTCGAAATCTAATATTTTTTTTCAGACACTGAGGCAACTGGAATCACCGTTTTCATACTTAATTAGTTATTTCAATTTGCTGGAAGAATGAAATCAAAATGTTTGGCTAGAGTTGTTTATTTTTAATGAATCCTCGCAATTCAAAGATTGCTTTCAACTCACGTTTGAAGCTTGTTGACAGAAGCTTCAAACTTTGCTAAATAGAAAAGAAAAATAAACTTAATTCTTTTTCAAACTAAAATGTTCGTTACTTCAAAGTCGAAACCAACCTAGTGAATTATGATCAAGTAAAAACTTTCAAGCGTAGCAACAGCGTATGCTGTTTTTTTAATCTTTAACAAAATATCTTCAATTTTCAGAAGATTTCAGGGTTGGTTTCCTAAAAGTAGTATAGATAAATATCAATCTGCTAAATCTCATTTAAGGACTTACTAAAAATTAAGATGTCGAATTACAATTTTCGAGAATTTAAATTTCGATTATGAAGTACCATACTTTACCCTTTCATATATCTATCTGCAAAGCCATTCTACTACGTTCTCATTCAACTAGTAGTATGTTCTCTGTGTTGATGTTGATGGGTCATCAATTCTAACATAAAACCTCTTCGAAAGAAAAAATGGAAAATATATAAATGGAGAATAAACGAGCCTTTAGACATTCAAGTAAAACTAAAAAACTTCAAAATGTTTCTTTTACATTTAACGACAAGTTTAAGGTGCGCAAATGATATGCATTACAATAAAAAACATACACACACATGAAAAAGAAATCACTGATTGTTTTTTGGAATTTCGATATCGGGAATCCAGAACAGCTGTTTCAGGGTTCCTAACCTTCATCACCTGGATTCGCCCAGTATCTTACAGTCAGTGAAACCAAGAAACATATAAAGTGAACAAAAAGCAACAAAAAAAAATGGCCCTTCGAAATAAAAAACAACGATATAAAAAATAAGCATAAAAAAAGAGCAGAAATATTTCTTGGGCGAATCCAGCTGAAGAAGGTTAGGAACCCTGAAACAGCTGTTCTGGATTCTCGGTATCAAAAGCACTAAAAACAGATCAGTGATTCCTTTTTGATGTGCATATATATATATATATATTTTTGTAATGTTTTTTTTTTTACAGTTAGTAAAAAAAGTTATAATTTTTATTTCTTTTAAGAACATTCTTTAAAAGTTCTACTTTTTTTACATTGTATTTTTTTCAATAAATAATAAAAAAGAAACTTTTTTTTTTGTACAATTTTGTAATGTTACGATTAAAATTTTGAAGAAATCCAACAATAAGCTTTCTTCGCACTTCACTTATTTTTCTTATTCAAGGAGAAAAATATTTATTGATTTAAATGTTGTATTTTGTCAGTTGTGATTTGGTTATTGTACATATTCCGTCACGCTCATGAATTTTATTTTCTTTTTGCAGGTCAAAAATAAAGTAGCCTACCTTCCCTGCAATTGAGAAATCGACAAGTCCTCCAAGTGCGTTCTCCATCACAACTGAGATTCTACAAAATTCTCTGGTTTTTTATCTTCTATCTGTAGTGATTTGGCTTTAAATTATTTAGTTCTACGATAAAGATCTCTCTGGGTCCGATGACGATGTTCATAGATTCATGTCTTCCAATCGTCGCTAAAAAATCCGAGGCCTTTTCGAAGTGTGCCGGGAGTAAATGGGCTTCCCCGGATGACAGCAACCGATTGGGGAATAGTTTTGCGTCGGTGGAATGTGTGATGGGTCAAGCAACAGGCATCTCTTTCATCCGTGCATGATTCGGTCTTTGAGGTGGACTGAAAATGAATACCTTACTTATTTCATGAGGTAGATGGAATTGAAATATGATCGAATAAAGTTGTTCTAGACGTTTCTGTCCAATTGAATCATAAGTAACTTTCATCATGTCAGAAACGCTTCCTCCCCCCACGCACGTTGGTTCTTCGACGAAGGCGCCACTCAGAACAGCGGATCCTCTCGCGGGAAACAGTTGGACAAGCGGCGATAATGGTGGCGCTCCGACTGCTATCGACCCGTCGCGGACCCTTCCGCCAAACGGGACTCTCTGGTCCACGTGGTCGGATTCCGAGATAAACGGGACCACAGCGGCGGCGACTTCGGTCACCGACGATGGTTTTATCAATGGGACCGGCTGGCTGTCCGCCCCCGCGGGCAGGAGCAACTTGACGTCGCTTCCCCTCGGTTGGTTGACCGACCTGTGCTGCTCGGGCCTCCCCGAGAACGGAACTATGGAGTCCGAAGACCCGTGGAACTGCACGGAGATCTGGGATGCCGGCTGTCCGGATAACATTACGGGGGAAATAGAGGAGGAGCCGACGGCCCGCGCCTACTGGGCGCTTCTTCTGCTCCTTTTCCCGGTCTTCACGGTGTTTGGAAACGTGCTCGTCATCCTGAGCGTCTACAAAGAACGGAGTCTACAATCGGTCACCAATTACTTCATCGTCAGTCTGGCGGTAGCTGACCTCCTGGTGGCCGCCCTGGTGATGCCATTTGCCGTCTACACTCTGGTAAGTTAACCTTTATAGTATTTACATTGGCTTTTTATAAATCCTATTACTTCATCGTCACAACTAATTCAGAAAAGTTTATTTAAAGGAAATCAAATAATCTAATTTTATTTATTTATTATTAAAATATCAGAGGAACTATATAAACACTCAATATAAAAAATGCAGTAAAAATGTTTACAACCTAAAAAATACAGCTATATGAGGATTAAAGTAGCTGTCTGGCTATTTTTTTTATTAATTAATAAAAATGGGAAATTAATTTTTCTAGAGAATTCGAGTACAAATTAAAAGAAACTAATAAAAGTTTTTCTTATAGTTTTAAATTTAAGAAACACAACTTTTATTTGTATTAATAATCGAAAATTAAAGAATTTGCATATTAATCACAAATATTCAAATCAAATTTTAAAATAAGTCATTAAGATTACAATAAAATAGCTAAGAAGAAATGTTTATTTTATTTCTATCCCAAAGTCTTTAGTTTAATAAAATAAAAAGAGTGTGTTGGTGACATAAATAACTAGAAAGTTTTTTATTTATTTAATAATCCAATTTTATAGGCTTTACTTGTATTTCCTTGAACTTTGGAATTTATTTATTTTTAATAATACAATAACTTGCCTTAATATCACAACAAGATTCTTTTATCAAAATAATATCGGTATTTGTAAATATTAAGTCAAGTTCAGCCACTTATCAGCAAATATTGAAATTAAATATTCTATTTATTGATTTCATTTCAGATTAGAAATAATAATAATATTTCAATTGAACTTTGTACAATAATTACAAGAAAATCTGTTTGTTTTTGTTTTTATCTTGGCTAAAATAATCGATTCCCACACATAAAACTAATATTTTCTATCAAACCTTTCATTTTGTTGTAATGAATGTTTTCGACCATTCATTCGTAAGTATTATCAGCACCTACTCTCAGAACTATTACGATCGAAATTTTGAAACAAATCAATATTTTGATTTATTGCTGGTATCTTATCTACTTCAGTCAAGGATTATTTCGAGAAAAAAGTCAATACAATACCTTTTTTTTTACTTACAAAAATCTCTAAACGTTGAATGTAAATATTTGAAAAAAACTAAAAATACATATTTAAAGTAACACTTAAATCTTGAATCATTAAATCTCATTTTTAGCAACAGTTTGAAATAAAAATAGATTTTTCTCACGTTCTTTAGTCTATTATCTTTTTTTTTTGAGCGTATTTGCTGTCGGCAAAGTTCAGAAAATTACTGTAAGTTTGTTATTTCTGTCATCGTAAGTTGAGACAGGAAAACGTAGATAGTCTTATTAATCATGAAAAAAAAAAATATGTCACCTCCAAAAATTAAAATTAATTTTGGAGGTGCAGTATTCTTGTTCACGATTAATTCTAATGACCTCCGTATTGAGACTTTACGGATGACTTCTCTCAGCTGATGATTGCCAATAAAACGTGAAGCCTTACGTTCTGAGATGTCATCTTGTAAATGCCTGATCTCAACCATTGTTATGTAGACTGTCGTATTCTTCACTTAAATAGCAATCTAACTAATTTTTACCATTTGCGAGAACTAGTTCAAGAATTAACGACGTCGAAAATACAGTTTTGTTTTGTTTTTTGCCTTATTTCCAAATGTAATTATTAGATAGTATATTAATAGATAATAATTACTAATATTTTCACTCCATTTTTTTATTATTATTATTTATTCTTCAACAGTGCTTTATGAATTACAATTAAGTACACTGTGACCTAGAGAAGAGATAATGATTTCTGTGAAGCCAGAGAAATATTTTCTGGTCGCAGCTGATCGTAGGTCTTTATTTTCTTTATTTTTGTAATGAAATAAATTACTTAAAAACTACCTTTATTAACAAGCTGGTAATACTAATCACGTCTGAAACATTCCATTTATATTTGATGGGCTTGAATCAAATTTAAAAAAAAAAAAATTAGAGAAAAATTTATTTATTAGCGCATTATTTTAGTTAAAGTAGAAAATTACTTAAAACAAAAAGTACTAGAAAAAAAAGAAGCTTTTAAGACAATATTCTTAAGTAGGGTTTCTCTGTATTAAGCTAAATAATAGTTTTCGTTTGTATGGAAGAGAAAATCCGCCCTTTTTTATATACATTTTTCGGATCGGAACTCAGTCGGAAGTTGAATCGCAATTGTCTAGGGCGTCAAATCCACTGAGACAGGCCCTGATCAAGTGCTCGAAATAGCTTTAAAATAAAAGCAAGTAAAACATTAATTTACCAAAATAAAAACTAAAACTTTGTAGATATAAAATGTACTACACAAGTTGATTTTAAATAATATAAAAAAAATATATAGCGATTAGTTAGGATAAATTAAAGTTAATGACAATAAAAATTTAAATATTTTCAGATAATTAAAGTGCATTCATTGGAATGTTTGCAATAAATGGAATATTTCTAATTTCAGTTGCACTCGAATTGCAAATATCAAAATAATTAAAAATTATTGATTTCGGGAAACAAAACTCCTTGAAAACGACGAATATTACAGGATTTATTCCCAAAATGAAAAATTTAAAATTGTTGTCGTTCACAATATTCGTTGAATTTTTTTGTTGACATTTCAATAAACATCCGTATTCTTTGAGATAATCTTTAACAATAACGTCACGGATTTTATGTTTTTAGTGCTTAGTAATCGTAGACATGTAATATTAATCCATGATAACGAGAAACTTGACATACAGTGACACTAAATTTTATAATTGGTTAAAGTCATATTTGCAACTAAGAACAAAATATTAATTTTTCTTAATGATACAGACTATTTCTGCCCAGTTGGATCTTGTGAATCTTAGAGAGTTCTCGAAGTATTTCAGCCTGATTTGCCCCCTAAACAATTTTCAAATACAATGGCGTTTAGAAGTCAAAAATCATCATCTTGACAAATCACATTTAATTATTTCAGATTGTAGTTTGTTTCAAAATCGCTTTGATATTTAAAAACGACTCTTCTTGATTCTAGTCTTACGATTTTACGAAAAACCAATATGCTGACAGAATTCGAATTTAAATACCAGGTACTGACTAAAATCGTGTACGTGTTCACCATCATCAGTGGTTGATTTATTGATCATAAATAATATTCATGGGTATCCTTCATTTTCAGAAGACATGTCTAATCTCCAAAAAACTCCGCCTTTACTTGTATTGATCTTTTTTTTTAGTGCGCAAATCTGTCATTAAACAAATAAACTCGGCTTTATTTCAACCTTGAAATGATCCTCTTATATATTATTTAGAAATATCAGCCTGTACCATCTGGTTTTTTTTTGTTTTTTTTTCCATGTATCAATTCTTGTTTCAATTCTTACGCATGAAATACAAATTGGATTTGTTTGAAATGTGTTTGTAACTTTCTGAATATAGTAGATATAGTTTTTCCTTTTTCTCTTACACCTTTCTTCGTATATCAGAGACGAAGACCAGAAGCTCTCGTAGATTGGAAAACTTTTCCTTATATGTGAATTTGCTTATTATCGAACAGGAAGGAAGAAAAACGAGAATTTTTATTGATTTATTCTAACAACAAGGGTGTTATTATTTTGAGTATATTTTTCAATTCTAAACGTACGAGTCTGTTCCAGAATTTCTTCTTTTAAATGTCTTATGTTGAGAAAAAGAAGTACAATAGAACAGAACTTGCGTATTTCCTTAGCCTACTATCCCAAGAAAGCGAGGCTCAATAAATCACTGTTTTCTAATAACATTTGAAATACTAAATGATCTTTTTGTAACTTCGTATATATATTTATGGACTAGATATGGTCTAACCTTAATACTTGAAATCTTAGCCACGTGGGTCCTTGACGAGAAATCAGGGTAAGAAGGAGACAAAAATTCCCGTAGCAAAGAATTGGAATGTAAAAGTTGATATCTATGATATTTCAAGTAACATTTCATTAAACAGTGAAGATTATCCTTTTAGCTAATCCGTCAATAAGTTCGCGATTTAAAATTAGTCAGATTTCGAGAACTGAAGTAAATAATGCGGATTTAAATATTATTATTAGACTATTATTTTTAGAAAATGGAAAGTATTCAGTATAGCTGATAATTTGAATAGAAATGTAGGTTCTTTGTTTTGTCATTTTCACGATTTTAAAACAAAATTAAAATTAGAAAATTCAAAAAAAAATGTGGGTTAAATTATTTATAAAAATTTTTTCGTTTTAATTGAGTAGAGAAACAGAATGTTTTACAAATACAGTCGGACCTCTATTTAACGAACCTCTATTTTACGAATTTCTCTATTTTGCGAACTTTTCTTTGGAACCAAGAACATTTTGCTAATTTCTTCGTAAAATAACCTCCAAATAGCGAAGTGCATTTTCTATTTAACGAATTTTTTCGTGGTATCTTATTTTTTTTTCTGCTTGAAATGTTTTTATTATTAATATTCCCTTAGAGGAAATGAAAGAAATGTGGATACAGCTGAGGGAAAAAAGAAATTAACGATGATGTGCTGATTGATGATTATCTTTCACTTGATATTGGAGTTGAGACCTCGGAAACACTAACTGAATCCGATATTTTGTCAGTGTGAAAAATAAAAACAATATAGCTAAGAATTGCGATGAAGATGAAGATGATGAAAATGGAAATGATCATGATGTAGAAATCAAAAAACCTTCGTATGATAAAATGTTAAAATCACTTGAAACAATCCGACGAGGATTAGAATTTGAAGAAAATACTGAGGGGTTTTTTGGTGCATTGCAAAGATGCGAGACATACTAAGAGCAAAAACACTTTTTCAAAAGAAAAAAAAAAAAAAAAAACTCAGACAAAATTAACAGACTTTATTAGTAAAATTTAAGTACACATGTGGTAATGTATGCTTTATGTTATTAAAATTATTACTTTTTTTAATAATATTGAATAATAAAAGGTGAATCTCTATTTAACGAATTTTCCATATAACGAACTTTTTTTCGGGATTTAGCGACTTCGTTAAATAGAGGTCCGACTGTACCTGATGCCCCTTTTTTCTCATAAATTTGTCTGTATTTCTGTTCTGATACAAATCTACATCATTTCAGCATTTTTTGTTTCTAAAATTTTGCGTTATTCTGCTAATCTTAATATATTGCATTGTGTATTACATTATATTTATATTATATTATATTATATTATATTATATTATATTATATTATATTATATTATATTATATTATATTATATTATGTTATATTATATTATATCAATTGATAGGTTGGAATCATATGCTATGACTCAAAGATTGCATTCAAGGAAAGCAATTAAAAATATCTGCCTTTTTTTTTTTTTAAAGTGATGAATAATTAAGCTAGTAAAAAATGTTTGATTTAATAAAAAAAAATGTAGCAGTATTTTTAGATAAAGTTTGTGTTAAATCTTTGATCGTGGAGTTAATCTTTTTTATTTATCTCTTCTGTTTGAGAGAATATATGGAATTCGAATTTTTGGATATTTCGAACTTTTTCTCGGTCCCTTCAACTTCGAATTATCCAAGTTTGACTGTGTTATATTAAATTGTCAGGTTTTTGGTAGACCATTAACATAGAAAAGAAAAAAAAATTATTTCTTTCGTTATTGTTATTGAAAATGTTTGATATTTCCTCCAAGAAACTTCTTTTACTTTAAGTTCCTTGTAGTTCATCTTGAAAAATCTCTTCTTGACCCTTCAGAGATGAGGAAATTCCTAGTGAAGTGTGAAGCTGAATTAATAATTTAAAAACTCCTCATAAATTTATAATTTCTTCCTAAATTTTGGAGTCAGGGCCTCCATTTAAAGGTGCCTTTGCTGTCACCAACCTCAATTAGTCTCACTCCTCCCAAAGATTAAATTGCCAGTTAAAATTCTAGGATAGCCATTTTGATATTTATAAAGAAAGGAAAACTGACGAAGAACCGAATGTTATGGGCCTCGGGTATTTAGTTTAAAGAAAACTACCAAACCATAAATTTTATATGTATAAATACAATTTTTAGTGGCTTCCCTGCTGACTGAGAAAATGATCTCGGAATAGAAGGTTACGTGTCTGTCGTGTGTTTGTGGTGATCGCATGGAGAAGGAACCAAAAATGAACGGTTTTTAAGATATATTAAGAATTTACACAAATAAAAAAAACATAAAAAAATAAAATTAATATTAAAAATTTTAATATTCAAAGTAAAGTTTAATGGCATTAAAGTTATCTTCTATTTTTATATTTATCACTATTATTATTATTATCATTAAATAAAAGCAAGTAAAATATTAATTTCCTAAAATAAAAACTAAAACTTTGTAGATGTAAAGTGTATATTACACAAGTTTATTTTAAATAATATAAAAAAATATATATATAGCGATTAGTTAGACTAAATTAAAGTTAATGATAATAAAATTGTAATATTTCAGATAATTAAAGCCCCATTCATTGGAATGTTTGCAATAAATGGAATATTTCTGATTTCAGCTGCACTCGAATTGAAAATATCAGTACTTGTAAATTCATTCGCTTCATAATGAATGCAATGGTGGAATCGTGTCGATTTAAAAAAATTAAATACTTTCACATACATATTTCAGCAATTAAATTTATAATGTTCTGTAAAAATAAATCATTTTTGAAGCATTTATTTATTGGTTAAATCAATAGTTTAATGAATATAAATAAAAATTGATTTGTAAAATTTAAATATCTTCTTAATTAATATTCTTTATTCGTTATTAATCATTTGTTAATTAGTGTTAATTAATTTATATTAGTTAATATGTTTCAAATGAAATGTATAATTAAAAGTAATCCACTACGTGGGCCTTGGATTCCAGACTGACGGGACTAAGTTGAGGTCAGGTGGTCAACCCGAACAAAGGGTTGAGGGACCCCTAGGACGAAATTTTACTAATAAACATATTTCCACATAAATTATTATTCATTTTGAAAAGCTGATATTATTAACAAAACAAAGTTCCTTAAAGAACTTGGAGCACAGTTGGTAAAATATTGCGGTTTATCACTTTTAAGAACAGACCCAGTTAACGGGGACTGATTCGTTTTAAGGCTGTTCAAGACAGGCTAACAGAGTGATCGAACCCGTCTCTTTCATGGAATACCCGTCGTTTATCAAAAATTTCTCAAGAAAGACTTGATCCTGATTTATCTCCATCTATCGGTGTAATTGGTTTATCTCCTGGCTTATCTCCATCTGTCTTATCAATTTTAATCTGACTAGAGTTGCGGTGCGACAACGCAAATTTTTATTATATATGCATTATTTATTCGAAAATAAATTCAGTTTACAGAATAAAGCTTCCGTAGCAGTAGAAATGATCTCAAATAGTTTTTATTTTTTTCAGAATTGCGGTGTGATAGAGCGCTTACAGAGAACGATCAAATAGATACATAGTAATCTGTGGACCTCAGGTCAGAATGATCAAAATTAGATGTGTAGTTAGCATTACTTCGGTTCAGAGAAAGCTCTATTTGTTTAGATATTTAAGCATATATTCACCACGGTAAGCTGTATATTTATCGAAACATATAATTTTTTTATTTTTATTTTTATTTTTGAAAAATAGTTCTAATGTAAGTTTACTAGCTTAAAAGACCTACTTAATGGGTCCTGTTTGAAGTTTGATGCATGACCACAACCAGCCCAGACGTACGGTGACGTCATAACTTAATCTTATCATTCTTTTTGAATTCGTCAAAGGAAATGGGAGAAAGCTAGTTTGTTTCCAAAAGACGTCTGTCAAGTTTCAAGAAGATGGGTTGACTTTTTAAAAAGTTAGTAGGTGAACAGACACACAGATACATTGCACTTATAAGCCTGTTGTTTTCTTGGAAAAGTTTGATAAAAACTGATTTTTTTTTTTTTTTTGCTATACTTTTAGTGTATTATAAAAGTTTTATGTAAAAACAAATATTTTTCAGAAATTTAAAGAAATGATTTTTTAGCGGAAATCAAAATATTATTTTTTTTTTAATCTAGAAACATATTTTTTTTTTTTTTAATTTCAAAATTTTTTTTCAACTAATTTTGCATGTTTGATTGAAATTAAAGTTATAACCTGAAACCAAATTTATATTTTATTTACTTTTTTAACAGCGCTTTAGTTTTTTTCCCTTGGCATTAAGCAAGAAAAAAAAAAAGTTTTCTTATTCCCGTTCTCTTATATCAATATCTTATTTTAATAACTTTTATATTTAATTTATATTTAATTAAAGCGGAACGTCCTACGATCCATCACTATGAAAACATGAATATCTCGTGCATCAGTGAAAAAATTATTTAAGAAAATCTGAACTAGAACAAGTTTTGTCGATGAAATACAAAGCTTGAAAAATCCATTTTGTTATTCATACGGCGCGCCTAAAATAAAAAGTGAATGTCCGGATAAAACTCCGGAACCATTTGACCGGAACAAACGATTTCAGATTATGTAATAAAATATAATCGACTGAGGTGAACAATCACCGAAAAAGCCATTAAAAATAACATGTATGTATTTCTTTTTTCCTGTAATAAACAAAATAATGTTAGCAAATGTTATACTTCTTTAATAACATTATATAATAATTTTGTAAATGGAAATAATAAAGATTATTGATGGGAATAATTGTAGGGGGAAAGTGCTTAAATGGGAAAGCTCGCTTTGTCTTTGGGTCCAGGCCAAAACGCGTTCTGTCCTTGCCTCTGATGGTCTTTGTTCTTTCTCTCGCTTTACCCAGAAGAACGATGGCCACTACGGAATAGCTGAGTGAATAGCTGACATAGATCTGTGCGAAGGATTTGTAATCGAATTTAGGAAGGATCTAAAAGGCTTAAAAACCACCCTGAAGTTCTTAGGGAACTGTACGTCCCTAAGGAAAGACACAAATATCTTAAATAAAACCAGTTAAGAAATAGCCTCTATCTGAAACAAAGTCATTGTATTTATTACCGAAGATAATGAACCAAAAATACAAAAAAACAAGAGGTTATTGAAAATACTGAAGTGTACTTTCTTTAAAATATTGCAGGGTGTTTTTGTATGTGTTGTTTGTGTGTGTGTGTTTTTTGAAAATTCCAATAATAATACTGAGGAAAATTCTTTGTATTCTTAAACTATAAAAAGCTCGACCTTTTTTTCCATTTTACTGAAATTCATTTAAACTAAATAAACCTAAACCCCAAAAGCAGATTGTTTTAAATAACCAAAGCATGTTCAAACTTAAAATGGATTACAAAATAAACATGATGCATTTTTAAACGTCGATAGACATTCATTGCTTCAGTCAGTGAGAGATAAAAGCGGTTTTACACAATTTGTTTTTCTTTTTAAAAAGTAATCGAAGTGTTCAAACGGATATTTCTTTATCAGGAAATGCATGTTAGGTTTCGAGAATATTCACTCACTATAGTACCAAGATATTACGGGCTACAAACAGACATATACCTATGAACGTAGCTTTGCCAAGGAAAGTACATTATAAGGAACAATAAAAACATATTTTACATTTTTTCTCTGTACCCAAATATTTGTTGTTTAGTTAGATCACTGTAGCTACTGAATTGTCACGGGGAAAAATATTGAGGATGAGGTAAATAATAAAAAAAAAAATCAAAATACTTCAGCATTATTTTATTTATATTTATTATATATTTATTTACATATCAGATATGAAGAAGTATAAATAGTATCTGAAGTACTTAGAAGAAAATTAAAATTCATACTGGTATGTATAATGTACAAAGCCGTGTATCTGTATGTAGATGAAGGTATCTATAAACCGATAACTATGTATTTCAATATGTGTAAATATATCTGTGTAGATATGTACAAAGTCGGTATAAAGTTCATAAATTCCTTTAATCTGGTGATTAGTCGTTGTTGCTGTATTATTAAAATGTTTTAATAAATTCTGATTGGTTGTTAGAGAATCCAGGACTGGAGTTTGTCATTCATGAAGGCATTAAAGCAAAAACATTCTTCTAAATAATAATGTCAGTTAAGACAAGCCAATGACAGACAGAAACCACTAAGGATATGAGAACTCTCCAAGAAGAATCATCTAATTTAATCCAAACTATAATAATAATAATAATAATACTTAAATAGTTTGGAACTTTCCAATATTTCAATAACAGACCGGCAAAAAACATCACTGCTAGTCACAACTTATATTTTACCAAGATATTTGGGCAATTCTTAGGTCTCTGGGTGAGGCTTGAGTTGCTCAATAACTCCAGTCAAAGATGTAAGCTTATATTTTTATATCTTTTGATATTAAGCTTGTATGTTCATTTAGTTCAGACCACAGAAACAGAGGAGAATGGGAGAGAAGAGTGTAGAGAAGCAAGGAAGGAAGGAAGGAAGGAAGCGTGGGAAGCTGATTCAAGTATTGATAACTTAGGTTGGGAAATTATTTGGTGTGGCGAAGTGATTCTTCAGTTTTGTCTTGAGCTGAGCCAGATTACGACAGTTCCTAATAGCTTGGGCAACTTTATTCCGAAGATTGGGAGCTGTGCAGCTGACTGCTCTTCTTTCATAGTTGGAGCCGGTTTCAGGTTTTCAGTAGGACCGGAGTAATTTTTGTGTTATAAAAGTGAGAGAGTGAAGTGGTTTCTAGCGTAATAGATGAGGAGAGATTCTTGTGTAATAGTTTATGAGTGAATAGGGTTAACTGTAGTTTATAGCTTTGGTAGAAGGGGATAATTTTGTATTTTGTCGAAAGGGAGAGGGTAGAGACACTAGTCATGGTTTTTTATCCACAAAATCTTAGAAAATATTTTTGCACCTTAAGAATCATATTTTCGTAGAATTTGGAAGGGGAGCCCAAACTGTAACATCGTAATAGAGATTGGAATGGATTAGAGACCAGTACAGATTCTGAAGTACCTGAATTAGTAGAAAACGCAGTTTCCTAATGATACCGAGGTTTTTAGAGATTTTGTAAGCAATTTGTTGTGAGTATAAATTACACAATAGGTCTTGAGTGAGAGTGATGCCTAGGTATTTAAAAGAGTAGACCTCCTGCAAAGCGGATCCATTATAAGCAACAGAGATGTATTTATTGTTAATTATTTCATTCTTTTGATGAAAGAATATGAAGACAGTTTTGGTTGTATTTAAAGTTAGGCCATTTGATGAGAGCCAGGTTTCAAGATGGAGAAGTGACTGTTGGACGGATTGTTTAAGTTTGTCAATGTTTTATTCGCGAATAAAAGAGTTCCGTCATCAGGATAGAAGATACACTTGTTGGAGGGTGAAATAATAATAAGGTCGTTAATATAGAGATTAAGTAGTAGAAGAGATAAGATGGATCCTTGGGGTAACCCTCTTGGCGTTGAATACCACGAAGAAGAGTGGCCCTTTACAGTGAGTCGACATTGGTGTTTGGTGAGATAGGAAGAGAGCCATGTTAGTGTTAGGATCTTAAAAAGGTCCTAAGTTAAATCTGCAATAAAATAGTTGGCGTAGATGTAAAGGCTTGCTTTGTTTGAATTTGACAATTTGTATGCGTGCATTTCAGAGTATGTATATTTGTGTGTTTATTTTATGATATATCTACATGTCTGTTTATTTACGAAATAAAAAATAAGAAACATTAATTAAATTTGAAATATATATAACTTATCGAATATACATACTTGTGATTAGTGTTTGTGTGTAAAACAAACACACACATACTAATTACATTATCATAATTCTGATAATGATTTAAATTATTGGATTTTAAAACCAATAAACAACGGATAAACGGTGAAAATTTCAAAGCAAAATCAATTTAGAACGCAACTGAACTCAAGGCTAAAATTTGATTTCAAAGGATTAGCTTATGTTAATTCTTTAATGGAGGTTTTAATCCAATCGTCAAGGAAGGAAATACAGTGATGGCCTCTAACGCTAGATATTTGGGAACTCCCTTCCCCTGATCTATGAATTAATTTTGAAATACCAAGCAAATACAAAAAAAAAAAAAACTCCTACATTAAAACATTTATATTAGTTCCATTAAATACAGGGTGATTCATAAAGTACTGGAAATCTTCAGGGGCTCCTTTGTGTTTGAAATAAAGTCAATGGAGTCAATACTCCATTTAACTTAGCCTATTTTAATCTCGCTTCCCTTTCCTTGCTCTTCCCGGTTGTGAAGGGTGCTAACTAGACCATTTTTTTTTTTCTTAGGAGCTGAAAAAAGGCTAAAATGGGGACCCCATCATCCGACTCAGAATCGCATGTTCGGTCCAGAATTCCAGGACCTATTTTACCTCTTTTTTTTTACACCGAATTTTACAGAAAAATATTTCGATGTTCGTTCTTTATAGGTCTATTTTTCCAGTACATTGGGGCCGTCCATTAATTACGTGAGGTATTTTTTTAAAAATGTGGACCCCCCCCTTCCCCCTTGGTGAGATTTGGTGAGATATGGTGGGGAACCCCCTCCCTCATGTTAGATTCAAAAGTCAAAAAAGTTCAAAAAGTCAATATTTCGAAATGATGTAATCTATTATAATGATGTAATCTATAATATGTATATTCTCTGAATGAAAAAGTTGACGTGAGATTTTCGTTGACCCCCCCCCCTCCCGGTAAGATTTGGTGAGATTTTGCCGGACCCCCCCCCTCCCCTTTTGACCTCACGTAATTAATGGACGACCCCTTTATGAATCACCCTGTATATCGTAATTGGATCGACTCGTCAATGAGGGATTGTAAGTAAGGTTGACTCAATATTTCGGCTCAGCTCCTTGAGTCTTCATCAGTTTCAATTTATTCATTTTGTTTTGATCTCTGCCAAATTTCACATAACAAGCAACCTCTTTTCCTCTTTACGAATTGGGCTGCACTTTATTGGTTCATTTATGCATTATTATTATTATTATCATTATTTTAAGCATTTTAGGGGTTTATTTTCAGGTTTTATTAATAAATAAATAAATAAATAAATAAATAAATAAATAAATAAATAAATAACTTTTCTATTTCTATATTTTTTCCGAAATATTTGGGTATGGTTTGTTTGAAGGCATACATGTATACATATATTTGTATTCATATGTTTTCTTTGTGTATATGTTTTCTCTCACTCCATCTTTCTCCCTCTTTTGATTTGAAACAAACACTTCAAATAGTTTCTTCCTCTCACTTTTAGTTAAGCATCCCCCCTCGCACTTAAAAACGTCTCCAAGGACCTGTTCTGCTTAGGTCTTCATATACAGTAAACTCCCGATTATCCGCGGACCTTCCCTGTTTTCATTTTTTTTTTATTGAATAATACATTATGGAATTAAAAAAAAAATTAAATCTAGAATAAGGTAAACAATAAAAAAGGCTAACTAAGTATAAGACAATTATAGACAAACAATTGAAAGAACGAGCTTAGGCCGGCAGGTTACACTAAATTACGGGAGAGCCTTCCCACAATAATAATAAAAATTAAAAATAAATGAATAATTTAAAATAAAATAATTGTTTATCATGTATGTACTGTAACTTATTGCCATTTAAATGTAAATAAAACAAGTTAAAAGCATTTTTGTGTTGATTTTCGTCCTGTTTCGTCCTATTCCGGATTATCCGTGGAATTCGCTTATCCGTGGTTGCCGCGCCACCCAATTCCGCGGATAATCGGGAGTTTACTGTATCAGTGTTTTCGCAATGTTTCGGCGAACGAAGCCACAGAATCCGCTTCTCCAAAACATTAAAAAATCAACAGCGCTAAAAGTACCCCCTGTAACAATTCCCATCTCCTGATGAAGGCTGAAGGAACTGGGGTCGAAATATTGAGTCAATCTCACTCAAGAGTGGAAAAATTCCTCATCGACGAGTATATCCAATTATTACGACCCACCCCTCCTTCAGAGCCAAGTTAGTATTTCATATTTAGTTTTAAATTCCTAAATTATTTCTGTTTTTCATCGTAACCTATTATTTTATTTTTCTTCTTGAGCTGTTTGTTACAGTACAATAACGGTGGGTTTTATTTCCCCTTTCTAGTGACCTTCAACCATGTGTAAAGTATTGATAGGTAAATGAATTCCGTATCTTTTGAAACACTTGGAAACAGGTGGTCTGATAGAGAAGTACGTTATTATTCTGATGATATAAAAAATTCTATTTTATTTGCTTTTGATAAAAAAAGAAAATTGTATAAAACAAATAATATTGGAGGGTTATTCTTATCCTTAAGTAAATGTTTTAACAAAAAAGAAAATTAAAAATATGAAGTCAGAAATTATAAAGTTAATTTATCGTTTATTAAAAGAAAAGAACCAATTTTTTTTTATTCGTTTTGCTCTGTGGGAACTTAGTATTCTAATTATAATATGATTTTTTTTTGTCACACGTATAATTTAGTAATGACTCATAAAAAGCGATAATCTTTGTGATCGTTTATTTTCGATAACTCCGATATAACGGTACCTGCTTTGTTGCGATAAACAGATTGTTATCAACGTAGTTGATTTTCTACAGTAAATGAAAAGGTAATTTAAAAGATAACTTTTATACAAAGTAATTTGTAATGATGCGTTAAAGTACTTAACAGATTTTAATGAGTTTTCTGATATTTTCATACCTGTTAACTTTTCTCTATAGTGGGATGCTAATAAAAATAGTTAATACCTAACACATATCATAAATTATCGCATTTTAATTCAGAACAGGAAATATCATTAAAGTTTTAAAATTTTTTCATGTTTTTTTTTTTTTCTCCTATCATAAAACGTTGCCTCAAACGGTAGTAATATTTTTTTTATTGTCTTTTCTTTAAGAAAATGAATTCGCATCTAAGTTTTGAGCGAACTCTGATATTTTTGTAAATAATGCCTTCAACTTCACGGATTTCGACTTTTTATTGGACCTAATTCGTTTGACAAAATGAAAACATTAATTCTCAATCTCAAGGAAAATAAAAATAAATAATTAATGACACGCCTTTAAACTATGACGAAAAAAGAATAATAAACTGTAGAATTTTAATAATTTTTTAATAATTTTAATAATAAAAACTAATATGAATTAAGAATTTTTGCAACTAGTTGAGCTGGATTTTGAAGATGGAAGTCAGTTTTTAGATTTAAGTTCAAGTCGTTCTGTAAGTGTTAAAAACAACTAAAAATCTGAAAATTTGAAATATGACAGTTTAAATAGGAATGAATCGTATTCTCCTATTCTTCATTTTAATTTGATAACTGAATTAATTACATTTAGGCTCAATACCGGATAATTTTTCGAATGAATTTCTGTTCTACTAAATTAATTTATCTTAAAAAGCTCCCATTTCTGATTCTACGAATAAATAAAATAAAAATCTATTCCCTGAATTCAAGATTTCCTTTACTTTCCCATTAGTTGTAATTTAAAAAAAAATAAAAACCATAAATTTGATAGTTTCGATTTGTGGTTTTTATTATTTTTAAATTCAACTATTGGGAACTATTTCCTAAAATATAGGAAATATTCAGTTCAGTTATAGATTTTTACTTTCGTAGAAGCAGAAATGGGAACTTGTTTAAGATAAATTAATTTAGTAGAACTGAAATTCTTTCGAAAAATTAGCGGTTTTGAGCTGAAATGTAATTAAATCATACTAAAATCAAGAATAGGAGAAAATGATTCATTTATATTTAAACAGTCATATTTGAAATTTTCAGATTTTTAGTTGTATTTTTAACGCTTACAGAAGGACTTAAGACCTACAAATCGTCCAAGCTGACTTCCGCCTCTCCTTATCATTTATTAAATCAGTGTTTTCCAACCTTTTTTGTGCTGTGCCCGCCTAAAGTATCTAAAGTATGCTATGCCCCACCAAATTAGGTATATTTTAATTTTGTAAAAATTAAAAAAAAAAAAAACAACTTTCACAAAAAAAAAAAAATGCTCCATTTTTGAATTGCACCCCTTAACAATCAAATTGCCCCCCCCCCCTGTGGGCATGCGCCCCACATTGGGAAACACGGTATTAAATGCTTCTTCAATTATTCTGTTATGAAGGTTTAAGATTCGGAGTCAAACTTTAAGATGTTTTAATTTAAATTAGTTGCTGTATTAGTAGTGAATATATCAATGAGATGTCGGTATTTGGGATATTTAAATTCACTTACACAAAAAAAATTCCTTCGGAATATAAATACAATCCTTGGTTATAGTTTGTGTGAATCAATTTCGTCAAACGTTGACTTAAAGTAAATAATAAACATTATTTTTCGTGCACAGAGTCTTTTAATCATGAATAATTTAAAGCCAATGCGCCGGACTAATTTTAATACATTTAATTTAATGAAAATAAAATACATGCGACTAGTTTCATAACCAAATGAGATTATATTTTCAAGCAATCAAAGTATGATTGCTTGTAAATATAACCTCATTTTGTTATGAAACTAGTCGCATGTATTTTATTTTCATTAAATTAAATGTATTAAAATTAGTCCGGTGCATTGGCTTTAAATTATTGATGTTGACTTAAAGTGTTCTTATAAAAAAATGTCTTCAGTCAATTGTCGAAAGATATTCTAAATAAAATTGGAAAAGACTTTGTGTTAAAGTGGTCTTAATGTTAATGTAATGAATGTGGGTGGCAGAGAAGCCAAAGCACTGCGACCGGAGGTCTATTGAACTAACCCACGGAAAGAAGGACAGATGGAGAGAAAGACTGAGAAAGTATGGTGGGAGAAGTGCAGGGGAAACGGGAGAACCCCGAGAAAACCTGCCCAGCGCGGATCGTCCACCATCACGAAACCCACATGAGAACCGAACCCCGGTACTCAGAGGTGAGAGGCCGATGTCATAGCGACATCGCCAACCGCGCGGCCCTAAAGAGGTCTTTGTGGAGAATGATTATATAAGATGTGTCCTTTGATGCGTCCATCATAAAATTAAAAAAAAATAAATAAGTTAAATGTCTACTTTGCTTGTTTAGTGTTTTATAAAATATGTATTTGTTATTATTGCAAAGTTATGAATAAAAAAAAATGTTGAAAAATCCTAGTTGAAAAGGCTTGTAAATTTTTAATGTGTTAAAACATTTTAACAATTTTAACAATTTGTGTCGACGTATTTCAATTCAGTTCTAAAGCACACGTTAAATTTTACCCTAAGTTATGAATGCTTATTTGAAAGATGAATTGGTTTGATTTGAATATTTTTTTTGTAATTTAAAAAAAAAAAAAAGAGCCAAGTTATTTGATATTGTGCTTTTAAGTTCAGAATTAAGTATAAAAATTAAGGGCACTTACCCTTCTAACGATGCCCAATTAGCCCAAAAAAATAATTGATTTTGAATTGAAATTTATAAAAATCCACTCATTTATTTCACTCGCTATGACACTTAAAAAAATATAAATTAATTCTCGCATGTTTTCTTTACTATTTTCTACATCGCTATTTGGTAGTGAAGTCGATGAACTGTTAGCTTTATGGTTTTGCCATTTTTAATTTATATTATTAAAATCAAGAGTTATTTTCGTTAAGGTCACGTCAATTGTGTTATTAAATTCGTAGTAAACAGAAAAACGAACACTGACGTCACTTGTGAGTGACCTAATAGAAGAATTAAATGCGACATAATCCAAATGCGTATTTTCTTCTGCCTTCCAAAATAGATAATCTTGCAGTAAATTTAAATTCATGAAAAATAATATTTTTTGGTAAAATTGAAAAGTAAGTGATATTGATTAAATTTTAAAAATAAAAAAGAAATATCAGCGAAATTAAAGTGAAGTGGAAGTTTAAACGGAAGTTGAATAACAACAATTAAAAAAGCATTCATGAGTTTTTATGAAAACGTAATTCATTTTACTACTCCAAAAAAAGAAATGGTACGTAAGGTCTATTCCAGTTCCGTCCTCCTATCAGTGCACTGTTGACAACAGAGCAGTCTGGGTTACGAACCAAGGAAATCAAATCGTAGGCGATTCCACCAACCATCTGGGTTCTTGGAACAAATTAAAGAAAAACTAAAAAAAAGAAAAAAAAACTTCCAATTCAATGTGATAACTAATATGTATTTTTTTTTAGATATTTCAGAACTTAAAATATACTTTTGAAATACAAATATAAGCATTGTATAGCAGTATTTAATTTTTATTTATTATAATTTGTGTTATCTGATACTTTTCAAAAACGCAGAAACCTTATCTTTTTATGAAATTCTCTTTATATTAAGGGTTAATTTGATGGAGAAAATGTTATCTCTCAAGTCTTTCAATAATTTTAGCACAGATTCCAGAAATTGGTGTAACTAAGTAACGTTCTCTACAGCTTTTAAAGTTAAGCGACGATTGGGGGAATCAATGAGGAGCCTCTGAAGCTAAAACAAGCAATAACAAAATGGGCAAATATATATTTTTATATATATTTACTGTCCGGCCACTTTATTAGATACACCTACCTAGTAGCGTGTTGGGCCTCCTTTAGCCATCAAAACAACCTGAATTTGCCTGAATCAATTGCCTGAAGCATGGATTCCACAAGATGCTGAAAACGTTGCTGAGGTATTGTGTACCATGCAGACATATGTGTCATGCAGTACCTGAAGATACAGTGTAGGCCTGGAGCAAACAGCCCGTTGCAGCTCATCCCACAAATTTTCAATCGGGCTGAGATCCGGGGACTTAGCGGGCCACTGCAGCATAGAAAAGTCATCGTCATGTACCTTAAGCCATCAGTGATGCGGGCTTTGTGCACCGGCGCATTTTCCTGCTGGAAGTAGCCATCTGCATGAGGATAAACTGTTAACATGTACGGTTGCACTTGGTCAGCTACGATGTTTAGGTACGCTCTAGCATCCTGACGTTCCTCTAGAGGTATCAATGGACCCAACGTGTGCAAGGAAAACATCCTCCATACAATGACATTGCCCCCACCGGCTTGAAGAGTTATTGTGAGACACGACCGGTCCAGACATTCATGCACACAGCAGGTATGTACCTACTAAAATGGCCGGACAGTGTATATATATATCTTTTTTTAGTGTTTTCTTTCTCACTTCACCTTTTAGTTTTGCACTCTTGACCCTGTATTTGCATCCTGTTGGTTTTGGTTGATTCTCTATCAGCGTCTCTTTGACGTGACCGCTCTTTGATTGATCTAGTTTTCTTTGAATGCAGAAAAAGCCTCTTGTGTTTAATTCACGTTGATAAAGAGAACTGAAACAGAATCCGAAACAGGTCCTTTATTTTCTAAAAGTATTTTTTAAAAAAAGTCTTTTTTTTTTACATATTTTTAATTATTTTAAGATTTTAATATTTCTCAATGAATAATTAATAACAAATAAATAAAGCACTCTGCTACGAATTTGTCATGCAAAGACAAATAAAAATAAACAGATAATAAAAGAAAGAAACACACTAAAGACAAAGTTAAGTGGGGTAAAGACACAGATTTATAGGGTAAAAAAAAATATTAAATTACAATTAATTCTTATTTATTGAAATACGGCCTCTCGAAATACGGGCACTTGCGTTAGGCTGTTTAATTCCAGGTTAAACGAAGGTTTGAAGACAGCCGAGTCTTCACAGTGGACAGTATTTTCAACGGGACTCTTGAGTGGCTGCCTCCCTGCAAACTACGCTGTGAACCCGGGCATCTTTCCCGCATCGGACGGGGCTCTTGAGTGGCTGTTTCCTCAGTAAACTAAACTAGGAGCACGCAGGAGTTCTTTCTCTTCGTCCTTGATTGCTGGATCTGCCCGGCATAACAGGAACACTTAGGAACTGGTGAATTACTCACTATCTTTCTGTTCATCATGCTATTTTTTCCTTCACCTCCAGAAACCTTTATAAAGTGGAGATATTTGTTTCTATTTCTTTTCCGGAACAAATGACAACATGAAGTGATTAAATGCTTTTAATTTTGGTTCATAAAAATAGCACAAGGACAAGATGACATTTCCGAAACAGGGTGAAGACACAGGAGTTGAAAAGTAAATTTCACTCTCCTCACTTACATCCCGAGAACCATGTAAAAAGGGATTAAAGTCATAATACTTGAAGTAATTCCAGGTTAATCCATCGCTTAGCCAGACGATGGGCCACTTGGTGTTTTGCTACAACCACCTAATCTCTTACTCTTTCTTAAATCCTGTTTTTTCTTCCTAAGATCTAATTCCAAATTACAGAATAGACATTAAAGTAGCCTACATTTTTAACAACTTCTTAACCCTACGGCATCGATATATTAGTATATTATTGATCAATTCCAAAATGGCGGTATGAATAAGAATAAAAACGAAAGCACATGTGATAACAATAAACCAATGAAAATAACAGAAACTTAAGATTACGGGAAACTGTTAAAAGAAGGAATACAGCAGACTTAAGCGTGGGAAAAAGATACAGAAGAATACATGGGCACGCAAAATGAAAGAAGAAAAGGGAATCAGAAGATAAAAGGAGGGTTAAAAACGAACTAACTCAATAAACAAGAAAGAAACTCACAAAAAATTAAAAATAGTAAAACAATAAAGAAAGTGGCGGAATGAGTAGTAACCGTAAAAAATAAACAAAAAAGGCCAAAATAAACCGTGACAATGTGTAAGTGAACAAATTCAAGTGCTGGCATTATTTTGCCGAAAAGGACTTTAAAGAGCCAAACCGATTTATAAAAAAAAAAAAATTTTGTTATAATTTAAATTTAATAAATATATAATATAAATTTATAATTTTGAATGATATTAAAGTTAAGTGAAAGCTTTTTGTTAAATTACAGGAAAATAAAGATTAGCTCTTTTTAAAGAACCTGTTATAATAATTTTAATTTATTGACATTTTAATAAATCTCCTTTGTGAAATAACGAAATTTACATTATATGTTAAAATTCAAAAAAAAAAATTAATTTTAAAATATAGAAACTTTTTTCAGAGATCACGTTTTCTTTACAATTTTTTTTAGATAATTTTTCTAGATAATTCCCATTACTGCAATAAAAATATAAAAACTTTATTTTAAAAATATATATTTTTTTTTACTTATTTTTTATTTTACTTTGACTGCCAAGATGCAGACACGTGAAAATGTACGGACACCTAATGAATTGTCGGAGAGATATGGGATTATACATGTACCGTATATGCTCCAATAGAGGCCCCCGGCGTTTATTTGCAAAACTAGCCTCGGCTCCCGGCGCTTAATAGAGAACGGCTGCTATTAGAGGCCGGCCATTATTAACAAAAACCTTCAGAACGCAATATTTTTATACTTAAATACCGGCTAATATTACAAATAGCTACTTTTATTTGAATTTCACTTGTTACATAGGACTGTTAAAGATAAATGGCAATGTCTTTCTATACCTTTCGCTGCTATTCGTCGTCCGAATCCGCAATGACGGGCGGTCGCCTTACCGGAAGTTTCTTTCGTGTATTCCACCGCGCGAATCTTAAAGGCAATGTCAAATGAACCTTTCGGCAGCATTTTGTAAGGCAATGTACCGTAAGGTATTACGCACGACTATAAAGATACGGATTGCTTACACTACTACCGGTAGGCAAATATCAAAGACCCGGCTACTATTAGAGATCGGCCACTATTTGGCAGTGTCCCCTCTGCAGCCCAGCGCTTATTAGAGACCGGCGACAATAAGAGACTCGGCGTTTATTGGAGCATATACGGTACATATTTTTGAACGAAGTGTATTGTTTTGTTGATAATAATCATAATACTAATGCTTGTTTTGATATTGAGTGGATGTTAAAGTTCAGCAACGCGATTCTCCACATGACTTATCTCTTTGACAATCAGATTATATCATGTAAAAGAAATTTTAAAACTTTGAAAAGATGTCTCTGGATTTTCTCGAAACTTTGTTCCTCAGTTTTGAGACGAGTTCTGGACAGAAGATTCTGGAATGCTTGTCGTTAGGATTCGTTAAAGTGGACAGATAAAGGAACACATCCCCGATGATCGATGTGGAAACAAAATTATAAAATGTCTGAAAAAGTATTCGCTGGTCTCGCCTGAAACTCTCGCGGGAAACGAGAATGAACAAGCATATCGCTGAAATCTGAAAATCTGATTTTTACTTGTTGACATTCATCGAGATGGCATTCTAATTGACTGAGTGAAGACTGCCAATAATGGTTTGCCGTGGAAGTTTTAATAGGGATATAAATATTAGTTGGATCATCCAATCAAACAAACATCAAAAAAAAAAAAAAAAAAAAAAATCAGGGACTCATACCATCCAGCCAAAACAAACTACTTTGTGTTTACGGCAGTTATTTCTTCCTTGCTTCAGACTTTCCTTCCTTCCTGCTATTATCGAGTTTTTGTTGAAACAGTGGTGGAGGGGCTGTAACCTTAATCAACCGTAATACGTCGATGCTTCCCCATCTCTTTGTGGTATTTTCTCTGTCAAAAATTTGTTGCATCGATCCTAACTTTACAGCTGAAATTCAGCGATCTCACGACTACCCTAACAAATAACATGTACATTAAAGACGCAGAAGAGGTGAAGAATAAAAATATGTGAATTACTTGCATCGTTATATAACGTTACGTATAGTGTAAAGTACATAAACACTGTAAACAAGTGTTTAGAAATAAAGCAACAAAAGTAAAAAAAAAAAAAAATAATCTAAATAAAAATAAATAAATACCCCCGACATTAACAGTATAATTTATCCCTAAATAGTTTTAAATGTGACATTTATAAAATAGCCAATTATATTTAAAATATTTTCGTGGCAAAATAGAAATAATATATAATTTAATTCTTACTTCACCTTGCATACAATTATATTTTAAAACATTCCATCCTCTACTCAACTTGAACACATATTGTATACTTTGTATTAGATAATGCTTTTTTTTTTGGGTCTTTATAATAAAGTCATAAATAAACCCTCTAAATATTAATACAGAAAAAAAAATGCCATTGGAGTTATGTATCAACAATAACAAGAATGAAAATGAAATTGATTATCTTGATGTAAATATCAACACAATAAAAATGTGGAACATTCGTCCTAGAGTCAGTGAACTACAATCCTCCGCGTGCTCTCTCTTATCAAATAAAACGAATATTACTTTTATGACCCATCCATTTGTTATCTTCTTGTTGGCTACGCATCCAGGTTTTGACAGTTAAATTTACCTTCGTACTAATTTAATACATTCATGTATATATTTTGATGGAGTATTAAAGCAATGTACTGTAGTAATAAACATTTAATTTGATTAAAAGTTTTTGACAGTTAATGAGCAAAATCTAAATATTTATCTAGATATAAGACATTTGCTTAAACCTTAATTACAATGAATTTCGCATAACTCTTAATATTAATCATTGTATTAAACTCATCAGCGGGAACTTACGTTTCGTGACCCCAAGGGCTTGCAAAGGCCTATAATAACGAAACTAACTATTTATATTCATTAAAATGTGTTTTTTTCCTCTACTCAGAATATTATTCAATTAAAACCAAATCAGCCGTTCAGGCATTGCGTTTAGGCAGTTGCCTACTAAATTGATTTATTTACATGGGTTCAAATCCTAGGGATGGCATGGATTTTTTTTTCTTCCTTTCCTGTGTCTGTCTCCTTTCTTTATGGTTGTCTACGACTATAATTAATTCTTCTCTACGTCTCTATGCTTTATCCATGACCTTTTCTCATCAAAACAAAAATCAAGTGAAATTCTCTATTAAAGTACTTAAATATTATTCTATCTAAAGTACGACGTACTTATAATGTTTAAACTTTCAATTTAAGTAAATTCTTTTCAGTATTATTAAAGTTTCTTGTTTCTTATTTATTTGTCTTTATTTATAATCTGTTTATTTGAAACATCATTTGAGTTACTACCGACAAGGGAAGTACATAATAATAACATTTTTATTGTTCCAGATTACTTAAAGTAGTGTTTCTCAAACTTGGATCGCCTTCCGATTCCCTCCCGACCACCCGCCGGACACAAATAGCATATTTGTATTTATTCCTATTCACATTATTGGGCCGTTGCCAAAAATAATAATAAAAAAGGACAAGGATTGTGTGATCATTTGACTCAATATTTATTAATCAATTAACAATTGATAAACAGTTTTAATATAATATTAATTAAATGAAAGAGATGTCTGTAATTTTACAATTCTAAATTGTCATCGGAGTAAAGATATTTAGTTAACATATGTATGAAAACGGAACATATTAAAAATTATTGTCACGTATTTCAAAAACAAAAATCAAGTATTTACGTGAAAATTTCTTGATAAAAAGTCTAAAATGCATATTCTTAGCACAGGACAGTTTCAAAGCTGATGATGACGTCGTAATTGAGGGAGTTGAAACTGTCCTCTTTTAAGTAAATGTTTTTTTAGACTTTCAATCAAGAAATTTTAAGATAATAATTGATTTTGTTTTAGACGTGTGATAATAATTTTTAATATGTTCATTTGATAAAAGAAAAATTTTTTACCACCGGTTAAACTAATATATTAATATTAATAAACATCAATTGGTGAGACCAGGTTGTTTACTAAGTGACATCCTAGTACAGCTGTTTCACTCTCTTTGGAGATCATCAGCTAGGAGTAGACATCAGTAAACAAGGGGGTCTCTATACACGGGGCCTGTAGGAAATGTCGTCGGAATCAAATTTCTATGTGTATAGAGACCTCGTTGTTTATTGGTGATTGCTCCTAGCTGATGATCGCCGTATTAGTATGAAACTGTTCTAAGATGCCATTTAATTCACAACTTGGTGTCACCCATTGATGTTTATTAATATTTATATGTTCATTTTTTTATGCGCTAAAAAAATTCATAGCGGCCGCGGAACGCGTGTGCATGAATTTTCTCGTCAATTTTCCTTTTGACGAGTTTTCTATTGTTTATTTAAGCGTTGAAGGCTCCACATTGATTCCGACGATAATATATTAATATGTAAGAAAAGATAAAGATGGGTTTCCATCGTTGACTTCAAACGGTAGAAAGAGAATAAGCATTGTTGCACTTGTTCTTTTCTGCAGAGATGAAAAGCGTGTCTAGTTATTTTCATGATTACAAAATGAATATTAATAGTAAAAAATCAAAATTAGTGGTCATTAAAACCAAAAAACTAGATTCACATCCTACAATTAAATTTCATAATAATCAATGTATCCATAATCATTTAATAACTAACAAAGGTTGTGCTTGTGGTAATATAGAATTTATAAACTATTATAAGTACAATAGTACCCTGAGATACGAGCGTCCCGACATACGAGTATTCCGAGGTACGAGCAAGCCTTCGAGGAAATTTTTGTTTTGAGATACTAGTAAAGAATTGAGATACGAGCACGCTTACAGACACTACTGGTCGTGCTTCGGCGCTTTTTGACGACAAGTGCCTTACACATTTCCGTAACATTTTGAAAGGGAGACAGAAACAAATCTCCCTCGATAGGTATTTCGTTAAAAGGTCTGCGCCAAATAAAAGTGAGGGTAGTCAGTAGAAAAAAGTTAAGAAAAGTGAAGAAAAGTAAAGAATACAAATCGAAAAAAGCAAAAAAAAAAAATATAAAAAATAAAACAGGAAAAAAAAATACGTAAGCTAAGTTAATTCTAAGTTTATGTAAATTATGTAGTGTACGTGTAAGGTATAGTACGGAATCAAGTGTCTGCGTACTGGTCAACTCTCTTCCCTCCCATTCTCCTCACATGCCGCCATTAGCCGCTACTGTATCGTCTGTCAGTAAGAACTCATAATTAAAACCACATTTTATTTTATATCAGAGGAATCCTTATAAACTATAATTTTTTGTGTGTATGCATGTCTCTACAGCAATTAAAAACATGTTTTTTCCATTATTATTAGCACTAATAAAACAGTTTTTTTAGAGGGCCGGAACGGATTGATTTTTTTTTTGTTATTTCTTATGGGAAAAAATGATTTGAGATACGAGCATCTCGAGTTACGAGCTCGGCCATGGAAAGGATTATGTTCGTATCTCAAGGTATTACTGTATATAGGAATATATTGGTCAATCAACTATTCTTTGTACCTAAGTGTGTACCTACACAAATTTAAGAAATATTGTTTTTGGAAATAGTTATTGGACTTTATTTTCAACCCAAAGTATTATTAGGTCATTGATCAAAAGATTTACAGTGACCGATGTTAGTTTAATTACGAATATTTTATTATTTTTACAGTAACTTAGGAGACAATGTTTCCCCGCGAGTATTTGGTTTCCCTGTCACTTCAGAGACTTCGCAAACTCCCAAAGCGAATGTTTTAATACAGATTGCTATTAAATATACAAAATATATGTTAAATAGTAGTAACTGATAGTAAGGATATGCGACAATGACAGGGAAAAGTAGGCTGTTTGTTTTGTTTTGTCCCGGAGGGACAGTAACGCAGGGGACAAATTACCGCCACAATCTTACTAAATAAAGCAAAATATTGCTCGTCAAATTAAAAAAAGTGCTCTGCCCGTTGTCTTAACTAAAGCTTCATTCACTAATCGCTAAAATGTGTTCCATATGAAGCTAGATTTTCGATTTTTGTTTGTTAGAAAATCATTATGTTGTCACTCGCGTTTAGTACAAAGAATAGTTGATTGACCCATATACAAATCAAAAATTCACATGGCACAATCATTACATTTATATTTTAATAAGATTAAATACTTTTATTTACATATTCAATCATGTACAAAATATTTTTCCTATAATAAACAAAGTTATATTGATTCCTTACTAAACTATGGAATTTTAAATTGGATCAATTTAAATAATGATGAAATGAGAAATTACACCAAAGATTTTATTTTACTGTCAAAATGAAATGAGAAATATTGATAGAATTTTATTTAAAATATTAGGTTGCATTTTTACAAATTTTAAATATTTATCTCAAGATTAACAAAGAATGATTTTAAAAACAAATAAAACTCTATTTCCAGTTAAAAAATTATATATTTAATTATAATTCAAAATTATTATAAAATTTGCTATAATTATAAAGATGAAAATAATTCTTCCTTAAGAAATAAACAAATTTATCAAACGCAATTTTACGAGAATCCAAAAAACAATTTTGGTCTTCGAATAAAACATAGAATTATAAATAAAATATTTGATCAATTTGACGTAGACATGCATAAAATAATAAAAAAATATATCTATATTAAAATTTATTTTATAGACTATGATAAAAGTATCGATGGTTAATTAAAATGAATAAAATAATTTAATTTTATAATTATTTAATAACTCAAATCTCTGCTACTATTATATTCTTTTCATTTGCTTGCTATTTTTTTATAAACTATAGATAAATCATTTTAAAACATATTTAATATTGTAATATAAATGAAGTTGTTATATTCTGTTAACTATGCTGTATTCATTGTAACTGTATTATACTCAAAGCACCTATTATACTAAAATCTAGTAGGACTGAAAATGTAGTTATTAGAGAAATGCTTACTTAAATTTATTTATTTGTTTACTATTTTAACCCGCGGATCACCGCAGACCACACTTTGACAAACACTGAGTTAATGTAATGTAAATTCCTTAGGAGGCTTCAGTAAAATTTATCTTCTGTATCTTAAGCAGTTTCCTTCAAAATCTAAAGGAAGGCTTCTAAAGCAAGCACTAAGAATCAACAGTTATCGTTCATTTTCAATCTCTAACGTTGCATAATTAATTGTATCCCTCCATAAAGAGAAGATTTTTTTTTTAAATTCACCAAAAAATGCAGTAATCCTAAATAAACAGTATTTTCCGCATTACTTATTCTTCGTAAAGAAGTTAGTCGATATTTGCATAATTTGGTTTCTATAAAGTCGTGTTCATTAATTAAGCAATTTCAAAAGAATTTGAGACATGAAATGAGGAGAAAAATTGAAGGTCTGCCTTCAAATAAAAGAAAGAAATGAAATATTTTTATGACGTCATTACCAGAAACCTCAACAAATGATGGGAAAACAGCCAAATGGAGGAGAAAAGCGAACAACCACAAAAGAACTCATCGAGAAATGTCCAAAGAGAAAAATAATAATTTCTGAAAACAATGTTTTAAGGGTGAAGTATCTCCAATAGAAAGTGAAATACATCAGCTTTAAATTGGAATTGGAATGAATTGTCTTTGTGGGAACATTTCCTTTTGATTTTAGTGACAGCAGTCTTCAATTAAAACCCATTCTTCGTTAGTGGTTCAGAAGCAGAGAGGGAAATAAAAAAATATGGGAAGGTTGAAGAGAAAATGTGTTTGACAGATAACTTGAACTTGTTCAAAAATTGTTCAAAAACTTGGTAGGTTTTTGTTTTTAGTTCATTTCTTTTAGAAGTTGTTGTTTCTCAGTATTTAGATAGAAATGTAATTTTTTGCTTAGGAAAATTCAAAAAGAATACTTATGCATATTCAGACTCAGGAGTAATTATGCATAAGTTACTTTACTTTTCTTAATATTTCGCGTTTATTTATCGCAATAATTGTTTTAACATCTGTGCTTAAAAAAAAAATACTCTTTTTTGGGGGGAGAATTTTTATTGTTATTCGCGTCATCTACAACTTACTACAGTGGTTCCCAAATTTTTTTGAGTGCGAACCTAAAACAGCAATACTTGTCCAGTGACCCATAAAAAAGATAAAAAAAATATTGAAATACAGTAATACCGAGGTTCCGGTATTATACTTATGTCGAGGTTCCGTTCTATCCGACAGGACGTAAGTCAATACATTGAATCAACCGAGTTATAGGGATTAGGGACTTAAACGTAACTTGTATACTGTCACAAACACTGTATATTTCACTGATATTGGATTATTATTGATAAAAAAACAGAACAATAGTAACGATGAAAGAGACAAGAAGAGATCGTAATATTCCCCAAGACTGTTGCTTAGCTTTGTAGCTTGAGATTAGAAAAGGACGTTGCTTGTCGTTGCTTCGTCACTATTATTCGTCACTAATGGAAGCAGATCCTTTCACAGTCTCTACGATTTTATCCTTATTTTTCAGAATGGTCGTCATTGTAGAATGAGACCATCCGAAGTCATGTGCGATCACATTGACGGGCTTAGCAGCAGCTTGTTGCTTTGTAACTTGCAACTTTCGAAATCAATTGCTTGCCTCTTTTTCTGTGATTCAACACTAGGTTTTTTGATTGGACGTGAAGGAGCCATGTTGTACAAAATATCGCGAAATACTTAACAATAAATACACAAATAACCTATTTCTGAAACACAAAATTAACAGAGGAACTGTGGAAGACATCTCAGATTACCTACTGCCGAAGAAAGTTGCCGCTAAATGCGCTGTTGCCACTGCGCATCATACATTGTTGCTAAATAGAAACCTTTTTATAAATAGTCTTGCTAACTATATTGGCACTAGTCAAGATAAAAATACTACAACATTAAAACCACTACGCACGTTTCGGAACTACCAAAATCTGGTTCCCTTATCAAGTGGAAAACCCCCTGTGATAAAATATCCTTCCTTATTGGAAATCGTTAAGAGAGTGATTTGGCTCCTCCCAAGCTATATAAACACCTCATTACTACACCTAATGGTGAAGCCTAGAAGTTTACTCGGAAATTGTCGTCTGCTAATATCAAACGATGCTCTTCGCATTTTTAACTAACGCTTCTTATAAAAGCTATCTACGATAAATAGTTTTTGAATTGCGATGATTGTAGCGTCTTATCGTATTATGGTGTTTATTTGCTACTTATCTGTAGAGCTGATGTGCAGCAAATCTAGTAGGGATCTTGCTCCTCAACATACTGTTAAAGTTTCAGTGTCCTAGGATAAATGGTTGATCACAGCCAGACTGAAGGAGAAGCGCTGTAGTGATACAAAAGAACCTCTATCATATATTTGTACTTCATTACATTACAATATCAGTGTCTTTTAATAGCAATGAGTGCCTTGCGAAAAAGTAAGGTTTAACATACAGATATGCATTAGATAACACAAATATTGCTTTTATTTCAACTTTACACAATCCTTCGAAATGGAAAATCTATGCTAACAATAACTAATTTTTCTAGAGAGTTCTGATCTACTGTTCCATAGTTAATCCCAAGCCAATAAGAAATATAAACACAATGAATACACTGAGCAAATCAAAGTTAGGCTTAGACAGGCCTTTATGAAAAAGTTTTAAGAACAACAAACCGAAGATCATTAATAATAATTGAAATGTAAATTTCACGATTTGTATTTGTTTCGCGTTTTGTTTATATTGTTCTCAGCGAACTCGAAAATTCCAATGGCGAACACGGAAGAAATAAATATTGATTTGCTTTGGAATTACATTGTGGTAAATATGAAGTTGTGGGCGCAGCTGTGGAGGAAACATCGAAAATCCTCTTGTACTAACTAAGCAAATCTCGCCTAACCAGGGAATTCTCTGTGAGCAAATTGTTTGTCAGTCTTTATTTCCAAAACCTCATTGGAGATAAATTTTATTTTCAACTGGAATTGCGTTATGGAAGAGGATTAAAGGAATTGAAAGAGTTTTCTCCGATATTTCACATCAAGTATTTGTAGAATTCACACACAAAAAATATGGATTTGAAGACGATCACTGCTCTTAAGTAGACTATCTTATTGGTGAAAAGGAATCAAGATTTAAGTATATAAATAAGAAACAAAAATAAATAGATTATTATTCAGCAATTGGTAAAACTGCAAATTGACCATTCAGGATATCAGCAATCCACAAATTTCAGTTTTTTTGTAAGCTTTGAATTGCGACTGTTATAGTAAATACGAAATACAGGGTGATTCTAAATTCATAGGACAAACTTTAAGGCACATTATAACAAACAATGACACTTTTTGTCAAACATGATTTTCTCTCCAATATCAAGAAAAAAAGTACTTATTAAAAAAGCCAATTATTACGGCACAAATTCAAGTAAAAGTTAAAAAAAATAAAATAAAATAAAAAATTAGGGGGGGGGGGCCCTAATTTTCTTGATAATGGAACCTAGGAAATAGAGGTTCCGAAACGTATGTCGGATTTTATTGTACATTAATTTTTATTTTTTATTTTATTTTTTTTTAACTTGAATTTGTGCCGTAATAGTTGGCTTTTTTAATCTTTATCGTAAAGGCACGTTAAATCCTTACTTGTTAAAAAAAAATACTTGTTTAATTTTGAAATATCTTTTTCAATTTCCTAATCTCTTCGTTCCGGTCAAGTTCCTTACCTGCCTTTTCCAACCATCTGTCGAAATTCTTAGTCATTAATATTGACATGAATAAAACTGCTTAAATATTAAACTGTTTCGTTCCATAGAAAGCAGAGCACGAAATGCCCAAATGATCTGTGGATGTAGTAAATTATTCAAGCGCTAATTCGTATTCAGCCGTTTGGTAGAATATCGACCAAGATGAAAGTAAATGATACGACGTTCGTTTGGTCAAATGACCCTTACTTGATTACTACTGGAAAAAGAAAATAATTGTGAGCAAATAAATATCTTGTTTTTATTACAGCTGTGTTGGAATATTCTAACAGAGATTTAACAGACGGTCTTAACTCTTTAAGTTTTGTAACTTACAGCAATATTTCTCAAGTCTGCTTCGATATTACAGTGAAAATTACAGCAGAATTTGTAATTTTCGTGGAATTCTATGCTGAAGATCGTTCAAAAAGTTTAATCCTTCTTAATTTTTTATTTGTAAACCTGGTATGTTTGACAATGTTAGAAATGTGCACGCATTTATATCTAAAAATTCAAAAATATGACCTATCAAATTTAAAACTCAAAATATGGCACCACCATTGATAATAATAATAAAAAAATACTTTCGAACCCTCCTAATTGAATCCAGTTTCACCAATACTATAAAATTACAATAATATCTTAAATTACAACAAAAGATATAATTATTTGTATTACAAAATGCCTATTATTTTAATCAGAATACCTGGAATCAAAGATATATTCTTTTAAGAGAGGATATAAAGATCTATAACAAAAAAAATAATGTTAAATTGGACTTAACATGGAGAAAATGGTCTGTGATCATTTACAGTGGACCCTCCAACTTCGAACGGTTTGATGCTCAAGCAACTCGAACAAAAAATTCGAAGACAATCCGGTTGGAAACTCGAACAAAAACTCAAAAAGTAGAACAAAAAATAAAAAAAATAAAAATAAAAGCAAATGATATTGGACAGTTTTTTTTTCTCCCAAGAAAAATCAAGTGGTGGTGGTAATGCTAATGGACTCTTAACTAGTGAAAGAAATGAAATTCACCTTCCAGTGAACAACAAAATATCTCTAACTATTATTATTGATTCATTATTATGTAATATTTTTATGTATCTTTGCACTATTATAAATAAAAACATTGAATTAAGCAAATTAAATATACTTGTTTATTATGATTCGCCAATATGATCTTCTGAAATGGGTACGTAAAATCATAAATCTTCCATATTCAACATAAAAACATTGCTTCCCACCAGTATTTCATTCTTTTAAGCAAAGAACTTTATCAAGGCTTCTTTAAAAACACACACAAAGAAAAGAAAAATCTTCTTTCCTCAAACAACAAATACAAAATCATACATGAATAATAATAAATAAAACATATTAAATGAACGTGAAATAACACAATCAAATCTATGAAATGAAAGTGAAATAACATAATCAAATAATACAAACGTATAAAACACGAACTTAAAATATTTCATATTGGGTAAATTTTGGATGTCTGGAACCGATTAATTCAATTTACATTATTTCTTATTTGGGGAAATTTAACTCTTAAAGTCCAATAACTTGAAATCCTTCTGGAACAGACTGTGTTCGACGTTCGAGCTTCTAATGTTCGTATTTACTTGTTCTGCAAAGCTTAAGAACATAAATCTGAGTAAAAAGGCTCATTGAAATAATTATATTTTCATTCAATAAGTTTAATTATTTTATTATCGAATACAGTAAAAAATATATTGTAGCATTAATTAAAAATTGTGATTGACAATAATGAGAATTGCTACAAACAAATAGTTTAGATCATATTGTAACAGTTTATATATAAATATTTTTAGAAATGATTTATTTGTATTATCTATATTTTATTCATTTTAATCTTTACCTTTATTTATTTTAAATCATTCGTTTTCTATTTCCTAATTATTGCTGTTCTGTTTTTTTTTTTTTTAATTCTTTTCCGTTACAACCGTTTAATTAGTTACTTAAATTAAGTTCGTTATGTTTCTCGTCCAATCGATATGTATATTTTTAATTAATCTTCCAATGAAATCCAACTTTGTAAAATCTATAAAACCCATATTTTTCTGTTTAATAAATTAATTCAGTTCAGTTCCAAACATGACTCGTTGTTTCTTCGCTCCTACCAGACTCTCCCACAAACACCATTACAATATATTCTACTATAAAATACTTAAATAATTGATTTTTGTCTTTAATATTTATTCTGATAGTATTTGTAAAAACATACGGATATAGTTTCCGTAGCAACGAAGATAACTTAGAATTTCCTCTTTTTCTCTGTTGAATGGAAGTTAATAATGATTTTAAAAAATAAATAGCGGAATAAACAGAGATGACGTAATTGATTAGAGATACAAATAAATCCAAATATATACTTGCACCCGTCAAGTGTAATGAATATACAACGATTAGAGCTTTGAAAGGACAGAATTTACTATAAGAAAATGGATTAGAATATTGATGAAAAGAGTGATATTAAAATTACAATAATTTAACTGTCTGTTTCTAGGATTTTTTTTTTTGTTCTAAAGGATTTAGATTGTCTATTCCGCAATGGCCGAGCGGTCTAAGGTGGCGGTCTGCCGTGTGGCAGTTGTGGCGGGACCTGGGTTCGAATCCCGGCCGAGGACATGGATGTTTGCTTTCTTTCCTGTGTTGTTTCCGTCTTCGTCTTTTGCTTCTTTCGCCGTCTAAGGCATCTTTGGGTTTCCCTCTAATATGGGTTGGTGTCAGGAAGGGCATCCGACTGTAAAAAACCCCTTGCCAAAACCGATTATTGAGCAAGCGTGCCTTGCTCATCAGTAACCCCACGCGGAGCGGGAAAAAAGCTGTAGAAAATGATGTTCTAAAGAGTATAGATTATTATTAAGCCATAAATATTACATATGTAAAATATAAGGCATAGAATTTATGACTTAATTTATGACTTTTATAATGTATAATTATATAAATATAGCTTATATATAAGGCTTAAATAAAGAAACTTGTTTTTACTTTAAATGAACATTTTTCTGCAGATCTAAAAAAAAAATGTTGATGCATTCATAGAATACTGGAAACATTTCGATTAGACTTTAAAATGACAATTATTCAAATAAAATAAGAAAATCTTTTCTTTTATAAAGAGCTTTTAATGCCAAAAGTCTGATATTGGAATTGTAAACATCTCTGTTCATACATTAGTACTACATCTTCCATCATAGATTTTGTTGACTCTTTTCTTTATATGAAAAGAAAATTCAATTAGGAAATCAGATTAAAAAATGGAAAATTCAAAGTACTAAAGTTTTAATGAAATGAATAAATATGCGTGGGATAGCACTGAAACAAAGTTTCCGTTGATCTATTTTATTATTTTAAGTGATTTGTTATTTGTATATTCACCAGTTTCCATTGCTTATAGCAGTCTTCGTAAACTTCAAGAATTCATATTTAAATGTGGAAGTAAACCGTATCGTTCTCGAATAATGATTTAAGGAATCAATTTCAAGGGGATACGTACCAATTATCAAGAATCTAAAAAGTAAATTTGAATTATGTTAGGTAATAAATCTTTACAGATATCCCGATAATAGTCGACTGATCTGTTTTGTTATTTTTGTCGAATGGCACTGCCGGAAGAGGAAATGGCATCCATAGCTTTTCGCAGTCTGAGCCTATCAGCGAGGGTAAATCCGGCTAACGATTCCTAATAAGGATGAAACAGATGTGACTGATTCCCGGTGGGCGAAGGCGTTGTTATGTGCACTAGAGTAATTTCATTTCTTTTTCTGTGACCCAGACTCATTCTTACCTGAATTTAAGGTTGTAAGAGCTTTCTTTATTAACCCTTCACTTTGTATTACTTGTTTAATTTATTAATTATAATATATATAATTTGTCGTTTGAAATATTAATATACTACATGTCTAAAGTAAATGCAAAGTACAGTCGGACCTCTATTTTAGCGAAGTCTATTTAGCTAAAAAGTTCATTATATGGAAAATTCGTTAAATAGAGATTCACCTTTTAAAATTACTTTAAACTGCATAAAACAGATTTGAAATACATAAACAATAAATATTATTAAAAAAGTAATAATTTTAATGACATAAAGCATACATTACCATATGCGTACTTAAATTTTACTAATAAAGTCTGTTAATTTTGTCTAAGCTTTTTTTTGAAAAAGTGTTTTCGCTCATAGTACGTCTCGCATCTTTGCAATGCACCAAAAAACCCTTCAGTATTTTCTTCAAATTGTAATCCGCGTCGGATTGTTTCAAATGATTTTTGCATTTCATCATACGAAGGTTTTTTTGATTTCTGCATCATGATCATTTTCATCTTCCTCGCAATTCATAGCTGTATTGTTTTTATTTTCACACTGTCCGATTCAGTTAGTGTTTCCGAGGTCTCAACTTCAAAATCAAGTGAAAGATAATCATCAAACAGCACATCATCGTTAATTTCTTCTTTTTCCCTCAGCTGTATCCACATTTCTTTCATTTCCTCTAAGGGAATATAAATAATAAAAACATGTCAAGGAGAAAAAAAATGTGATACCACGAAAAAGTTCGTTAAATAGAAAATGCACTTCGCTATTTGGAGGTTATTACGAAGAAATTAGCAAAATGTTCTTGGTTCCAAAGAAAAGTTTGCAAAATAGAGAAATTCGCAAAATAGAGGTTCGTTAAATAGAGGTCCGACTGTATATTGAAGTTTGTTTGTTTATTTAGATCTTTCTTCTTGTTATACTTCGATGTAGTATTTTTTTTAATTGATCAAAATATAATCCAACGAGATACAAAAAGGCCTGTCTGCAGGTATATTGAATAAAATTAAGTTACATAAGGTAAATACATTAAATAGCAGAAGTAAAAGTAATGAAAGCAAAGAATATATATAGATATTAGTATATTTACACAAAATTCTTTTCAATTAAATTACATATTTTGAATTAAAAAAGAAAAAAAATTCCCTTTTGAATGGAGAAAGTTAATGTATAATTAGAAAACAAATAAACATAATAAAAACAATTATTATTATCATTATTTCATATTTTTCAGTTTTGAAATATAATAATAAATTAAATAAGGCATATAAAAAACATGTTAAGCAATTTTTTATGCCTATTAGGAAGATAAAAGTAAATATCTTAGAAGTCTTTGAAAATAATATTTTCTGAACTTATTTTTCATTGATTATTGTAATTAGGCCTTTTTTAACGTCAACAATTGTTGCAGTCACTCGTATAATTTATGGCATCACAAATTGATATTCGAAGTAATGAAATATTTTTTTGACATTATAAAAGATAACCATTACAAAAAATAAAAAGAATGACAATCTTTCAACATAAAGTGCATTTATGCATTTGAAAACTTTTTTTGTAAATTGAGTTGGTCTTATCACGCAATATTTCAATACAATTGACTGAAAAAAAATTGATGTCACTTAAAAGGCGTTACTGCAGTCACTTGATCCATTGAAAGTTATTTGTGCTAACATATGAATTTATTATTTTGTTGTCACATTGAATTGCATTGAGGCTATTGTGTGTCATCAACCATTGTAAATTAAAATTAATAAAAGCAAAAAATTCCTCAACAAAAATTGATAAACAGGAAGTTAAAATTGATAAATTTGTATTTCCGTACAAACAGTAGAATTCTTTGTTATATGTAGAGAAATGAGTAGACAAACATGTAAAGGCTAGAATTTGAAAGTAAAAAAAAATGATATTTATTCGCTGAAATCCATAAAATGTTGGTCTAAGTCGAAATCGAAAACATTATTGATTTTTATATAGGCCTAAATAGGCCTAAATAAACATCTATGTATTTCATTTTTTTTAATTTTAACAAAACTTTGTTATTTATATTTTCTTTTCTTTTATTTAAGTAATATGATTTTTTTTTTGTAATTTTATATTTTACTGACTGACTTGCGAAGTATTACTTTTCCATTTGAAATGATTTCGTTGTTTGTTTGTTTATATTCGATTACGTTGCAACTGCTGGACAGATGTTTGTCAACTTTGCTACATTGCTTATTTTTGGTCCAACTTTAACAACGCAATTTGTGTTGGTCTCCACACTTCCCCATCCTTCAAAAATGATTTGCGAAATCATTTATCACTATATCACTATATCTATTTATCACCGAAAGGGCTGGACTAAATTTCGTTAAATTTGAAGGATGTTATTTATATTTCAACTTATTATTCTGGTCTACATCCCTCTAATCCTCAGTATTGTCCTTATCTGCATTCTCAGTTTTTTTATCTATATTTGCGTAGTTCTCTCTTTCGCCGCTGCATCCACACTGTCAATTTTAAGACAGATCATCCTCAGGCTTAGATTGTCATGAGGAAAACTCTTTGAAATGACATCGACTTCTGGTGCCGGTTCCTTTAAGTTAGGCAATTTGGTTTATCTATTTAAAACAAATCGTTAAGCCTAACCGTTGAATTATGAATGGGTTTGCTTTTATCTGATTTTTAAAGCTAATTAACAGTTCTGTGGTTTAATTATGGCTACAACAAATTAAATCATGCAGATAAATTAGACAAGATATCACTCAACAGAGGTAAACATTCTAAAAAGGACCTCGTTATAGTTTTTTTTTTTTTTTTTTTTTTTTTTTTTAGATAGTTTGTGAATTTCTTTGCACACTTTTCAATTCCTTTTTATTCTTGAAACGTGATTGCATTGAAAAATTTTATCAAAGTTAGTACATTTTTGAATTAAAAATGAATTAAAAATCAATTTTAACGTGTCGTGAATGTAATCGAAGGTGCCAGCTATCTCGATATTTAGTCGCACTAAAAACTTAAAAAGCTTAAGAGGATAAAATGACGTACGTTTCGAGAACCTCTCCTATCAGGTTTCTTTGTCAAATTGTACTAAAAAAGTCCACCCTACCTTAGTACATCTTCCCTCATTGGGAATCGTTGAAGAAAAAAAAAATGATTTAGTACAATTGACAAAGAAACCTGATAGGAGAGGTTCTCGAAACGTACGTCATTTTATCCTTTTAAGCTTTTTAAGTTTTTAGTGCGACTAAGTGTCGAGATGGCTGGCACCTTCGATTAGTACATTTTTCTCCAAAACAAAAATTTCGTTCTCAAAGATAAAAGTTAATCATGTAATAAAGGTTAAATCTGTATCACAACAATGCAGATGTGTCCGAGAGGTTTTTGTGTACCGTCTTCTGACTGAAGAAGCTGAAATATCAAGAAAGAAATATGATTCTGTGTAACATTCATATTATTGTCACTTTGGTATTTCCGTAAACAAATATCTAAATCTCTGTCTGGGAAATAGATCAAATATCTAATATAATTTTGTAATCTTACACGATCAAATTCAATCTTTAGATGTGTTTCGAATTCGTACTAAATGTTCTTCTTGCCAAGGGATCTAAATCCATGCCTGCGAATTATCTCAGGTGAATTCTTCCTTAATTTGCTTTATCCAATAGTGATTACAATTCTTGCGTTAACATCAATTTAAATTCCTAAGTCTGGAGCCTAATTTGACACCTACATGTTTATGTAGGAAACGTATCAGTTCTTTCATTAACTGCTCAATTATTTGTGCTTGTTAAACGAGCTAAACTGAAGTATTATCGAAAATCCGTTCGATTTAACATCCCTGCAAATCGCCTGCCATCATCTGCTCACCACTTGATCATCCTAACTCTACTAAGCTGCTTATCTCTTTTCTAATTCAGTAGTTTAAGGTATTATCTGTATTTAAACGTGTAATTTATTAAAGCTGTGAATCCAGAGAGGCTATTGATTTTGAAGTACTCGTGCTTCCTTGCGATCGAAATTTCCAGATTTTTTTGCATGAGTTTTACGTGCAGAATTTTATATTCTAAAAGATGTCAGTATTGCATAAAATTCAATTCTTCATCATTAAAATTAAACATAGAATTTCAGAATTTATTGTACAGTTCTAGCAAATGTTGTAACAACACAACTCCAAGTATTCTTAAAAGTTTCTTTCAAGGAATCTTGACGTAGAATATTACTAACAAAGAATATGAATTCTAATTAGAGTTAAATTCTAATTCATATTCTTAATATTTATTTAACGTATAATCAAAATCCTCAGTTTTCTTTTGGATGTGTTTTTTCCCATTCGTTGCAGAGTACATCTATCACGTGATTACCCAGTGTTCTCTTGTGCCAATGGCTTTAGGTAGCATCTGGTCGTGACATGAGAAGGTCATCTCCTGTTGCAGAGTTATCCTGAAGGGATCATTGAAGAAATCTAATAGGAAGAAGTGCTTCTTCTGGCTTTCCACCTAATTGAAAGTGTTGACTTGAAAATCTATCCATTAAAAAAAAAAAAAAAACCTCTGTGCAATTAGCCGAAGACGTATCCTTATAGTTTTGATGTCCGTAACATTAAATTTAATTAAGATGTGTCAAAACCAATAAATGGGATCTTCTAAACATAGGCTGATGAGAAAGTTAGTTCTAATTTATTTGAAACTTCCACTCAAGCCTTCGGGAAACGATATCTTTTTCTTTCGGTTATCCAAATTATTATTTCTTCAATGTTCTATAAAGGCAATCATTTTGGATTTCTAATTGGAGTGAAAAAATATCATTAGTAAAACAGAAACACAAAGAACACTTAAATCATATTGCGTTTATTAAGAACATCTTTGTTACTTTTAATTTGTGAAGAGGTTGAATGAATACATGTTGTTAAAATAATATTACGTGTAATAAAAGTTCATCCCGTTGTAATTTTTTTTAGGATTTTTTCTTAGAAGATTAATATCTTTGTTTGTATTTTTTGCATGATATCCTGCGATTCTGCAAGAGTTTTATGTCAAATTTAGGAGAAATATTTTGCGAATACCGCGAAATTAGAAATGGCGGAAAAATATAATTTAAAAACAAAAAAATAATGATTTTTCGGAAAATAATCTTTATTTCAAAGAAAATAACATACACAGATAAACTCCTTTTACAAATATTTAATCAAAGAAGACGAAATATTGCGATTAAATATTTGAAAAAAAGGAGTTTATCTGTGTATGTTATTAAAAATGATTTTTGTTCCATATCCGTATTATTATCAACAATTACTAACTTTGATTTGACCGAATGAATGAAGCGATAAAGCGGGGAGTTTTAGAAACCCATATGGTTGCTATTGTGTTTGTCCTGTCCATCTGTCCGTGTCTGTTCCCCCAAAAGGTCTCCCGAATAGAAGGTAGGCAAACGGGACTTCACTATCGTGTTCAGAGATCCAAACACCGTAGGAATGGGGTATTTATTTCTGCCTATCCTGAAAAATGCGGCCAGAGTCGACTGTTTGTTTCCGCAAACAGTTCATGCCTCAAATACGGTCGAACGAAAATATAGATTGTATAGTAGATACCCTAAACTTAAGCATATCCAAATTTCAAGTCGATCGAGTCAGAAGTTGTCCAGGAAAAAAGTCGCAAACTTCATCTTTTTCCGGTGGACAGTCGGCTGTCGTTGCGCGGCAGATAACCTTCCAACGCGCAGGTGAAGTTTAGGTTTTAATGGTCGCCCTTAATTTTATGCTTTAGCAGAAACTTTTGTTTTTTATTTGTTAACAATAAGTTTCTTTTAAAATATTTTTTAAACACGTAATTGTAATCGAAACTATGGTAACTAAAAAAAAGTCGACAAATTCCTGAAATCTACAATCGTTTGCGGCGTTTCTACGTCAGTGCAAATATTGTAATGAAATATATGTAAATTCAAGAATAAAATGCGCCATGCTATTTAGGTCATTGCTTGTCTCTTTATTCGATGCTTATTTGTTTTTTTACTGAATCAGATCAAATAGAGAAATTGTCTGTGTTTTCTACAAACCAAGTTTTTTTTTTATTTTTTCCAGTTTTTTTTTTTTTATGTACTTATGAAATGTACATAGGAAATGCTAACTTTGATTTCGGAGAATTGAAACATCTCTAAATAAGATTGGTTTTACCAGTATCTCAATATTATATATTTTTAAATATCAGTAATAACATCAGCTTTTCTTTTGCACCAAATAGTAAGAATATGATACAAAGAATTCTTCACTATAATTACAATCTGTAATTATAATTAAGTAAAATTTTGAATTAATCAGCGATCCATAGATGACTTATAGTAACAGTTTATAGTTAGTTAGGGGAAGTTTCGTGTAAAAGAAACATTTTATACGAGCATTGTAATTATTTTATAATTATATAGAACAAATTAAGAAGCACAAATATAAGCCGGTGCACCTGATGACAAATTTCAACATTTATTTAATCATACTTTAAATTTACCTTAATTTTAATTTTTACAACTATAGTTTCCATTACAATGAGTTACCATTTTCAAGCAATGCGTTACAAGTGAGTGCGGTGTATTACGTAGGGGTTTCCTTGTGGAGACCCCGTGCAAATATTTAAATGACGTGACATCTGGAAACCCCAACGCCATCATCGGGTCCATCAGGAAACACAGTTGTAAACCAATGCACGTGGGGTGGTTACCGTGATCGGAGTCCAGGCCAAGTGTAAACTAAGATGGGGAAATCCCTTGATTCAACATAAATAGGAAACTGTGGAGAAACTAATATATAGCAATTAGTGATCAAGTAAAGTTGGAGCACTTAACTTGATTTATCCAACTTAAATAAGTAAGAATCATTTTCTTATATAACATGTCTTTCTTGTGAATTGAAACTGATTTACTACGATAAAAAATTATTAACATTTAATAATTAAAAATTAAAATTTAAAAATTAAAATTAAAAATTAAAAATAAAATTAAAATTAAATTAAAAAGACTGATTATTCTATATAGAGCAAATATTTATATTTTCTTACAACAGTTATGATGAATCAGTGGCGTACCTGAATCAGTGGGGGGGGGCGGGTAAAGGGGCTCAAGTCTCTCCACCCAACCCAAAAATAAAAAAAGAAAGGAAGAAAATTCGAGAAGAAAACCTTTATTATAGCACTAGCGTGTCTGTATCTTGTAATTTTGGAAAGGAATCTTTGAAACAATTTACTTTTAAATAGGCCTACCTCTGAATAGACTTTCTACGACATCCTTAGCCTCCCTCAAAAAAAAAACCTTAATCCTGGATGCGCCACTGTGATCTCGAATTGATTTAAAACAGCGGTCGGTAATCCGCGGCCCATGAAGCGTTTTGGTGCGGCCCGCGACGCGTATTGAAAGATTTTTTTTTTTTTTTTTTTTTGGTTGTTAAATTAAGATTTTCCTTTTTGGCCCAAGTGCGGCCCGCAGTAATCCCCACATAACATATTTGGCCCTCTTACAACAAAAGGTTGCCGACCACTGATTTAAAATATCAACTTACTGATTTCATATCAACTCAACAGGACCAAATATGTTGACCACTCTTGCTGTGTACTAGTTGACGCCATTTCCAATTTACAATAACCCAATAAAACAACGACCAATTAACTTTACTACGAAAAAAGTCATATTTCTTAATAGTTATAGATGAATTCTGTTATAAGTAATTGATTTGTTTAACGTTTTATGAAAATTAGGTAGTTTCTTGTACTGTTCGCAATATTTTCTTTTTATCTTTGGAAATATGGAGGTTGTAGATGTATTACGATCATAAACTTCTTTGATGTAGTTTAACCTATCAGAGCTAAAACAGAATCGCATTCTTTAAGTGACTCCTACATATATCCATTAGCAGATCAATGGTTTCCCTTTGTTATTTCGCCCAGTTGTCTTTGATCGATTCTGTTAAGGAAACAACATTAATTCAGTCTCTTGTTGACTAAATATTTTCTTTAAAGCTATCTAACGGAATGATGTTACTTATTTTTGTGTAGGATCGTTAAATAATAAATGTAAAAATAGCAAATCTTAAAGAGCAGGAACAACAAGATCAGAACACAACTTGGAAGCTAATTTCTTTGCGTTGGTAGAAGTAATTATGAGAGTTTTTACAGAAGACAATCATCTGTTTTCTTAACTAGCCAATCGCATTGTTTCGTAATTCAATAATCACACTTGCGTTAAATGCAAGCAAGAGTGCATTTGGCAGTCGTACGAAATTTATCGAAGGGTTAATGTTTTTAATTTGAAAGCAGAACTGTCCATGAATGTATAGACCAGATTTGAAGAAGAATCGTCAACGATCAGAAGTTTTGTGGGAAGATAAAAAAAAATTCGCCAGCACAGCAATGATGGTTATATATGACTAAAAAATGAAATTCTATATTAAAACTATACTGAAATAAATTAAACATCATCTTGAAATTTAAATTCTATTTGACACAACCAAGGATTTATGAGAAACAAAGACTAAGAAGATGAAATATTAACTAAGATATAGCTACAAGATAATTAAATTGCTTCTTTTGCTTTTTCTAATTCATAAAACTTGAATGTCAATAATAATAAAATATAAAACATATCCAGATACAATAATATTAAACGCTTACTATTTATCATGAGATAATAGAAGTGAATGTATGATAATGCTGAAACAAAGTCGTTGAAGCTATTGCTGACAAAGAAGAAGGGTGTTATGGGAAAAGAAAGCAGCACAGAATAAGATCAGTAGCGTACCAAGGAAGGGGGGGGGCGTTCCGCCTCAGGCCCCCGCTTGGGAGGGGCCCCATCAACTAGCCTAGGGGCCCCCATCTGCCTTATTTCCTTTTTTTTTTGGTTGTAAAGCAAGCTTAGGGGGCCCCCACCAGCCTCATTTCCTTTTTTTTGGTTGTTGAATAATGGAACTCCCGCCCCGGGCCCCCAAAGGCGTTGGTACGCCACTGAATGGGACGCGGATGTGCTGCAACTTACTTTAGTTACTGGTAGACATGGTAAATCCTTGTATAATCACAAATACAAAAAACAAAGTTGGTATTAAAAATAGCATCAGTTACTTCACGAAAAATAAATGATAGAAAACGGATATTAAGTTTGGTAGACACTATCCATACTGTAAGTAAAAATATAATATTGTGTAATTTTTTAAAGACTTTTTTTTTGCTATTTTTAGCGATCCAAAGAGAGCAACTATTAGGATTCTCGTTTCTGTATTTGTACTTAGGGAACGCCCTTCACTGCCCAAACCGCGAATCGGAGCCCCATGAGTCAAACGTCTTGGAATTCCCACGGACTGGAGATTTGGGAGAAAATTGGCCTTCCGGTCCAGAAACTGACTACATCAGGAAAAATAGTAGCATTTCGACAAAAGTAACTGGGATTTACCTCCTCCTGAATCGACTGCAATGATCAGAAGTGTGTTATCCTCGACATAATGTGACCTCTTCCAGTTCAAGATGGCCAATGACCATTTGCTGAGACTCGCCTGAGTAGTGAAAAATGAAGGTCTGGGCATATTAAATGAAGTCAATGCGGGCATTACTTGAAATTCACTTGAATTACAACAGCGTGAAAAAATGAGTTTTTCGCGCCAATCACTTTTAATAACTCAAGAGTTTGATAGTTGAAGTTGTACGAGGCCTCTCTGTTTGGTGTTTACTAAAAAACTGTGAATGGGTTTTTTATTTCAAGAAATTCAACTTTTTATGTTGGATCATGAGTGAAATTAATTGTTGAATAAAATGTTTTTCTACTGTTATTTCCCATCTTTCTCCTTAGAAATTTTAGAATACAGGGATTGATAAAAAGTCATTCGGTTTGTAGAAATGGCTTAAAATATTAATTTATAACGAGAAAAAGAAGCATAAAACCGCACACAATTAAAGGTTCACTGAGCTATTTTTGATTTTCCGTACCGGGAACCCAAGACGGAACCGTTTCGAGATTCCTATCCCTCATCGGTTGGATTCGCCCAGTACTCAATAGCTCAGTGGAACCAAAAGAAACATAAATAAAGGACAAGTAGATAAAACAATGACCCTTAAGCTAAAAAAACATCAAACTATAAATTAAGAATAAAAAGGGCAATAAGTAATCCCCGCTAGCTCTACGCTTAGCATGAAAACTACTTGTCCTTTGTTTGTTTCTTTTGGTTCCACTGAGCTATTGAGTACTGGGCGAACCCAACTGATGAGAGATAGGAATCTCGAAAAGGTTCCGTCTTGAGTTCCCGGTACGAAAAACCCAAAAATAACTCAGTGAACCTTAATTGTGTGCGCTTTAAGCTTCTTTTTCTTGTTATATGTCCTCACCGCAAGTTAAATTTGACTAATATTAATTTATTTTTTACTTAATTGAATCTTTATTTTTCATACACTAGTATACTCTACAGATTATATCTTCACAATATTTCGTCTTTTCTTTGAGAGACTTCTTCAGATGAGGACAGGAAATTCCTCCTTTTCCTCCAGTTTTTCGAGCCAATATTAAAAACAAACAAACTTAGGAATAATATATAAAATCATATATAATACATAATATACATTCACTAATTACTTCAATTATTGAATCATCAATAGTATGAAAACTTTTGTTTAGACATCATACCTTTCACATATCCGAATGAATTATGGCTCATTTTAAGGACTTTTTCTTAATTCATACAATCTTTAGTGTTAATAAAACACGATTCAATCATTATCCCTTCCTTTTCATTAGCAGTTTTACAGTCAATTTTAACAATAGGGTCCGAATTGTGTCCTTTATCCATGCAAAAAAAAAATTAGAATAAATTCAGTTTTAATCTTTAAAATCTTAAATTCTTTCATTTGTATATATATATATCAATCCTTATTAAAAACTCCAAGTACGACAACATAGACTAATATTTCGTCTTTATTTTTCCAAAGGCTTTCTCAAGGTTTTGTAATAACATAAAGAAAATAAATAAAATAAATATCAAGTGGAATGAGAAACAACTTTCTCAAACCTTTACAAATCAACAAACAAACTCTAGCAAATTAACAAAGATATTAACTATTATAAATAATACTATTGTCATAAACAATAAACATTCAAAAATATTCAAAAATATTTGAACAAAGCTCGTTACAACAATATTATTGAAGTAATGCTACTTGATTAATGGTATATAAACAAATAGCATCACTTAATATTGTTCTAACGAGCTTTGTTCAAATATTTTTGAATATTTTTGAATGTTTATTGTTTATGACAATAGTATTATTTATGTTAATATCTTTGTTAATTTGTTGTTTAGAGATTGTTTGTTGATTTGTAAAGGTTTGAGAAAGTTGTTTCTCATTCCATTTGATATTTATTTTATATATTTTCTTTGTTATTACAAAACCTTAAGAAAGTCTTTGGAAAAATAAAGACGAAATATTGGTCTATGTTGCAGTAGTTGGAGTTCTTAATAAGGATTGATATATATACAAATGGAAGAATTTAAGATTTTAAAGATTATAACTGAATTTATTCTAATTTTTTTTTTAAGCAGTTTGGAAAACCCTGATACTTCTTCATTCTTTGTAGTTAAAAGAAAAACCTTTTAATATAGGATTAATTCTACTTCCCTTCATTCAGAATAACGTTGAATGATTTACGTTCATCTCCTAGGAACCACTTTTCGAAATTAAGTTTCTCTGTAGCACACCACAAAAGTTTCTTTCTTTGGCATATTTAATTTTTTTCTGTTTAATGTTTTCTTTAATTCAAAGTAGATCTTTAAGCAAATATGGATTAAGTTATTGATCTAAAGTGTATAGGTCTTTTTTTTTTTTTTTTTACTTCGATTCATTCAAAGTCAGTTTGTTAAAGAAAAATAATCAATAATTCATTTCTTTGAAGAATTATTTCTTATCTATAAAAAAATATGCCTACGGACTTTTATAGGCAAATTCATTGCTCCAAGTTAACTTAGTTTGGTAATGCATTAAATATCTTTTGCTTTTCTTTCCTTTTCCAATTCAATTTTCCTAAAGATTAATACATTCAGCCATGAGTAGATTCCTATGTTTCTGTTAGTGTTAGAACTTCCTATAGAATTCTACCTACCTTTAGCATATATGTCTGTCATCAATGTCGAGATAATTAATTACACGACCAATTTTTTTACCCGATTTAATGTTAGGACCAACTAAGTTGGCAACGTACTGAAAAGAAAATTGTCTTATACTAGTTATTTGGTGCAATAAACCAATACAATACAGAAATGTTGTATAATAATAGCTTGTTGAAAAGCCTCCTGCTGTACAAGCGCTACGTCCCTATAGGACTTCTATTGTGACATTTTTCAATCCACAACCGTGGCATGTTGTGAACCTTAGAATACAGAAATTAACTCCTTCAGCTGTCATAAAGACGGGATAGTAATTAAAATCGGTAATCTGTGAAATTGATTACGCAAAACCTATAATCCTTCTTACATCTTTGTAGCACAATATTACTAATAGTGATATTGATGTATACCTTTCTTTCTATCCGATCACTCTAACAATGATGTTTACTTACCATTATTCTTTGCTGTAGCGACCAGCAAAGAAATAAGACTATGTAGCTATCAAAGGTCGAGAGAAATCTAAAACGAATTTTAGTTCTTCAGATTTTACACAAGTAAAAAAAAAAACCTTTAGGAATTAAAAAACGAACAAAAAAATGTCATACTGTCAACACTTCTCGACTTCTTCTGGAACAGTGCCATAGACAAGCGTTCGACAGTGCTGGAATTTTATACTCAATAAGATAGTTTACATTTATTTACTTTATTATATGACACTTTTAGTATAAAATGTAAATTTAGGTTCTATTTAAAATAATAACTAAATTAAATATAAAATAATCAACTAAGTTAGCTTGAACAGATTCGTTAAAAAATAATTAGCACACATGATAAAAAGATGATTAATTCTTATTTTAAAATCTAAAAAAATAATAAAACACTCATTGAGGACGGTTTCAACCCGCTAACTGTCGGGTGATCATATGTGCTAATTATTTTTTTTAAGATATGTCTTTGTCTATATATATTTCAACCCGCTCATGTTAACCGTTGATTTAATTTATATTCTTTAAATATATATTTTAAATTCTAAGCAAAATTATATATAGTATTAATATTTACAATTACATTTTATTGCCAATAAAATCTTACAAGACTTAAATGTTTACATGAGATTTTGACAACTCAGTCGTCTTAAGGAAGATCCTGTCGAGAAGACAGGTGGGCGTTATGAGTTAGTTAATTAACAAAGGGAATATATAACAGAACAATGAGGGAAAATATTTACTAAAGAGAAAATTAATGAAATTTTAGCAAATATTTATATGTTTCTTTTGGACAGGGAGAACATGTTGAATGAAATTATAATTAGAATGTGTTACAATTTTATAAATTTAATAAAGTAAGAATAGTCAACTGTACAGTACTAATTTTCTAAAAATGACAGAGACTTACTAAATGGAATGGTAACGAAGATCTTGATTCTTTTTCTTTTCCATTTTCCTTTTCTTTAAGTTGAAATTGTATTATTTGTTGCCTTACAGATATTTTTCGAAGCCAAATGACATGTCTTTTACGTACCAGTGAGAAGAGCGGCAGTGCCAGGAACAGCGCCATTGTTATCAGCTTCAACTGCACTTAACCAAACGGACATTTGGTCGGATCGAAAAATTTACTCGAGAAAGGAATGCTTGTTTTATAGCTGATCGCTGCCATTCTCGGAATCGTTGCTCTTCTCCGTCATTTTCATTTCTCATTTTTATTTTTCCGTTTTAAGAAAATTCAACAAATAAGTAAAGTTCGCAGCATGAAGTGAATGGCAAGTTAAATCATTGTGAATCGTTTTTATTATCTTAAGTTAGGTCATCATCCTTTTCATTACAGATCCCAGTCCATTTAGTCGACAAAGAAAACACTTTGTCCTTCTGAGGCGCAAATGACAACATTTTTAACTGTCAAAGATTGTAATTTCACAAATGAGAAGCAACTATTGGAAATTTTTAAAACATGAACTTACAGACTGTAGTTCCTCTAACTTTGGAATAGGAGCTAAAAAAGCATTCAGTTGTAAGGCTTTTTAATGTATTCCTGCAAAATAATGTAAAGTCCACAAATGTTCTGAGTTCTGTGATGATATCGCAGGAAGCTGTGTTTTTGAGTTTTGTTTCTCTCTCTGGTATAAAAAATAGGTTTGAATATTTTGACGAATTTATGTAAAGATATTTACGTTGTTCATGTTACGAATCATTAGTGCTCTCCAGACTGCGCCGCTCGTCTCTCTGTTTACTCACGAGGATGATCCTTACAATAACATAGGGATTACTTCTGATAATATCTGTGTCATCAACGAATAACGAACTTACGGTGTACAATTGACATTGAACACTCGTAATGATGAAATGATTGTTATAAAACAGCTAATGTTAGTGCAGCATGAAAAACGTTTTTTTCCTTAGCAGTTGACTCTAAGGATTATTTCGTGTGGATACAGATATAGAAGCAGGATAAAGACGATAGGCTTCTAATCGTTCTAAATTATGTTAGAACGCAAGTGAACGAAAGTTAAGTCACTATTGACCCAATTGTAAATAAACATTAATGTATTCTATTACTTATAAATATTATTTCCACAGGATAAAGTGTTAAGTGAATATAGCAAAGGATCAGTGCTATTCTTTCATCTAAGTAAACTGCAGATAAGAACTTGAAATATATTGCATTACTTATTTGTTCGAAGATTAACTTCAGTAATAATTTTATAGCATAATTAAGGTTTCAAAACAATTCTTTAATAAATTTGATCTTTTTTCATAGAAGCATTTTGATAGGAGCTAAGCCTAATATATATTCTAACCTCATCTCCATTAAAAGTAGCGTAATCCATTTTGATAAACGGCAAGCAAATCAAAAAGTTTAAATAGCGCTATTAAATAGAAGCTACATAAAAACAACACGAACATTTTAATAAATAAGATCGAACCTTAACTGAAAACTTCAAATTCTGTGATACCATTTAGCAAATCACAGCTCGATATTTTTCTCGATCTTTATATTTTCGTTATTGAGAATAATTCATAGAATATGTTACAGCAACTTATAAAACTTCCACATTAAGGAGGATTGGATTTTATAATTACAGAAATCGTGTTTGGAATTTACAAGTGATCAGAAAATCAGAAACATGGAAATATCTGATAATTATTTTATTTTTATTTCAAACAAATACGATCGATAGACTCTGAATAATACTTGAACATTTTCAAGTTTTAACATTGTTTTTAGTTGGCATTTTCACTTGTAAAATTTCTCTTTTTAGAAAGAAAGAAGTTAACAGAATCTAGGATAATCTCTTAACATCTGTATGTGTCTAACGCACTTTCTGTGTGTTTGGAAACTAATTTTAATTTCCTTTGAAAATAGAAATAATTCCTACAATGAAATGTCCATGACAGGAATCGAACCTGCAACCTTCTGATCCGAAGTCAGACGTCTTATCTATGAGGGCCATGGAGACTACATTCAAATTACTGTTAATAAATATGTCTTTATCACTCCCTCTCTGTGTTTGTGACGCAATGAGAGAAGAGCTAGTGAAAAAAAAAATAACTCCTTAATTTTAGCTATTAGATTAAAATTTATATTTCTAAGTTCATTTTTTTAGCCTACTACAAGCGCAGGACAGACGAGCATTAGATGCAGAAGCTCTTCCTCAGCGACGAACTGAAGAGTTGTTAGAGACATTTCTCTACATGAATGAAGAAATTACAAATGACGGTGAAATACTCTTATCTCAACTAAAAGCATTGTTAACCTGTCATTGTTGACGAAGGCGTATGCGCTAGTAGATAAACAAAGACTTAAGAATTTAGCTGAATACAACTACGAATAATTCCCTCCCGATTCAACATTCTATGAAAAATAGAAAAAAAATCCTTAAAAATCTTATCCTATTTAAGAAAAGAATTTAACGTAAGAAAAGAGAATAAATTACATGAGAAAAGTACTATTTTTTTCATCCATCAACGAAAGAATAAACGTTTCTCAACTGACTTCTTCCACACAAAAAATTCTGTTGAAAGTCTTTACAAAAATAAAGAGCAACATCTAAAACATTTTACGATTAGATTCACACAAGAATTTAAAGTTAAAAGAAAATTGCAAGTTTAACTCTATTGCTTATAACATAGTTGCCGTTTTCTGGGAAGAATAAGCGAAGCTCTGTATCAAATTATAAAATTGCCACCAAACGCTCCTCAGGTGAATCAGAAATTGCAGGTTTTTTTTGTTTGTTTTGTTTTTCTGTTTTTATTTTAATGAGCAATATTCTTAGTTGATAAAAATAAAATTAAATAAATAAATATACCCGAAAACTGCAAGGTGATTTTAATATCATCTTGTTTTTGTTTTATAAGTTACAAATTTTCCAAATCTTTGCAGAATTGGGTTTGGAATATTGCTTTCTAATAGCTGTACAGTAGAGATTTTTCACTTTCTCATTATTCGCATTCTTTTGGTTGTTATATGCTTGGTGAAAAATTGAACAATTACCAAAATCTCGCTGTGATCTGCTCTTTAAACTATGGGTATCGGAAGTGACGCGTTACTAGTAACAGTTACTTTTTTTTTATTATCGATAAGTAACGCTGTTACTTCTACAAAAAAGGAACTGTAACTTAAAAATGTTACTAACGTTATAGACGTTATTTTCTGTTACTTGATGGAATCTTCAGAACGATTTCACAATATATGACGTTAATTTTCATCACAGTACGAGTGTTTTTCTAAGAATTGCTAACGTATATTGGCAATGGTAGTGCCACCAATGAATACAAAACAGGAAGAGGGAAAAATGAACCCTCAATGAAATAAAACTGCAACAAACATATCGTAATAATAACAATATTAATTCATTTGAGAAATTCATGTCAGATCTCAAATGAGTTAAATACTTGCATTAAAAAGGAAATAAGCTTTTGGTAAGTGTATTAGCGTTGAAAAATTGATGTTGTGTTCAAAAAGCAGAATTTCAATTTAACTGCTTCACATTAAGAATAAGAAGGAATCTCCCTATCGGCAAACAAAGGAACTACTTTCCCTAGCCTAAATGGAATGGACGGTTTTGGGAAAATAAATGTTATTCAAGTAATTTAGATCTATTACTCAAAAACATAAAAGAAAAAAGTAGGAAAGCTTAAGTAAAACAGCTGATGTAATTTTTAATATATTTATAACGAAATTTTTATTTCCAATGCATAAATTTATTAACATAATTACATAAATTATTATAAAATAGTAGAAATTAAAAATAATAGTAATCAGAATTATCATCTTTATCCTCCAATTTATAATAGTTACGGACAAAGAAATATTAATTTCATTAGGAAAGAATTATAAATAATATAAATATAAATGTTTGTGAAAAAATCAAAAATATCAGTTATAAAAAAAATCACAAAAAAATGATTTATCGAAAATACTTTTCAAAAAGTGTAAAATCTTAATGGTTTTATGTTGTCCGTAGTGTTATAAACGACTAAATGAAGGAAAAGATTATTTTCTTAATGCATTGTATAGTAATAATATATAAGAAAATTTATTTAATCTTCTTACTAATGATGTATTGCATTAGTTTTTGTAATAAAAATATCTTTATATAAGTAACATCTTAGCAATTTAAGTTTTTTTCTTAGAATAAATTACAGCACTTGTCAGTTACTGTAAATAAATTTGATGTATGTTATTTATTTATTCCTCTATTGACTTAATCCCATTGCAACGAAAACTTACAAAACAAACATAAACACAAGATGTTGTCAGAGATCGCGATTGTTTACAGTGTTTTAAAGACTACTAGTAATGGGTTTAAGTTAAATTAATTTTGAAACAAATTTCATCTAATCGTAGAAACTCTGAGGTCTTCATGAAATAAAAAAATAAAGTAGAAAATCATTTAACATTGAAGAAGGAAATGAAAGTGATTGGTTGATTCGAATAAGATAAGCATCAATTTGATATATGTAACAGTTTCGTTTATTTTATCAATGTTCTCATTTTGAAATATTATTTATGTAAAATAGTTACAAAATACCCATACTTCTTTATACAAAAATAGTGTTAGGAACTTGATCGCATTGTAAAATGAAGCCTTCCTGTCTATTATTATTATTATTGCTTGAACTATTGCAATATATTAAAAAAAATAACGAAAAATAACGCTTACAGTAATAGCTAGGCCTACCTTTTGAGTTAAGGTAACAGTTGAAACGTAACTAACTGTAACGCCGTTACTTCTAAAAAGTAACTGGTATGTAACTAAACAATAATGAATATTTAATTTACAAAAAAATATATTTCTTTTTCTTAAAACAATAAAAGTTAAATATCCAGTCATTTGGAAGCAAGGATTGCTGCAAGATTGGTATTTTTATAACCAATCATTAAAAATACTGATGTTATTTGTACACAATTTTGATTAAAAAAATTAGTTGCCATTTTCTCTGTAGTTATTGTCAGGAAGAAAAATTCCTTGAGATACAATCTGAGACCACCGTCACTAAAAAGATAGACAAGAAAGAGTTATTTAAAACATCTACAGAAAGTTATTATTTTGTGTAAAGTTATAGCCTAACGAACTACATTTATTAAGTTGAATTGTTGGAAATCTTTGGTTTTTCCTAAATTGAATGCGAGGTAATTCGTTACTGAATCCCTTGTGTTTATGAAGAGGAAAAGGAGGCAGAAACCCACCCACGCTCCTTTATTTCTGCGTCATTGAACTATTGGTTGGTTTCATTCTTTTTCTTCTGTGATGGAAGTTCTTCGAGTGGAAAGACACCTTAGCATCAGAGAAATTCGATAACGTTAAGGATTCTTATTCGGAATCGAACTATTCAGATAACTGAAGAAGATTTAGTTAACCGAAACTATTTCTAATTAAGTAAAATGTGCCTTTAATTGATATTAGAACTTTTTAACTTTTTTTTGCTCATTAAATTCAATTTGTAAACAAACAAAAAACTGAGTGAATTAGTAAAAAATAAAAATAAGTTCTATACTATTCGTTAAATTGTAAAGAGAACAACAAAAGAACATTGGTTCTTTTAACAACAAGTTTAACATACGGAAATAATAATGACAATACAATAGAAAGCATACTCGCACATGACTCTCATATTCATACTCGCATATTCATCTACAGTACATACTCGCATATTCTCTTACAATTACGATTAATGTATGGGATTAGGATTAACATAATACTTTGATTATCTCTGAATCTATGCCACAGTTTTAACGTTATGATATAATTGAAATTAATCGAAAAATGCATAGAAACTGAAAGATATGGAATTTTTTTTTTTTATAAACATAGATAGATAAACTCAGTACAGTCCCATTAGGGAGGTGTCCCTATCAACGGGTTCTGATACTTACATATTTTTTTTTCTTCTTACAATACATATTTACATAGTATACATTTGAAAAATATATAATTTATAAGTCTACAAGATTGTAAAAAAAGAATAAAAAAAGAAAATAACAATAATTGCTATAGATGAGTTGACATATATAAATATATGATTACTTATAGTATTGAAGGTATATTCGAATTAATTTAACATGCTTGAAATGTCTTGATAACTATTATATAAAACTAATATAAGTCAGTTAAAGACTCGATCAGGCCTAGAGGACCGCACGAAGCCACAACCAGCCTGTGCAGGCCGAGGAGGCCGCTGAAGGGTAGCTTCAGTGTTTATATAATAGTACCATTTATAAAAACATCTGAAATTTTAGTCTTTTGTTTTACTTTGGTATTTTGTTGTTGTTTTTTTCTTTTCATTTCTCCATTTTGAAATTTAAATTCTTCTACAGAGAGAGATACATCAGCCCATAATAACAGTAAAGACCTTTCGTAAGGAGAAATGTTTCGCGCTTTTCGATGCTCTTCACCAGGATCAGCCACGTCGTCTGCCATGTAGGCTTAAACTTAGATTTCAAACGTTAAAGACCGTGGGACTCTAAAATTCGAAAAAAACTAAAGATAATTTGTTATATAAGTGAAGCAACTGGTTGATTACTGTATTAACGTGTTTTACAGGAACTGACTGAGGAGCCATGAAATAGACTGTTCCCTACCTCACTGATGAACACCACGACTCGTTTAGTAATTTTGAAAAATCTTCGGTTTTGTTTTGTTTCCTTTTTCTTTTTCTTTTATCATAATTTATTCATTTGAGGTAGGTGTAGAGGCTGGCCCAATTGTAGTTGCTTCAAAGAATTTTAGTTTTGGAAATCGTAAGAAAAATCCATTAAATTTTAATTTCTCTTTGATCAGAATTAGATTTTTTCTGAGCATTTTGATATCATATCCTTCGTAACTTACAAGAGAACTCAAGAGGTATTGATTTTTTTTTACTGTTCGATTTCTACGTTTTTCAGATCCTGGCTAATAACAGCTTAAGAACATGGCTAAACAATCTCAGGGGACCGTTACTTTTTTATTTTATTTTTTTAGAGGATTACCAAGGAAGTCATTTTTCCTTTGAAGACGTGAAGCCTCTTCTTCTAACGAGTCGATCACATCTTGTTAAATTCCTTCCCGTTGCCGTAATGGGAACGTCCCTTGGCACGTGTCGCGGGATAAATCAAAATCGAACAAAAAGCTCTTCCTTCAAATTCGGGGAGAAATAATGAAAGAAGAATGGTAAAAGAAATTGACGATTTTATTACTGCACCGCTTGGCGTCTATCTTTTCGAACTAAATCGGGACGGATATTTATTTCGTTAGAATCGACATTCGCCTTTAATAAATGATAGTACGAGGCCCATCTCTGATAGCGTGTTGAGTAATAGTTCTTGTCGGATATCTTGCCTTTAGAGACATCAGGCGGCTGCTCCGATAGGTTCGCAGCAATCCATCGTCAGTGTGTAAGCAGCTTAATGTTCCTCCAATATTTCAGGATAACCTAAACTATCTCCCTTTTATCCTTCGTCTGCAATACTTGTCCTGAATCAGTCAAGCTTGTATATCCTTCATTAAGTATTTTTATTTTAAGTTTTTAATGTTTTTTGTATTTTAACATTAGTTACGTAACAACTTTAATATAATACGTCAACATGGATTGAATAATACTGCATTGGTTTTTTGACCCCGATGTTGACGACACCGAATGTTACAGCAAAAGACTGCGGGAATAAACCCACAACTTTCTCAACCGTTAGAAGTGATGGATTAATAGCAGAAACTTATTAAAACGATACTGAAATGACGTTGATTCCATTCCTGGTTTCGAAAAGGGCCTTACGAAATGGCAGTACTTAAATTTATATGTAAACTGGGTGATTGAGGAGGAGTTACCGCCACTTATGGAGCTCATTTATGATGTTTTCAGATAAAAAAAGTGATCTAAATTCGAGTCCTATTCTCAACATTTACAGAGTTACAATAATGTGAAGGTAATTTGTAAAAGACCTCTTTCGTTAGTTGGGGGAATAAAAACAAATAAGAAATAAAGAATGAAAGAAATTTTCAGAAATAAAAGTTTACTTTAATTGAAAATGCATTACAATGAACAACGCTTATAAGACTTAAGTTGATAGAAGATTGCTGTGATTAGTAACAATTGCTCAGATAAGTGCAAGAGAATAATGTAGTTCTTGAAATAACTTTCTATACGACACAATTAAGCAATTCACAACACAGTTCCAACATACTACTATCGGGCAAACCAAAGAACGACCGTGGCCACCAGATGTCGCAATAGTAGAATTTGAATCGATTGTATATGTCAGTGTTTATGGCGGGAAAGTGCTTGGCTTCTGATTGGCGATTGTGAATAGTTTCTCTATACAAACTTCAGTCCTGGAATGATTAAGAGATCATTGTTGTAGTTCAAGGTCAGAGTCATTCTTTCGCTAGGAGGACTTTAGCCAATAAAAGAAAACCATTATTTCTGAACAGTTCATTCATTATTTCTCAATTGTTTTTACTCCTTCAACTAACGAAAGAGATCTTTTAACAAACAACCTTCACATTATTGTAACTCAATCACTCTGTATATGATGATAGATATTCATAACGTACTTATTTCATTGAGGGCAATAATCTCGGATTAACTTACGTTGTGCTAACAATTGGACATGATAGTCCGACATAAAAATCATATACTTATACTACGTAGACCTACATAATTGTATAACATCTTCAGCTGATTAGACCTTGGACATTAAAACCCCACAACAGCCAGTAATTCACTCCAACATTTAAATAAAAAAAAATTCATTCATTCGAACTTTTATTTTTAGAAATACGAGTAACTTCACTGTTGTATTCTAAGAAATAATATTTAGTGTTATCAAATATTATTATCTTAAAAATATTACAATATAAATTTTAACAAATGTATATTTTGAAAAACCAATTCAGTGATTTACATATTGTATGTAAGTTTTTAATAAACTAAAATTTAATAAACATCTAATTAGTGTAGGCGCTGGAGGAAAAGGCGCAGATCGGCAAATTGTTTTCTCCAGACGGATTTAAGGGTTCACAGAAACATCTCTTAAAAATGGAATTCGACTTCATTCTATACTGTTAAAAGACGGGTGAGCATCAGATAGCCTGTAGATGATTGTTGAATATGAAATATCTCACATATATGGAGTTTACATGCTGACCGGTCCTTTAACATTTTAGAAACTGTGTACGCGGGGGAGAGACGAATAAAAGAATTAAGAAAATTGATGAATTTAAATGGAAAAAAAAAAAAAGTAATATTTTTAATTTTTTGAGTTTTTATGTCTTTTTCCAATTATTGTTATATCTTTTTTTTAAGGAATAATGTTAAAGTTTCTTACTATTGTTATTCCTTTTTCTAAGTATGAAATCTCCTTGAATCATTTTCGTAATCCTTCACAAAAGTATTTTCTATTCAGAATAAAAAAAAAAAAACATAAGTTTAAGTGGCAGGGATATTTTTCTTTTGAATGAAGGCTGCTCATCAACTGTGATAAATGTTTCTTACGCAAAGGAACCCAAGGTCTGACGTGGGTGTATTGTTCGTTGGATCGACAAGTTCTTCTACTCTTGAGTATCAACATAGGCAGCAGAGTCGTTGCATGCGCACGTATTCCGATAAGACCGACAAATGTCAAAGCGACCTCAGCAGCGAAATTCATGAAACTCGAATCGATATGGTTACTACGCTATTTTCTTTTTGCCTTTTAGTCGGTGATTTGACAGCCGGAAACTTGTTTTCGAACTCAATTACTTAATCGATGGCGATGAGCTAATGTCTGAGTTATGGTAACATACCGTGGAATAAAAGCTAGAGATGGAGGCATAAAACTTTTATCAGTAGGCATTATACAGGTTAGTGGACATCACGGGATGAATAATTCACGCTGGCCACCATCGGAAGAATACGTCGACATTGTTGAAAAGTAGTTTAACTGGGAATTATACTTTCAGATGGGTTGATAAACACAACTACAAAAATAGATCAGGGAAGAAAGGATGGGTGAAAACTGGCCCGCAGAGTAAAGCAATAAAAAAAAATATGGGACATTGAAGAAAGAAAAGGACCATTTCTTGCCACCTACATATGGGTTGCTACACCAGATGGTAAATGTTTTGTTGTGTCAATTTTATGAGCTATTTTCCACATGACCTCCAGGAAATTTATGGTGCCAAAGCATTCAGTTCATAAATAACGTTTTACAATCCATTGCAGAAAAAGATGTTATTGTGCGTAAATGAAATTTTTATAAAAAAAAATGGAAGATATTAGTCAGAAAAAACTTTGTTGAATAAAAGAATGGTAATGTCTCATGAGATAGCAATGCTTATTTATAATAAGTTTGTTTAGAGTTTGTAATAAGCGAAATGGTGATTAGTATCTTAGTGAAAGAAGGCCATTAGTGCAAATATCCCTTTACGTCTTGAAGACACTTCTAAAGGGCTATACGCACTACTCCGTCTTCCGTTATGTTTCCGTAACGTAATTGCTTAAGTGACGTAGTTATGTCTTCACGGTCACAAGAATGGGGAATAATTACCTGAACTAAAAATCCCATTTGGCCATACATTTCTATTAATCTATATCCAAAAATTTACCATCCTAAAAATTTCAGGTAATTTTTCCCCATTCTTGTGACCCTGAAGACATAAATACGTCACTTAAGCAATTACGTTACGGAAACATAACGGAAGACGGAATAGTGCCCTTTCTACGGATATAGGTCTAATGTAAAGAACATAAGACAAAACCTTAAGAAAACGTTTCAGATTCTTATTCAAAATTAAGTTAAAAAATGCTCCGAAATGAAGTAAAACTGTGGAAAGATAGCACAGGAAAAACAGATAATTAATGAAATATTAAAATCTTTCCAGTATATTGACAAGTAACTTTTTTTTGAATGTGTGAACTTAGTATAACCCTTAAGTTTTCCTAAGATTACTTGAAAAAGTATAGGAAATTAAAGAAAGGATGATACAGAAGAAAGGCGAAGTTCATTGAAGAGACATCTTCCGAGTTATTCAGTTATTGTCAGAAAAGCGTTTCTACGCTAGTTATTTTGTGAAACAAAATTAACAAATTAACATTTAATAAAAGTGTAAAAAAAGCTGAGAATTAATTAACTCCTTTGGCCGCGCGGTTGGCGTTGTCACTAAGACACTGGCCTCTCACCTCTGAGTCCCGAGTTCGGTTCTCATGTGGGTTTCGTTGATGGTGGCGATCCGCGCTGGGCAGGTTTTCCCGGGGTTCTCCCGTTTCCCCTGCATTTCTCACACCATCCTTTCTCAGTCTTTCTCTCCGTCTGTCCTTATTTCCGTGGGAAAGCACAATAGATCTTTGAGGTCGCGGTGCTTGGCTGTCAAGCCACCCACGTTCACCACATTACATTACATTACATAACTCCTTTAAAAGAAGTGTATTTAAATTGTCCTAAAATATTTTCAATATTAATAACGCAAATGATACATTACATTGATGAAAAGCTAATTAAAATGATAACGATCAATATCGTTGATTTATTTATATATGAGCTGTGCCCCGCGGTGTCACCCGCGTTAAATTCGGCCCTTCTCGGTAATGTTCGGTTCTTGTCGTGCGGCCAAGCCCCCCGTCGCCGCCGCCGCACCCATTGGCTAACGTTTATGTTTAGTGTTCCGCTTCTATTGGCTGTAGGTGATGTTACATAGCCCGTTTATTGAGAAAGATTATAGGCTATCTAACACACAAATTTTTCAAATCGGACTGAGATTAGCAGTTCCTGAGATTAGCGCGTTCAAACATACAAACTCTTCACCCTTATATATTAGTAAAAGATAAGATAGGGTTTGCATTTTGTTTGTTGTTTGTTTGTTTGTTTGTTTGTTTGTTTTTGAATTGGTCGCATTATTTGATGTTTGCAGTTCAGTACGAAGGTAATTTTTGACACTGCCTTTTTAAAGGAGGATCTATTAGGGTTCACTATGTATAACCTTCACTGGGAGCCATTTGAGTTGTACAGTTTTTATCAATCTCAGTAATCCGGCACTCTCGCTAATCTGGCATCCCCATGTGCAAGGAATGGCGGAGAAATAGCAAAAGTAGACTGTACTGTCCTCCAAATGAGAGATGGCCGCCCTGTTTTTTGTGAGATCTGCGCATGTATGATCGATTAGTCTGGTCAGGCACTTCCGTCTGATTTTTTGACAGGAAGCCGCCATTACGGTAATCGCTTGTTACTTTGCAAAAGAGCATTGTATTTATAAATAATATATATTTATTTATTTATTTATATAAATACTTATTGTTAGCAACTGGTATTGAAATAACGCTAAATAGTCGAGAGAAGTTTTAATTTGGCGTTATCAACATGTCTTTCTCAGTGAAAACAGACGACGGCGTCCATTGTGACAGGAAAACATAATTGATCAGCTACCGGAAGGGCTGTGCAGTTCAAACTTCCGCCGGTCATCTCTCATTTGGAGGACAATAGTGAACCTGTGTTGGACTCCTCATGGCCTGGAAGTTTGAGGCAAATCCGATTTCAGGTCCATCTCACTTTCGATTTCCGGCTTATTGTCGGGATTAAGGAAATAGTGGTGATTGGACAAAATTGGGGTCTATCTATACTGAATCGACAATGCTGAGAATGAATACGATACCATCCACCCAATATGGCCACTTTAGATTCAATATTGCCACTTACTCAAGAGTCTCCCGAATAGTCTAGTGTCACTGAAATGGTGGTCTAAATGTACTATCAGGTAGTTGCAGAAAAAATGGGAACATAAGGCATCGAACTTTAACGTTGGATAATTTTATTAATAGCAGTGAACAAATTCAGCCAAAGTAAGAAACATTGGCGTCAACAATCAGGAAGCCGATAATTGCCCTTTTTAAAAAAATAAGAGGCATAGGGATAATCAACTCATCGAAGGCATTTTTTCAGCTGTGTCTGGTTGTGGAAGCGTTGTTCCTCAAGTAGAGTTCCAAATGATGTAACAAATTGAAGTCTGTGGGTGCTTAGTTTGGTGAGTATGGTGGATGCTGAAGAACTTTATATCCAAGCTGCTGGATCTTCTGCTTGGTCTGTTTTGCAACGTAAGGACATGCATTGTCATGCAGCAGGAGAACGCCAGACTGTTTTACCATGTTCCGATGCTCCTTTAGCAACTTGGTGTCTACCACCTGCAAATCTGAGCTGTACAGAGCAGCGGTGACCGTGATGAACCTGACAAAAGAGCTCAATGGGGATGCTTGGGCAACAAAACGTCTGCAAGAGTATTTGCGAGTTGGAAATTGCACTTGATCTTTGAATTACAATGTCTTGAGTAAATACTTTTTGCGCACCAATCCAAAGCAATATCATGTTTACATTAGTCCAAGCCTTTGATAGATTGCAACTTACAGCCTACTGTTGGATTTAGCCTTTACTACAAACTGTGAATTGATTTTTTCTACAATAATCTTACCTTCAACAACTAAGACAGATATTAAAGTTGCGAATCAAATTAATTAACTTCTAATTATAAAATCTTACCTATAAATTTTCCAACATCTATACTAAAAAAATAAAAAAACATTTTATATGCTTCTATCTTCTATCTATTAAAAATTATCATATAAATGATGGAGTATTTCCTGCTCGAGTCATTGTCTTCTATACATGTGTGTTTGTGTGCGATATATAACATATCTGTATATGTAAAAACTGGTTTGTTCGTATTTCAAGGGGAAAATTTTAAGTTACGCATAACTGAGAATTACTTACAACTCGGGTTTAGCTTTATTTTCAACGAAACTTAAATATGAACACTAGAAATAAACATTTGTGTGTTAGGTAAATGTTTTTCAAAATATGATATGCATAACTGAAAAACTGTCAATTCCAAAATAGTGTATTCATTTTCATAGAGGTTTTCTGATTTCATGTTTTGAGAAACTTTAAGGAATTGAATAAAATACTGTAGCTATACCCATTACACAATTACAGTTTTAAGATAAATGAAAATGTTACTCACTTTTCCATATCTGCAAATTTTCGCTTTTGTTGACGGCTGCGCTGTACAGATTTTGAATCTAACTTTCAAAATTCTCGTAAAATTGACTCCTCCTTACTAATGTAGTGCATATAATATAGTGTAACTTATATTTAAGCGACTTGCTATTTCTGCTTTTGATTTTTGTTGGTTGTCTTTCACTTCCCGAATAAATCTCACTTTCTTCTCTTAAAGAGTAACTTTTATTCCTTCTACAGTAAAACCTCGTTAAGTCGTCACCCGGATAAGTCGTCACTCCGTTTAAGTCGTCGTTTTGCTTTGGTCCCGACAAGGTCTCATACACAACAATGTAAAATAATCCTCCTTTACCCGCCACCGAATTTAATTCTACTCCGGATAACTCGTCACCCTCAAAATGACCAAAAGCATCTTTCTTCTCCATTTTGCATACCATCGTGTTGTCTTTTCAGTCCCGCCCCTTCACTTTAAGAAAGCCAAGCCTTTACATGGAATTTTCGACCCTGCCTGTCACTTCATTCCTTTCCTACCCCTTCAAAGAATTTGGGTTCTTGGAATCTAGCTACTAATTGTTCAAAGCACACTTCTCGCTGCGACTCTGTCGAGTGTAGACGTTTTTCTTGACCGCTCCTGAGTGTGACTTCATTTCATAGCGAGTAAGCCCGTTATAAGGCTATTTTTTTCTCTTGCAATTTTGTGGTTCGATTACGTTTTTAACTTGCAAAGGAAACGAAAAGTTACCTCGTTATCTTTTAAAGAAAAAAGAAAAAACTTAAAATTGCACTTTTTGAAAAATCAAATGTTTCGAAAACAGCTTTTGCTAAAGAACCCATATTCCTAGGACTACATTAAACGATATTCTTTCATCAAAACAAGTAATTGAAGAAGCTGACTGCAAAGACAAAAGAAAGAGAATGAGGAAATCGAAGTTTGACGAGATCGAGGAGGTTTTAGTTCGATGGCTAAAACATACCAGATCGCAAAATATGCCGATTTCTGCCATGATTCTCAAAGAAAAAGCCATGGAAATTGCTAAGGAGTAGAACATTGGAGATTTCGGCGGCAGCAATGGTTGGCTGAAACATTTCAAAGGCAGACATTGGCTTTCTTTTAAAACGATTAAAATGTGTAACTATAAAAAGGTTTTTGTTTTTTTATTTTCCATTCATTCGTTTGCATGAATTGATTTCTGAAAATCTTGTTTTTCTCACCGAATCCTACAGCAAGTCATGAAAATACTGTATTTCAGTGTTTTTTCTTTTTTTTTTCAAAAATTCCCACTCCGCCTAAGTCGTCAAAAAAGTTTGGTCCCTTGAGTGACGACTTAACGAGGTTTTACTGTATTACCCATGGCTGCAAGAGAGAGACTGAAGTAATTGAAGGGAGCACATGTTTAATTAATGCGAAAATTCATTCAGTTGGATTCACACAGTTAACAGATTCCTTTCATTTACAGCTTTCCTTTCATTACAAATATATATACGAGAGATAATTTTACAAATATTAAAGATCTGTATTTATATAGATCTATAAGGTTTGTAAATTTATCTCTCATTTATTTTTAATACATTTATATATTTTCTCTCTTGTAGATGAATAGTATATTTTAAAGGATGGTTTATGTTTTAAATTGGTCATTTTTGTAATTGACAATCTATTAAGAAATGAAGAAAATGTAAACTATCATCATCTTGAATAAAGGCCATGTAACTTGATTTATAAAATTATATTTTTTTTTGTTTTTTTCTTAATAAACAATTACTATATCGTCGTTGCAAATTTAAAATCTCCTATGTGTAAAACGTAAAGCGCTATTCAAATATCTGTAAAATTAATTTACGACAAAAATGACACGTAGGAGATTTTAAATTTCCAACAACGATATAACTCTTTTATTCAGAGTTCAATCTTAGGAGAGCTTATTTGTACTACTAATCTTGTTTTTTGTAGGATTAAAGACCAACTATTAAACCGCTGCCTAGAGCTTTATAGTTTGTTATTGAAATATAATGTGAGATATAAAATTAATCACTGACCAAAGAATTGGATAATGTTTTTCGAAAATTAAAAAGTAAGTTTACACGAATTTTGAAATTCAGTTCTTGTTTTAATTTGGAATAAAATAAGAAGGCAATTATTGAATTTTTGACATTTAATGGCACTTGGTTATCAACAAGCGATTTGTATGTGATTTTTTTTTTGACTATTCGAAGACAACTTTTCAACAGACTGGAAAAATCCAAATTACACTCAAAGTATTTTATATTTTCATTGAATTGCAAAAATAGTGAATTTTGAATCAATGTTCTGAAAATGCCTACTTTTTAAATGTATATTTGAAGAGCACTCTATCCTTTCAAATGCAGTTTCTAAGCTAATAAAAATACTTTCGTAAGTTGAGCTTCTATTTTTCTCTTTGTGACGTGTTTCTGTGATAGACGTGTGTGGGTGTCAATGTCCGTCTCCAGCGTCCACCGACGTCAAATATTAAAACAACTTAAATAATTCACTAAATAAATCGATAATCCTTTCCTGATTACAAAAAAATAATAATATTAAGGTTTCTAAAGAAACAGATGGTGTTTTTGCCATTTTTAAATTTATCCATTGAATTGCGATAGTATTGTATATAAACATATCTCACTTTAGTCTCATTTTCATTAGCCATTTTTTTTGTGATGTTTTTTCCCACTAAATTTCTATAATGATGTCAGACATATTGCTAGAATGTATCGTAATTATGATATCACAGTAATAAGAAACACTTTAGACTTCGTAAATATATCTATGAACTTATTATTTATTCCGTGAAATGTTTGTGTAAGCATTGATTACCCAAACACAAATACTTCAAAACATAAAATTCTCACCGCAATATTTCAAAAGTCTTAATGAGTTTCTTTCTCAAGCTGAATATAAAATATAAAATAAAAAATAAAAAGGGAAAAGATTCGCATCATCTTCTTCCCAATTTTCTAAAAAAATAATTTAACAACAATCACGAAGTTAATAATGTACGAGTTACCAATGTAACACTAATAAGAGTTACCAGTGCAACATCTAGTACTGTATGTATTCGAGCCACACGAGTCATTATTACACTCTGAAATAAATAATGACCAAAATTTAAAGCATTTTTTAAAGTTCTTTTTAATTTTGTTTGAATTTTCTTGTAATATTACAAATCTGAATTCATCTTCCTTAATAATACAAATTCGGACAATTTCTTCAAAGTAAAGAAAGATACACTTAAAAAAGGATGTTTCAAAAATAAAAGGACATTATTTTAATTAGAAAGTTGTGAAATACAAGAAAATTCCAACAAAATTAAAAAGGATATTAAAAAATTCTTTAAATTTTGGTCAATATTTGTTTAAGAGTGTAGTAATGACTCGTGCGGCTCGAGTACATATCAACTTCATGATTGTTGTTAAATTATTTCTTTAGAAAATTGGGAAGATGATGATGTGAATCTTTTCCCTTTTTATTTTTTATTTTATATTCAGCTTGAGAAAGAAAGTCGGTAAGACTTTTGAAATATTGCGATGAGAATTTTATGTTTTGAAGTATTTGTGTTTGAAGAATTAAGTAATTTGATATCTTCAAGATGTTAGTGATTACCCAATCAAATTTATAATATTTAAGACTAAAGAAATGGTAACAAGTTATGTTTTAGACATTTTCCCTGCTAAAACTGTGCTTATTGTCTGTTTTTAAATTATGTTTTAAACTTCGAGACACGATCACTGTTTTTTGACGGTCAGTGTACATATCACATTGTTACTAATACTTTTTTAAAAAAAAAACTAAAACAATTATTCAAAGCCAATTATGAATTGCGCTGAATAATTAAAGGATATAAAAAGAATATAAATTTAAATGTCAAAAAAGGTAATAACGATTTCTCATTACTCATAAATCATGAGGATTAATACTATTTGCAATTTTACCAAATTTATAACTTAATAAATAGATTATATCTGTGACTGTAATTTACATCAGTCGCAGTTATTACGTGGAAATGATTTAATCCTAGATTCCATATGAATTATAAGCGTTCCTTGTAATAATTAATACTCTCTTAATTTGTGGTTGAAGGGGATTGATTCAGTTCAGAGAATTATTAATTAGGTTTGCATTTTCATTGCTAATCGATATCCACGAAATATCACTGAAATTGCAGGCATTGCTTATTTTACATTTTATTATTATTTCTACAAAGTAACGTTATTGCTTGGTTTGACAGGCAGTGCGAACATTTATTTTTTCATCTGTTTGACTGCTTTAACGCGCATCACGCGGAAACGGCAGGACAGATTTCCTTAAAACTTGTTACGTTCTTTATTCGTAGTCTAAATTAAAATTTTGGTAGGGGTGTTTTGATCTCTATCTCTCCCTTCGTCTCCCAAAAATGACCTGCCATTACAGCACGGTTGGTCACTACATAATGGAAAACTGGTCTGATAAATGCAGTGCCGGATATAGATTTGGTGAGGGAGTAAGCTATATAAAGCATTGAGCTTTAAAAAATGTTAAAAGTCTAATTGTTAAAAATTTACACCAAAGGTGCCTACCAAAACAGGCTTTTGGGTCATTATAGACCCAAAGATTTCTCTTTTACAGTTTTCCAGATCTGTGAGTGTCTAACGCACTGCCTCTGTGTTTGGAAAATAATTTTAATGTCCTGTGAAAATAGAAATAATTTTTACAATGAAACGTCGGCGACAGGAATCGAACTCTGCAACCTTCTGATATGAAGTCAGACGTCTTATCCATTAGGCCACAGGAACAACATTCAAGTTATTGTTGTTAAATATCTCTTATCACTCCCTCTGTGTGTGTATGTGAGCCAGAGGAGACAAAATAACTCATTAATTTTAGCCTACTAGATTAAAATTTAAATTTCAATGTTCATTTTTTTTAGCCTACCACAAGCACAGGCCAGATGAGCATTAGAAGCAGATGCTCGCCATCAGCGACGAACAGAAAAACTGCATAAATATAATATAAAAATTTAACAGTGATCAATGTCGTTTCCCTTTAGATTTTTTAGTGGAAATTGGAATGATTTCACGAAAATTTTGTAGTTATCGATGATGTATGTATTTTTGAGTCTTACCGCGCAAAACTGAGATAACTAGATATAGTTAATTAATGGGATAATAAATAATTGATAAAAAAACACACATTCTTTAAAATTATATTTTTAGAATCTATGAATATGAAGGAACTAGTTGTTCAATTGGTAAGAAACTGATAAAAACCTCTCTCCTTGTGATCCTTTTTCTCTTTCTGTCTCTCTGTCTAAAACGGACACAGGTATAGAGTCTAGATTAGCCGCTTAATCAAAGTTAAATATCAGGAGTTCGCGAACGTTCACTTTAAATGGGCGCGATTCACAGCAGCAATCAGGCAGATTAAAACTGAGCTAAACCTCCCCGAAGAGAAGGAATTAAAGCCTGGAAAACCTCTTCTCTGAATGAATCAGAATGATTCATATTGATACCCCGCAGATAGATAGCGCTGTTGACTTTTGGGGTGGTTAACCCCCACGTGGGTCAGAGCAGAAGCCAACCCTCTCCCACGTCAGTACAGTTTCTGAATTCCTAGCTAATTAAATCGACTCATCCAATTACACTGGTGAGGCGACAGAAAATGGATTCGTTTCGTTTCATTCGAAACTTGAAAATGAGCTGTTGAATTGAGTTACCTGAGTTCCATTCGAGCATTGTGATGGATTTTATTTTATTTAAATGAGTTTGTTCCAATAGAAGGGCTAGACTTTAAAACTGTCTGAAAACAAAAGCAAACTTCGTCAATAATGTTGTTTTATAATAAGCAGAGAGAGAAATTAACAAATAGTTAAAATAGTTAGAGAAATTGCGATATAAAGTCGTTTCGGTTTTTTGGTTCGATTGTTTTGAAAAA
>JAFIDM010005346.1:19266287-19286424 GCA_023159025.1 Thereuonema tuberculata
TATTTATTTAAAATTTTATTCACTAATCACTATTTTTATCTCATTTTCAGTATTTTGAATAAGATGGATTTTTAAGATTGTAATATTTTTAAAATGTAACGTGAAAGAAATAAATAGAAACAGCACAAAAACGAAATATATTATTGAAAGTTGGTACACATTCACCTTTCTATTGCGGAGTAGAGACTGAGTATGCTGTGGGCGTGGGTGGGGGAGGGAGGGGGGCGATTTTGAGGACTGGGTGATAATAGCTTTTAAGAGGACCCTCAAATAAGCATTACCATTTTATAGAAATTCTTCTTGTCATTTAAACGAGAGATTTCGGGATCATTGAGACATGAGAAGGTGGAGTCCGAAATAAATGGCCTCAACGAATATTAAAGGAGCCATCAGTAAGCTACATATGAAAGTTGATGGGGAATCCATCCAGCTGTTTTGACGTAATACTCTTACAAATAGACAGCCAGCAAAAGAAAATGTTCAAGTATAAGATCTTCCGTGTTCATTCAATAAATACATATTCTTTGAACAGGACTGCTTATAGCCAAGAATAAAGAAGCAGTTTTATAAGATCCTTTCTTAACCATAAAGGAATACGGAATGAATTTTGACAGACCAATTGCAAAAACAAATTCTCATTATCTGGATTTAAATGATCACTTATGGATGTATAGAATTGATGTAACTATTATCGTTGTTGTAATTGGACTAAACAAATTCTATCAATTGATCACAATCTAAATTGTAAATAGCAATACATTTAAGGTAAAAATAGGCAGATGAAGTATTTGCCCAACGTTTTAAACTCTTTCAAGGAATAGAATTCAATGGTTTATTATATACTAATGTCAAAATCTCATTATATTTCAATTATGCAAGGAAATTTAGAAGATAATTTTTTTCCTTTAATTAAACCAGATTCTTTTTTATAAAAATCATTCTCCGAAGGATCTATTAAAAATAAAGATTTTTGAAGGAAAAGAAAGTTACAGAAAAATATGATATGACAAGTATAGACTTATAACCTTGTTACATTTCGACCATTATGCTTAAAGATTAAATATACAGCACTTAAAACAATGATGTCAGACTTATGCATTAAACCCTTATACGTACAGATAACATGCAAAAGTAATTCATTACTGTAACAGTATAATATAATACAGTAGACACAGAGACACAGAATATAATACAGTATCTAATACAGTATCTGTATTTACTTTGGAGTTGAAAGCAGCTGTTATTGCTTGGAGACACAGCTACTAACAGCACTATAGTGTACATCAGTCAAACGTCCGAAAACTACTTTTTTATTATCTTCTTTACTGTTTTTACGCTAATACAATTTAAATTAATCACATATTTTTTTTAATTGTTAAACTTTAATTTATGAGACCTCGGTCGTAATTCCGAACGGTCAGAAGTCCGACTGTCGTAAGTCGAGGCACGCGTACAGTATACTAATTTCAGGCCCCTGTAAGAAATAAAACATTTTACTCATGTTAAAAAAAAGAACTATTTATTGAATGATCAATTTTGTATTTCAATTTTTTTTTAAGAATTTATATTTTTTAATTGTTTTTCCTATTTATATTTTGAAGGATAGGATACATCTAGTTTAAAAAAAGTAATCCTCATCAATTTTCTTTCTTTAACCAAATTCTTGGTAATAATTGTTTACGTTCTAAACTAATAATAGTAATCTCTTTTTTCTCTGGTGAACTATTTTGTTTTTGGTTGCGGTTAATCCAAACTTAAAACCAAAATCATTAGTAAATTAAATTGGGGTCGATTGAATTAATGAAAATTCCAGAAACCAATTAGTTAATTCGTTCTCATTTTGGAAATCATTAGTGAAAAACGAGATCGTTTCAAAATTGCCTCAAATGAAATTGGTTTAATTAAATTAAGTAATTAAAGCATTTAAATCGTAAATCCTTTTATCTGATGTTGAATTAGATGTAATAATTGTTATTCAATTAGTTTCCTCGAAATTTAAATCATTTTTGGTCTTTTAATAAAAAAATGCTTATTGATTTTTATAAAGTAGATAAAGGACTAATTTTTCGTTTGTATAACGTGGGTTTTTACTGGGCAATCATTTTCGTGCAATAACACCACTCTTACTGCCGATCTGAATTTCGACCATTCCAGTTTTCAGGACAGTAAAACCTCTCAAATCCGATCTAATGTGGCGCCGAGTAGGCCGGATTACAGAAAAGTCGGACTACCGAGAGTATTCTTAAAATAACTCAATAGCTCAATTTTTATGAAGACGTAATGCCAGGTTTAATTAATTTAACCCCATTTTCATAATTTTGCACTCAAATGTTTATTAAAAACAATACAAATATGCTTTTTCCGACACCAAGCTCTAGTGATAATTTTGCAGATTCCCCTGTATTAGTTAGTAAAAAAAAAAATTACTCAATGATCAGGCCGGATTACCGTGGGGGCCGGATTACCGAGGGTAGGATTTGAGAGGTTTTGCTGTTTTTAAGTTGAAAACAGAATTAAATTATTAGCAACCCATTTGGGAGCTTGTCCTGTCTGTCCTAATAACTCCCGAACGGAAACTCGGAGCGGCAAACGAACTTCACCATCGTCTTCAGAGGCCTAAATACTGTAGGAATGGGGTATTTCTTTCTAATTATCCGGAAAAATGCGGACAGAGTCGACTGTTTGTTACCTCAAGTTTGGACATGTTTTGCTCGTCAACTACTGACCAGATCGACTTGAAATTTGGATATGCTTTAGTTTAGAGAGTCTAATATATAAAATACGTTTTTATTTCTGCCTGTCCGGAAAAATGCGGACACAAGGTCGACTTTATCCGGAAACATCTCCTGTCCTGGGGACAGGTGTTTCAGTCTTATTAGGCTTCATCTCAGAGTGCGTGACAAAGTTGAGGTTACCACTTCACCTCCCCGAAACATTGTCACGCACACTGAGCTAGTATCAAGGGTAAATCTAGCTGATGAAGCCTAATACAACTGAAACAGCTGTCCCAGATTCCCGAAATGATAGCTCAAGGTGCGAGAACCTTTGTTTATTTATATGCATTGGTTTTTTTTTTTTCCCTAGTCTATATACTGCAAGCAGGTTAATTTACTTTCTTTATAAAAAATATATACATATTCGCTAAGTTTACTATCAATTATATCAATGAACATTAAATGCGTTTTTTCTTGTGAAATGTCTGTAATTATAGTATTTGTTTATTAAAGTTTAAAATTGAAGATATTACACTTAAAATTAAAGATATTTACAATGATACATTGGTACATTTTTTACATTGATACTTATAAAAGACCGGTTTTCAGACCCCTCTGCGTGGTCTTTCGTCAGCCTCTAAATATCTTCGAAATCATTATATCGGGGGTTAATTAATATGCTTCTTCGTCTAGTTTGAAAAGGTCCAATTGACGAAGAACACAGTTAATGACAGATAAATTATATAGGCGTATTTATAATTGTTGCAATAATATATTAATGTGTGCCATAATCTATTGAAAGTTTAAAATTGTTCATAAACACAATTAAAAATAAAGATATTTACAATAAAAACACTGATGCCGTGTTGGCGTGGCCATGCGGTTTAGCCGGCGGGCTGCCGTTGTGGCCGATGCGCCAGTACCCGGGTTCGAATCCCGGTGGTGGCATAGCTGTTTCTTTCTTCTTCTGTGTTTCGTCCATTTCCCACCTGGGACTTACTATCTCAGGGTTATCCTGGACGGGATATAATTCTCGTCCCCCCTTTCTTGAATTTCACTAGCCTCGCCTTGACGTTGTCAGGTTGAGCTAGTTACGTGGTCCCTAGTTGGCCAAATTCGATAAAAGGAAGGAAAAACACTGATACTTATAAAAATCCCGGGAACCGGTTTTTAGACCCCTGTGCGTGGTCTTTCGTCACCAGAGGGGTTTGAAAACAGGTTCCCGGGATTTTTATAAGTATCAAAGTTTTTATTATAAATATCTTTAATTTTAAGTGTGTTGACGAACAATTTTAAACTTTTAATAGATTATGGCACACGTTAATATATTATTGCAGTATTTGTTTATAAAAGTTTTTCAATTTATCCATTCATATTGTTTTCAATTTAATGTAATTTAATTTAAAGACAGAGAAATCACTGACTTGTTTTTAACAAGTAAAAGACGGAAAAGAATCAGTGATTTTACTATCATACAATTTGTAGGCCTGATTACGGCTGAAGAGTATTCATAAAATCGAAATAAAAACAGGACGAGTTTTATTTTCATTTTTCATTAAAACAGATGATATCAGGTATTTACGTGGTCTGCACATGGTTTTGTATTGTCTTAAGGAATTGTTTCAAATGGAAATTAACTGTATTACTGCTGTAAGATGATGCGTGTCCATTGTACGTCTTGCGGGTTATTGTGCTAAGAAACCTGTTTCATGGGTCAGAGATTTATCAAAAAATGATAGTCATTAACCTAATAACAAATTGACAAATGGGATAAAGTAAGAAATTTCAATTTTTTAACTCCAAAATTAAAATTATTTCAAACAAAAAATAATTTTAAGAGAAAAATGCCTATAACTTTATTAAATGTACTTTTTTTTTTTATTAAACTGCAATAATTCAGAATTAGAAATGGTGGAAAAAGTGAAAATTTTGAATTACAAGGATAAGGGATATCAAAGGGATAATCCCTTATAGAGACGAAGACATCGATGCAGAAATTGTTTAATTTGTATTCTTTTGTCAAAGATTCGTTAAAGAACCAAAACCGGTCGTTTTAATATGTCGTAAGTTTTTTATCTACAATTTGTAAATTCGTCTCTATATTATTTTTGCGACGCTAAATTATTTTGGGATAATCCCTTAATACAAGTTTCTAAGCGACCCATTTGGAAGCTATTGTGATAGCGACCAAAATCGGTAGCTATTGTCCTCTGTGTCTGTCCACCCCTAACAACTCCTGAACGGAAGGTCGGATCGAGAAACGTATTTCACCATCGTCTTCAGAGGCCCAAACACCGTTGGAATGGGCTATTTTAAGGGCCACCCCATGTTCGAGATATGTCATTGTTTTCATTGGATTTCCTCTATTAGCTTAAATGCTAGAAATGCAACCATATCATTTCAGTTGTCAGCTTTAGCTTGATGTTTAAGGTCTCCGACTCATATAATGAAGATTGTCTGTTCGAATCCGTATATCTACTTTTTTTTTTCTCTTAATCTTTTTTTTTTCAATTTCCGCATGGTTTTTTTTTTTTTTTGTTTTTTTTTTTCTTATTTTCCGAACGGTTTTTTTTATTATTTTTTTTCCTGCTTTTTTAGTCTTCTGATAAGAAGACTTCTAATCCCGGTTTGTCCGTCCGTCTGTGGACAAATATCATTAAAATCTCATTAAATTATCATTAAGCACAACAATTACAACAATTGCGCCTTTTGCATTCGCAACAATTACATTTATAATAATAAGAAAATTAAAGCAATATCACTTATATTTTCTTTGAAGACGTTGCGAAGCATTGTGATTGGTTTACTAATCGCTATCCCTACCTTATTTTTCTTTCCCCCTTACGTTAATGTACTTCCTTTTTTTATTATTATTTAAAAAAAATATATATATTAATATAGATCGCCTTAAATTCATGCTTTAGCACAAAATTACATTCACTTGTTTTGTTTTTAATTTCCATATCTCTTCTTTTATATCGTAAATGTATTTATATTCTCTGCCAAAACTTCTGCCACGTGTGAATAGCTGAGGAAAAAAAAAAAGCATTTACAAAAGGTTGTTTACTTTAAGGTAATGGAGTTGGTTGTCTGTCTCTTCAATTTCAGTATTTCCATTTCGACTAAGGCCTCAAGCAAATAACATACGCGGATTGAAAAAAAGAAGGAATGTTTTTTGGGGAAAGAATGGGAGAAAAAGGAATTCCCTGACCGAGGATGGTTCTTTTTTTTTTTTATCTTCGCCCTTACCGCTGCCCAATTTTCTTCAATTCAAAGCCGGGAAATGCCACGTGCAGATAAGGGCATACACAAGGATCCCCAGAGAAATTCACCTGTTTACCGTTTTTTCTTTAGTTGCAGCACAAAACTCAGCGGGAAGAGTTAATGCAATTTTTACTGATACATTATCAGTCAAGAACTGGCTTCCAATTCACCTCTCTTTGGAATATGCAGATCCTTAGCGAATTCATTAGAAATAGGGATGTTTCAAATAAAGCTGTATTTATCAAACTGCAAACATTCCTGATAGAAAGCATTGTTATATTTGCTTTGAATGGAGTTTCCTCCGAGGCAGAAGTCGTTCCGTTTGCGAAGCATCCACTTTGAAACGTTGACTTTCCTCCTATATTGGGAACTTTGTCAACTGAACATGAAGGGGCTACGGGATGCCTCAAGGTTTGTCAATCGGACACAAGTAAAGATGGAATGATCTAGTAAATATCCTGCACTGGCAACTTAAATGTCAAGGAGCGAGTCCTGGTTCCTCTTTGACAACATCAAGACTTGTCTTTGATGTAAAGTCTTTTCAGGACGGAAGTTCAAACTGAAAAACTTGTGTAATAATGTAACTTCGTTTTTTGCATAAACACCACAATTCACTTCTGATACATCTTTTCTTCATAATATTTCGTCATCTCTTAACGAGCTAGACTTCATCAGATGAAATAAAAATAAATCAGATGAAATTCTGCTTTTTATGTATAGGAATGTTATGAAGAGGAATAAGCTATCCCTTTCTTTTCATCTAACAAAGTCAAGCTCGCTAAGAGATGACGAAATATTACGAATAAAAGATGTATCAGAAGTTAATTGCGGTGTTTGTATAATTTAAGTATTTTTAAAGTTTTCTATTCGTTTTGTCGTGCATTAATAATTTGAGAATGTTGTGTGTGTTTGTTTCGTAAAAGACGAAACATGGGATTATCGTTAAGAAGAAACAATACATGTGTATAAGTTGTTGGAAAGAAAAAGAACAACAACGACTGGATGATGCTCACTAAACTTTGTGCTGCACAATTAAAATGGCGTAAGTGCCGACTAGTGGATTTTCTTGTTGAAGAAGAAATAATGATGCGCATAATAGGTATTCCATCCTGATCATGAATACAGAGTTTGGCATATTTTCAGTGATATTCATTCATCTGTCTTTCAGGGAAATAACTTCCAAGAATCAAAGTTACACATCTAGTGAAATCGTTCAGCAACAGGGAATTACGTAGCTCGGATCAGTGTGTTTATTTATAATAAGTGCTGTGATTCTCAGATTTATTTTCAAGACATAGCTACAAGCTCAAGGCTTAGTTAAAAATCAAAGGTAAAGTGTTGTTAGTGATTTACGAACTTAGACCCAGAAGTAAACAGGTGGAGTATTCTAGAAGATTGAATATGACTTAATGAAAGGTTAATAGCAGAATATTTTATCTGAAGAATATAATTTATGTAGAAGAATCATCAAGAACATACCTATATTTATTTTTCTTACTTGCGTTGCATCAATTTATTTATTTATCTGAAGTTTACTCTGCTACACAATTTAATAGTAAATACAGACATTTTCTATCAAATAAGGTTGAAATTGAAACACATGTTAGGCTGAGCTATTAAAAAGTATCTTTATAGCTAAGATATTGTTGTTGTTTGTTTTTTTTTTTCACTTTTACTATTACAATATTGAGAGTTGAAGTTTAATAGAGATATTAGAAAATCAAATAAATTAGAATATTTACAATATTTTGCAGTTTCGAAAATTAAGGATTAAATTTACAAAAGATTAATTTACGATCAAATTAATAACAAAAGATAGTTACAAAAAAGTTTTGGAGATAGAAATTTGTTTTTTGTTAGAACAGTATTAATACAGTAGAAAGTAGCAAACCTGTGATCACGTGATCTTGGATTCTGAGATAATTTTCTCACAACCCGCGAGCGCTTCTCGGAGACCTAGTGTTTGATCGTAAGTCATGTGATTCCGGTTGACGCATATAGATAAAAATGAAAATGTGGGCATCCTCAATACTATACCTTAACAATTGCACATTATTTGTATATCTGGGTCTTATGGTTTCGGAGGAGATAAGGCCAGAAAAAAAAATCAGCTTTTATTTTATATATATTACAGTATATCGATAGATATTCGAAATAAATATTTCATTTATTGAACAATAAACAACATATTTTCAGACAAGTTAAATAAGTAAACAGAAAAAAAAATCTATTTAAAGATAACCATTTTTTTTTTTTTTTTTTAGTTTACTAAATTTTATTCTCTTAATAAAAAAAAATATCTCTTAAGAAAAAGTTATCTTATTTTATTTAATATTTCTTTTTGGTTCCTGTTGAGAAAATTAGCTTCTTATAAATGTTTGAACTTTTTTTCTTTTTGGCTGTGATATTGTTTCAACAACCTAATAATAATCAAACTTATAGTTAATGTTCCTTTTCTTGATGGATATTAATCACTTATTGATTTTGTTTCTCAGAAGATTTTCAGGTGTAGATCTATAAACAGATGGAGATCATAAGTAGCTCATTAATAAATAATTCGATTTTTAAAACTTATACTCATAATTGTAGAAATTGTAGAAATTCTTCAATCCATTTCTGGTGTTTCGAAGTTTTGAAATTATTAAGCACTGAAGATTAAACAAAATGATTTTTTTCAAATTATTATTTTTTTCAACGGAATTTCTCTATTAGGAGTTAAAATTATAAGAATTTTTAACGATAATAAATAAATTCTTAATTGGGAAAATAATTTAGTTTATTTCGAATAACTCGAAAATGCAATAACTCAGTTATTGATTTTTGCAGGTCATGTCATAGATCCATTAGTCTTTGTTCTACTTTTTATATGTTATTCATTTGTCCCAAAAGACTCGAAATTTTGTTTTACAGAGCTTTTGTTTTTTTGTTTTTTTTGGTTTTTTTTTTCATTTTCTTTTCCAACTTTTTTTCTTTCATTTGTTCATTTTTATATTTTGCGGAAGCCTGTTTGAGATGTTTGAAAGGAAAACATCATTGATTAATACTTCTTTTTTTTTTTTTATTACGAAGCGGCTTTTTGCTTCATAAACATCTTGACATATGTAGAATGTAAAATGTAAATAGAGTATTGGACAAAACAAACAGTACTGAAACATTCCACATCCCCAGAGCGATAATAGGGCGTGTTCTAATGTCACGAACTATTTGAATCTTAACTGTATAGTAACTGCATTAAAGTCCTCCTAGCGAAAGAATGACTCTGACCTTGAACTACAACAATGATCTCTTAATCATTCCAGGACTGAAGTTTGTATAGAGAAACTATTCACAATCGCCAATCAGAAGCCAAGCACTTTCCCGCCATGAACACTGACATATACAATCGATTCAAATTCTACTATTGCGACATCTGGTGGCCACGGTCGTTCTTTGGTTTGTCCGAATATAGGTTGTGAATCAGTCGACGCAATAATGGTTCTGAGGACACAAAGAAAAGGTATCTTTATTCGAAACTACAACCGTTCACACGGACTAGGACCAAAAGACGGACTCAACTGTGGAAGGAGCGGTTTGAGATTACTTTTCCGAAACACGCCCCAAGTGACAGTGTGATTCTTGGCGACATCCAAAAATTCCGAATTAATTTTTAGATCAGATAGTGTGCTGATATAGAGTAAAGAGTGCACGGGACGGCATGGACAGTAACAACAAACGAGAAACAGGGGCGTCTTTTGGAACAATTACAGCTGTCCTATAGCTCTGGTGTTCAGGCACGTTTCTTAATTGAAAACTTTCCTGGCCGTGTCACCAAGATAGAAAATTTACAGGAATGGTATGAACTTGTGTATCCGCCGTAACGGCGAACATATTGTACACACCATGGATGGATAATGCTAAGCTATTCCTGTATTTCGTAACAGATATTAAATTATATTTACTGCTACTATTCTTGGTTTATCACTACAATTTGTTTTTTGTACTATGAAATTGAAGTATCAGGTTACAAATAATTAATATCCATTGAAATCTAAGTTAGTAAGTTAAGAGTATTCACTTATTGTAATGTTTGATTGCTATTTTCTGAGGTAGGATTCGTAATGTAGTTTACATACACTACAAAAACACTGTAAAATATTATTCTTTTTTGCATTTTAATGACTCTCTTAGTTTTCGAAAAGTTAATTATTTTTTTATGGGATCTGACATTTTCTGCAGCTGATTCAACTGAGACTTTAAATTAAATGTTTAAAAGATAAAATTGTTAATTTTTAAAAATTAGATATTTAATGAAGAATAAAAATTAAGTGATGTGGGAACAAGAGAAGGTAAATTATTTGGTTCTATAACAACTGGGGCTTTTTTGTTTTTTTTTGTTATTAATTGAAAGATGGCATTCAGGTGGTTTTAACATCCTTTTTCCATTCTTTTTTTAATTGCCGTCAAAACATTTAAGAATTGACAAACTTCTATAAAAGAAACTTATTGTATTTCTAAATACAGCTGACGAAGAATATTGAATGATAAAAGATTGGGGGGGGGGGTTGTCAATTTCTTTTCAAGTGTCTTTCTCATTTTCTTTATAAAAATAAATTATTAAAAAAACGAAAATCAAATATAGGCTCTCAATTGCTCACAGTAAATGAATAAAATAATGAGAAACTCAAGTTACAAAATGCTCTTTTTTTCATAATTAAAAAGGCCAACACACCTACATAATTAAAAAAAATTATATGTTAAAATATTACAAACGCTTTCGAAACGTCCTGCGTTTCGTTATCAAGTAAAATGTTTTACAACAATTTCGAGAATAAAGACGCAGGATTTTTTTTTTTTCTTTTACGGGAATAATCTTTTATTTTGAATTTTATTATTAAGGAAAAAGTTAAGATTGTAATTTAAAATTTTAGTAGGTTTAAAAAAATGTTGCTTAAATATTATCTTTTCTTTAGATTCTGAGAATACAATGAACTTTATAATGAAAACTCAGCATTAGTTTTCCCTCAATTCTCGGAAAATTTTCCTTATCTGATACTGATTCCAGCTTTACCTTTCAAATTCAGTCAGCGAAGAAGATATATCTTTGAAATTTGTGTTGGAGATTATTGATTCAAAACAAGAGAACATTAATACGAATTCAATAATTTTCTCTTTAAAAGTTCTATAAATTGTTGTTCTTTAGACACATCATTTACTTAGTTCGTTAAAATGTTCTTTCGTATTCTTATCTGATCTTTTAGAACGACGTATTGATTACTTAGTGAAGATTCCTTTACGTCAGCATTATTTTGTATAGCCACGGACCTTTGTTAGACAGACTTCGTTGCAAGACTTCAACTCGCGGTACATCTATCGCAATCGGATCTTGTTGAAAAACACGGTTCTTCGCTAACGAAGACATTCAATTACGAAAACCGATCGCTTTTAGATATGTCGACCTTTTCAGTGAACCTTCGCCTTTGAGGGCGTGCGCGCGACGCCTGCGTGAAATAGAGTGATTGGCAAGTGGATCTAAGGTGAAGAGATGCGGCCTTTTTCCATCGAAAGCTTCACCAAAAAAGATCCCAACTTCATACGACGGCTGGATGATGTATTTTGATTGATAACTTTGACGCATGATCCGGAAGAAATTGGATTTAATAGATTGAAGGAATTCTGATGCAGTCAAACATCTCAACAAACAGAAAGGGGGAAAAAAAAATTCAAGTCATCGATCGTCAACTATTCATAGGCATCTTGTCGACATAATAGAAGTTCATTCAGATTAATCTTGACCTACATTTGGGTTTTGTTTGTTATTGATTGGAAGGTTCTAGAAGAGACGATGCTTCAAAGAATTGGAAGAAATCAAGGTAATTAGTATTATTAAAAAAAATTAATAAATAATAATTTGAAATGAGGAAAAGAGGTAATTCTGTTTTATGGCTGGTATGTTTTTAATATAATATTAAAGAAATTTAGCAATGTTATTATTTAAAATAAAACTAGAATTAATATTTTTTGATTTTAGAAAAAAAAAATTCTTTTTGAAAAAAGAAAAGAAGTATTTCTGTTTAGTTGGATTGTAATGTTATTAATATAACATTAAAGAAATGTAGAAATATTATTATTGAGTACAACCAATTAATTATTTTTATTCTTAATTAATTATTTACTATTGAATGCTGTGAATATAGATGTAAAAATTAGAATAGTGTTAGTAATAACATTAAAAAAAGTTAAAATGTAATTAACCTTATAAAAATATTTATGTTTTAATAGTTACATTAATAGTGGTATATGTATATTAATACTACTATATAGTAGACTATCATATTTATTAAATAACAATATATGTAGGTAATATAACAAATTATTTTAACATGTATATTATCTGTAATAACTTAAAATCGATATATTATAAAGAACCTACAGACAGATCACTTTAATAGTGTATCTAGTAGGACTGAAATTGTAAGCTTATTAAAATTAAAATAAAAAAAAGGTGATTTTTACAACATTCAGCAAATGACACCATTAACACCACTGATCTATTTAATTTTTAAAATACTGAATTGAAGCATTTTGTTAAATTTTTCTAACCAAAAATCGCTTTTCTACAACTCCTTGGAGATGTTTTATAATTTAATACGTTATTTGCTATCACCCATTCAGAAACTAGGTACATAAAGCTGTAACTATTGAAATATATTCAGAATATTGAAACACGGCCTTCCCTGTAAAATAAAAAAGAAAATAAGTCGGCAAAAATAATAATCTTATTTTCTCATTACTTTTCAAACCATTAAACGTTCGTATCTTATATAGAAATAAAAATGTAAATGTTCGTTTGTTCAAGATCTTAAATCTCCGAAAGTTCTTCACCGATTGCTTTGAAATTTTGACACAACGTTGTATTCGAATACGCGCGTGTTTTTATATACCTATTATGTAGATGTCAAATCTGTGATAAGTAAAAACATGCTTTTTTTGACAATCACAGGTATTTGGTGCCAAGCCGCAATATACCTGAGATAAGCGGAGAAGGCTACAATGGGCTGGGAAGTCGAATGTTCTCCGATCTCGATATTAATTTGCTAAATAAATAAAGTTTTTGTTTTTAATGCTATTTATGCAAAGGTTCCGGAGAAAATCGACGATATCCGGTTAATTTTATACAAAAAAAATTAAGTATCTACTTATGAAATATTGAAATTAAACATTAAAAATTATAGTTAAGATTTTTTTTTCTTATTTCTAGTGTATGTAACTTCAAGATTGTAATTTACGTAATTATATTCTTTTGTCTCATGATGTTGTAATTTACTCTTGTGTAAGAAAGTTACAAAGTCCGTGGCCCTACAAGATAATGCTGATAAAGATTCCTTAAGTTAATCAATAAGTCGTTCTCAAAGATCACAAGAACTAATCATCACGTTAATTCTTAAACTTTCCGGTAGATGGTGCTCGTTTGAAAATAACGACCTTACTTTTCTCCATCATTAATTCTCTCAGAAATTAAATAAGCAAAATTGTTGAGTTTCTTTTTTGTTCCAAAAAAAAAAAAAATATTCTACAATATTAACAATTCTTCTAAATTTGTATTGTGTTTCCTCTTTATTATAATAATTTCTGTATTTAAAACAATTGACTAGATATTAGCGACATAAAACTGGTTTTTAGAGAAAAATTTCATGTTTCTAATTTAATTTATCCTTTAAATGAAAGATTTATATTTTGATTTTATTCTTAAATATTTCGGCTATTTATCATTGTATTGTAAAGTTGATTAGCTAAGGGGTCTGGAAGAATCTAGAAACACTAAAAATGAAATTATTAACATTCAAAAGTTAAGGAGAAAAATATTTCATTCAACTCCAAAATATTATATCGCTTCCTTGGGGCCAAACCTAGATTAGCTATAATCTGACTGAAGATCATTTTGATCTTTAAGGAAACAAAAGCATTACCTTTCAAAAATCTTAGCTCAACTTAATAACAGTGTAAAGATTTTGTACTTTACTAAATATTAACAAAATTGACAAAATGTCTTAATACATTGAAAAATCTAGAATCTTATAAGAGATTCAAACACTTCTTGTACTATTTGTACTTTCTTCATTCACCCACGAAACTTTCGATTAAGTTTTTGTCGACGTCATATATCTTAAGTATAAATTCGAAATTTAAAAATTAGTAGCTTGTTTTATTTTACTTGTTTATTTGTCTCATTATTAAAAACTAAGTTAAAATTTTTTAAGATAATTTCGTCTTAAATGATGTTCTTATCTCAAGATTAGCGTCTGGTAATTGGATCCAGATCTGAAACCCTCAATGTTATTTTAAAACTCAAAGAAAAAGAATATGAGTATTACTATTGATGATAAACCCTAATTAAAAGATATTTGACGTTACTTCAATTCCGAAGTTAATTTCCCTCAAGAATGATGGGAAATGATGGGATTGAATTCCTTAAATAGCATTGACCGAGAGACATTGCTTATTAAGATCATTTGGACGCTTTTTTGCTTAAGTTTTTATATCATCTTAACCCTTAAAGATATTTTTAGGCTTCTATACATAGGAGAAGCCTTATATCCTCGTTCTGTCTGTCCGTCTTTCGCGAGAAATTCATATCTCAGGAACGACAGATGCTAGAGACATGATCTACACCTCGTTAAACAGGTCTTGCCAAGACAAGCTCATTTCTAGCTTGTGTGATTCTCAAATTATAGGTCTCCTCTAAAATTTGATCTTAATTTATAAGTTTTATTTGTATATTACAAAATTTATTTCTTCAATTTTATATTGATTTCAACTAGAATTATTCTATGAATTAGTTATAAGAAGCCAATTTTTCTTTTCTCTTCTTGAAATAAAACTTAATTTCAATGATTGGCCTATTTTTATTATAATAGAATCTCTAAAATCTATTGAGAGCTTCTTCGTGAGATTTTGAAGTTGTGAAGTTTCCGAGATTTTAACATTCGCTTTATAAAAAAGCCGCAGGGCATTACGCGATCGCTACTGGGATTACTGCTCCTACTTTGTTTGTTATTAAGTAGTTTACGCTTAGATATACAGTTGCTTCCTTTCAGTCAAATTCATTAAAATAATTAGTTGCTTTCCGTTTTTCATAAACTAAATCGAAATAAAGTTAAAATCAGAACTAATCCTTCCTTTTTTTTCCATTTTTAATTATTTTTTTACATTTATGTATCTCGAATTAAGAGTATCAATATTTAAGAGTTTTCAATATGTCTATATATCTCGAATTAATAGTATCTTCCACTGCGTTTACATTATATTGCCTGTCTATTTTTTTCTACCATAAAAGCCTGAACCTTAAAAAGATTCTTAATCTCAAAAAAGCTTCGTAAAAAATCCTTATTCTCAAAGGTGTTTTTATGTCGGTACGCCATATCTCCCTTAATACTTTATCAAAATCAATGATTGAGACATCATTTTGAAGATTACGTACAGCGCTAATGACGGAAAATGACTAAAATGTTGAAAATTAATGTTTTCGTTAAAAAAAAAAACTATTTTAAAAACCTTTTTATAAAAATGGAGATGGCGCCATCTATTGACACTGTATGTAACAAGCAGAAAAGCTGTTGTAGTTGTTTATTAGAGGTGTTGGAGGTTGTTTTTTTTTGTTGCGAATTATTCGCACGGGTCAACTAGTATCTTAAAAGAGTCGAATATGTCTGGATTCACATCTTCTTTTATTAGATTGAGATAAAACCTTAGACCTTCAATAAGACTCAATTGCAAAATCTCCTTTTCTACTTAACAATCTACCATTTCCAGAGAATATTAAAGATTTCATATCATAATATATCAACCTTGTTATTCCGTACCACTACTAACTTCTAGAACGTTCATCATTCAAATTTTAACATCTTTGTTGATGGCATAAAAATGCATTACCAGAGATTAACATCCTTGTTGACGTCATAAAATGTATTTATGAGATTTAATTCAGACAGTTTTTTAATATTTGTTTGTGGTTTCATCTAGAATTTACTTACGTCAGAGATTCGAAGATTCCGTGAAAAAGAAAATGAAGGTAAACTAAGCCTATGACTATATTTGGTGCAGTTTTAATATTGTAATTTATTTTAAAAAACGAACAGCAAAAATAAAAAAAATAGATAAATAGTCGTCTGCAACGAATAAGATTTTTGTTTATTCTTTAAAACGCTGTTAACGAACAAGCTATGGTAGTATCTTCATTTAGCAACTGTTACTCTCAAAGCCAGTGGGTGTGTTCGGATATGTCAACGACAGTTGACGGTTGTGATGCAGACGGGGTAGTTGATACAACCTCAACCAGAGTATCAGAACAAAGCAGTTGACGCTCAAAATGACCGACGCTATCGTTGGATTGTGTATTTTGATTAATTTCAGTTTTAATAAAAATTTAGAACGATGAACGATTGATATAAGCATAGGCTACACATAAAACATTTATTGGATAAGAATAGGCAGTTATGCAGCGAATCTAGTCCCACACAACGTAATCAAACAGCAAATAGAGAAAAGAGCCCTCTCCTGAGTATTACAACAATTGCAATATAAATATGCGCTATGTGTACGTCGCCATCTTGGTTGACGGGAGTAACTTGCTCTCTCGAAGGTTGATATAGTTGATCAACCGGCGCCAACCGAGTTGATGTCAACTGGCATAAACGAACGACGTGTAGTTGATCAACTGTTATATCCGAACACCAACCCGTCAACCGGGCATATCCGAGTGATTCCGAATTAACGAGGGACTGTGGACTAATGTTTTCGAACGCCAAGCCGTGGATCCACTTTTGAAAACTTCGGATCTGTATGTTACTTATGCAAAGTAATGTTTTGGAAAAATGTTGGATGGCCCATAGTAAGGAAAAGATTTTAGTGATACTAAAAAAAAAAAAGAAAGACAATAAAATTTGTGATTTTTACCAAGCAAAAATGAAAGTGATGTGGTAAAATTATTTTTTTCCTAACTAACTTCTATTTCACGTCAAAAAAAGCTTTATCTATACAGCAATTATTAAATTTCAGAATTAAAATAAAACAAAAAAAATTGTTATTTTCAGAGATTGGTGCCACGGATCCCCTAGACGGGTCACTTGATTACCCAGGTGTCCGCGGACCATCACTTGAGAACCACTGCTCTAAGCGATTTCAGAAAAATATTTATTTTTGAACAAATTAAATGTTTTCAATTTTTGATGTAATTTTTTTTTTTTTATATATATATATATAAATCGAGGAAAAAAAAATCATAACTGGTCAGTAAATATGCCTTCGAACATTGAGCCAACATCAACGGGAATTCTGAATAGCTGTTTCATCCTTATTAGGAATCATCAGCAGAATTTACCCTTCATGTTTGGCTCAGACTGCGCGAAAGCTAAACGAAAAGTATTAATATAGGATTTCACAGGATTATTTTTTAATTATTTGTTTTTTTTTTCCTCATTTGTAATTAGTTTGTTATGTTATTCCTCATTTTTATAATTCTGTAAAATCTCTATAGTTTTTATTTTACTTTTCATTTTTGTTCGTCGTAAATTAAATATTATCTGCACGCGCACACACACACTCACATATACATAAGTGTAGGTTTTTATTGCTTTAGGATTCCAATAAATCATTTGTTTGTAAAAGCGGTCCTAAATTGGAGCCTTGCGGCACTCAAGCATTTGGTTTTTTTGTTACTTTTTTTTTGCCTTTTTGACTATTTTTTTTGAAAAACTTGAATAAAGATAGTATAAAATCGCAGTAAAATTTAAGTAAGCCGATGAAGAGTAAATGAATTAGATTGCTAAAATATTTAAGATACAGAATTTAGTGATCGTCATATATTGTAATATCCTATAATAAGTATTGGATTCTACTCCTCTAACTGTTTATACAAAATCAGATAAAGTTTTAGCTCGTGAAGTTAGGAAATGATCGATGTAGCATTAGATTATAAATTGCCATCATCGAAAGAAAAATTCAAAAGCAATAAATAGTTTATTTGTAGGAAAATGATGGAAGGGTTAAGAAACGGAATAAATAATGGTTTTGGGAATAGAGCTGTTAGAGAGCGATGGCGCCATCGTGATTCCTTAAGCCGTGCGAACACCACGCAATATTCCTGCAACTTAGTTGCGCGATTTTGACGTCACGAGTTGATATAAACCTTTGTCAAGCGCGAACACGATGCAACACGGATATGCAACTCGAAAATGCAACCTACCCATGACAACGCAGATTTCAAATACGTCACCTGTGGCGTCAAGCAAAATTCGGTTATGTCGTTTCAAACATAATATAAGAGTGAATGATTTGCAACATATGATAAATATTTTTTTTAAATTATTAGCCGCTATGGAATTTAATTTCATGTTGTTATTTCGAATCAAAAGTAACGAATGACCAACAGCCAATAAGAAACCATGCTCCCCTGGAAACAATGACGGCATAACTTTTGCATTCTACGTCAGCAGCCTTCGCGTTTGCCAAACCCGCTGTGGAAAATCCAAAAAAATCGAGGTTTTTCAACCTCTCTGATAAATTCTGCCGCATACAATTACTGCATTTCAGTATAAACTTTATTTCTGCATGAAAGAAACTCGCAATACTCTGATATTAATTGAGTATGAGTCTGTCTTCAAAACGAATCGAGCGATAAAATTTTCGACGCCATTTTTTCCATGGGCGTGGTTTCACAACTGACGTGTTCCAATGCTGCCCTGTGATTGGGGAATTCGATGCAATTTTTCGAGTTGCAGCTGTCAATGCAACTCGACTCTCGTGACAGAAGTTGCAAAGAAATTGCAACTCGTGACGTCAAAATCACTCGTGACGTCAAAATTGCGCAACTAAGTTGCAGGAATGTTGCGTAGTGTTCGCAGGGCTTTAGGTCAAACGTCTTCACAACAATGATAATCGAAGGTTAATAACTTAAATTTTCTTTTAGAGCAGTTATCAAGCTGTGCAAAGGAAGTAATCATATTCTGATGAAAATCCGACGATAAAATGTAAATTATCCAATATAATGTGTGAGTTGATTGCTGGTCAATAGAAGTCGGTTTAAAAGTTGCAACTTCATTTAAAATTTAAAGATTACTATTAAAGCAAATCGTTTAACTCAAAATAAACAGTTTACGCAAACGTTTCATGTAGAATTAAATTCGATTTTCAAGCATTAGAGGAATTACATTTGAATTATACCCAAGATAATCATTGAATTAAAAGATTGAAATGAAAAATTAATAAAACTTAATCGTTATATGTTTCTACTTCGAAATAACCCAATGCTAATGCATATTTAATTAAGATACGCATACTTAACTGACATCAACCACGAGTTATTTCATCAGGAACCTTTATGTGTTACAAATTGAGTATTAATAAGGAAAAGGTCAACTCGAAACATTAAAAGGTCAACTGGAATTTAAGTTAAATATTAGTTTTAGCCCAGGGTCTGCTTTACTAAACACTATTTAAAAGCACCGAGTAGATAAATGACTAACTGTAAGATAAATATAAAGCGGGAAAAATTCAGTTAAATAAATTCACACTAAATGCAAAACGTACACGAAATAAAGCTGTAAAATTGAATTCAAAACAAACAGAAATTAAATTGTTGCAGGAAGATTATAAACTAAATCAACCCTTACAAAAGATTAAACCAGAACTATTTCATTCATTTTTATAGTTTACTGTGAATATTTTGATTGTATAGCTTTGATTATTTTTCTCTGATTGGAAGATTGAGAGAAACTTCAACAAACATTAACTGGTCTCATTGAATCTTATTGAAACATTAAAACTCAACAAAACATTCAAAACTTTCAAAATCAATTCTCAGAATTTGAAAGCCTGTCTTCCAAGTACGGAGTTCAAAGCACTTAAATCCCCTTAAAGTACCCTGAGACCTAAGACTTAGATAAATAATAACATTTAGATCTAAGCTTTCCTTGTATTAGATAATAAATATATGAAGGGTTATTTTTATTATCTATCTATAAAAATTAAACCAGCCACTACAGGAAGTAAATTTCTCTCATAAAGATAAAATTTATATAAAAGAAATCGTTTCCTAAGCTATTGGAAACAAACATTAAATCTTTATACGTAAAAAATAAGAATAAATTTTGTTTTTGACGACGCTCAGTGCAGTATACCAAAAT
>JAFIDM010005346.1:19286434-19306767 GCA_023159025.1 Thereuonema tuberculata
AAGAATAAATTTTGTTTTTGACGACGCTCAGTGCAGTATACCAAAATAAGATCAGAGTAAACATATTACAGCATCGTAATTTAAACAAATCAGAAGTATTCTTTGATTCATTAGATTTCCTCAATAATTTCTTTCAGGGTTAGGGTAGTACGACTTAAAACCCCCTCAAATATAGATTTACATTGGCTTGTTTGCTTTCTGCCATTCGCCTTCAAAAAGGGCAGATATTGTAAACTATTTGGTCAAATAATCATAGCTTAGGTCTATTTGGCCAAATATATAATCCAAGCAATCTACGTTACGCGTGTGGAAAGAAATGGGTAAAGAGCAAAAGATAAAATATTCAAGACTGTTCGGGGATTTGGATCCAGTTCAGGGATACGGCCATTTGTCAAGCGGCTACGCCAGGGCGGCAGAATAAGTCATGAGTAAGTCAATTAACTTTACCGGAAATGTAATTATGCGAATTGTTAAGGAATGGATTCTTACAGTATTCAACACAGCAGAGGTATCTACGGTGAAAATTGCCTGCCGTGTGAAGGATACTTCCGGACCTGGATTCGAATCCTGTGCTAGAAATTTCCTTTTTTTCCTGAAAATTTTTAAAGTGTGTAAAAGTGATTAAGTTTGATAAAATGACGCCAAAACACACAATTAAGTTAAAAATAAGCGAATATACAATTAAAAAAATGAACGTGTTCACTAGCAAATGTAGTCGTCTTCATCCTCAAGTTCTCTTTCTTTAACCTCAGTTCTCCAGTTCTTTAATTTTTTTTTTGTTTATTAATTTGAGTTTTTCTTACTACAAATATTCTTTATTGATTATTCAATGGCTAATATTTTTTTTTATAAAAAGATTCTCGTTTCACTTTTTTATTTCATTTTATTCATTATTTTTTTATTTATTTTTTATTATTTTTTAATTAGTTTTATTTCTCGCCTGCAAATTTCTTATTTTTTTGTTTTTAATTGATTAACATTCCTTCAAAAATAGAAAAAACGGTTCTTGGTATTTTTTCCCTACCTGTTGTATACAAAATTAACATAATACTAACTTGTAAGTGTTCCTGTGCAGTGGTGCTACCCTGTTCAATGTTTAACCCTCATCTTCAAATGCTTGTTTATTAATTTTTTTTTTTTTTTTTCTTGCTACAAATATTCTTTATTGATTATTTAATGGCTATTTTTTTCATAAAAAGATTCTCGTTTCATTTTTTTATTTGATTTTATTTATTATTTTTTTAGTTTTTTATTATTTTTTAATTAGTTTTATTTCTCGTCTGCAAATTTCTTATTTAGTGCAACTAACGATTATACCATACACCCCGTTTATTGATGTTGTACTGTGCTTTGCTGAAGTCTGATGGGATTAGCGGCAACGTCTTTAATCTTTGTTAATTCGGTTTTATTCTTGAGGCTTGAAATTTATGGATCATTCTTGATACCATCATCTGAGGAGGCTAGACGACTACATTCGCTAGTGAACCCGTTCGGTTTTTTTAATTGTATATATGCTTATTTCTAGCTTAATTATGTATGTTGGCGTCATATTATCAAACTTATTTCCTTTTTTTTCTTCTGTATTCTACCTTTCAATGACTTGTTTTCAATTGATAACCTTGTTATAGGTTTAAACCTGGCGCAGTTTTAGCCCGATGTCTCTTAGTCATTAAAAATCGCATAGATACATGTGTGTGTGAAATCAAAGAAACAAAACAGGTACAATACTTAACAGTATATCAATAACTTGTTTTGTCCAGAAAAGTTCTATCCTGAAGTTAGTATTTTTCCCCACATACATCCACTTCACCTTTACGGAGACTCTAAACACCAAATACTTAGATAAACTCTGTGGTGATTTGCCAAAAGGAGTTCAGTTCTTTTCCTGAACCATTTTCCAAGAAAATAAAGTTCAAGTTGTTTAAGAAATAAAACTTTGCATTCTGTAAGGAGGTGTCTTATTGGTTAGCTAGGCTCACAATCTATCTATCTGACTTCCAAGTTAAATTCGCTTCCGAGTCTAAAATGGACTGACTGAACATGTTATCTCAAAATGGCCAGTTGTAGACTAACCCCCTTTTGGCAAATCACCACAACTACTCTTCACACTCTTAGGCTGCGTCTATGAAATGTTACCACGGTTAAGGTCACAACCCTCCGAGCAACCAGTGAATATATTCCTACTTCTCAATTTCAATGGCAGTGTGATTGCTTCATTAATGACAAGTAACTAGTAATAGAGTAACTATACTTTTATACAACTCAGACAAGTAAAAACAAAAAAGAATAAAGAAAATTATTGGCCGTAACTTTTTTTTTTAGTTCGCCTCATGTATATACATGAAACAAAGAAGTGAAATAAAATATATTTTTTTTTAATTTAATCGTCGAGTAAAAAGCAACTCTGTATTGCCAAATAGAAATATAATATAAAATGCGTCCATTGTGTCATCTGCTGGGAATGTTGTCGGCTGCTACGAATGGGTTACAGTTTCTCTTGCGTAATTCTCAATTCTTGCTTTCTTTCTACCTACATTACTATACATTGATAACATGATAATCTTTTCATCTGACGAGGATGAGGAATCAGTACTTGATTCTCTTTCTAACAATGAATAAAGTTCTGATTCAACTTCTAACAACAAATCGACAATCTTGGCAGCCATCTTTAACCACAACTTGTCACCACACACCGTCTATAAAAGGAAGGGCTGGGGAATAACCAGGCTCCTACGTCAGAGCAACCAGTCACGTGACAACCGTGGTAACATTTTATAGACGCACCCTTAGTATCGTCATAATATCTATTCGCAGTTAAATAATTCTCTATGTCTGTCAAGACAGATTTTTTGGCTGCAAACTTCTTCTTCGCTGAGACTTAGCATTCCGTGTTGTCATGTTTTTCCCCCCTGTTGCCAAGAAAAGGAAAAAAACAGCATCGTCTTGAGGTGAAATTCCTTTTCCCGAAGAGAAATTCCTTTTCTGTGCCGATCTGCATAACTGCACAGTCATGAGTCTAACTTGTAGAAAGATTTCTGTATTTCTATAACTGTATAGAATTGCTCAGACCATCTTCAGTTAATTTTAATATTTCTATCCCCTAACCACAACAAACCTCACTACTAATATGCTACGAACGATTTATCAAATCCTGCTTTTGAAACGTGTTCAATGAATCACAATAAAAACAGGAGATAACAAATTCTAGATAAGTTTTAAAATAAGTTTAAAAATAATAAACACCATATTGAATTCAAAATGAGCTGAGCTAATATAATAAGATTTTTAAAAAAATACATAAATTACATACAAAAATTGAACTCTAATTCGAGTTCCTTTATAATTAAACAAAAAATCAATATGCTAGTTAGTATATTTTTAGTACATATTTTTGGCCCCGCGGTTGGCGCTATCGCTACGACATTGGGCTCTCACCTCTGAGTACCAGGGTTCGGTTCTCATGCGGGCTTACGTAGTGGTGGATGATCTCGCTGGGTAGGATTTCTCGGGGTTCTCCCATTACCGCTGCACTACTTTCACTTCTTTCTTAACCTTTCTCTCTGTCTGTCCTTATTTCCGTGGGGATAACACAACAGACCAACAGTCGCGGTATTTTTCCGCCCGTCCTCGCCACACATAAACTTATTACATACACCGTCCCACCACATTTTTAGGTACACCGGTCTCCTTTAGCCCTCAAAACATCCTGAATTCATCCTGGCATGGATTCTACAAGATGCTGAAAACGTCGTAACAAAGTTGTTGAGGTATTGTCTACCATGCAGGCATGAGTGTGTCACGCAGTTCCTGAAGATTTGATTTGTAGGCCTGGAGCGAACAGCCCGTTGCAGCTCATCTCACAAATCGGGCTGAGATCCGGGGACTGAGCGGCCCACTGCAGAAAGAAAAGATCATCGTCATGTTCCTCAAAATATCCCGCAGGGATTCGGGCTTTCTGCATCGGCGCATTATCCTGCTGGAAGTAGCCATCTGCATGAGGATAATCTGTTAACATGTACTGTTGCACTTGGTCAATTACGATGTTTAGGTATGCTGTAGCATACTGATGTGCCTCCAGAGGTATCAATGGGCCCAACGTATGCCAGGAAAACATCCCCATACCATGACACTGCCCCCACCGGCTTGAAGAGTTGTTGTATGATACGATGGGTCCAGACATTCATGTTGTTTGCGCTAAATTCTGTGTCTGCCATCAAAATGATGCAGCACGAACTTCGACTCTTCGGACCAAGCAATCTTTTTTCAGTCGTCGATGGTCCAGTGTCGGTGTTGCTTTGCCCACAGATGACTTGCGCTCCTGTTCTTTGCTAATAAGGGTACCCGACGAGGACATCGGCTGTTGTAGCCCATCTGCAACAAGATACGTCTAGTGATGCGTTGCGAGATGGTTTGCTGCGCACCACTGTTGAAGTCGGACGTCACTTGGGCAACTGTGACCCGTCTTCTAGCTTGCACAATTCTAGACATCCTTTTCCGGCCTGCCATCAACGAGCGATTTTCGTCCACAGGAGTGCCGCTGATTCGACGTTTTCTGTTCGTTGCAACATTTCTTATATCCCCTGATACTATTGTATGCGAAAAGTTCAGGAGCACTGCCGTCTCGGATACGCTTTCATCAGCTTGTCTAGCCCCGACGATCATGCCACGTTCAAACTCCGTTAGATCCTACACTTTCTCATTATCGCTGTGGTTTGCTTTCTCAACTGATGATGGGAGGTCTGTACTGCTGTATTTACAGCCACAACTGTCTCATGTGACTTGCAAATGAGTGGAATGTACCAATTGTGCATACAGCAGGGGTGTACCTAAGAAAGTGGCGGACAGTGTATTTTAAAGAGTAGAGATACAATGTAAGTTTCGAGAAGGATCCACATAATAGTTCAAGAGTCATTAGGGACCACACAAAAACACACAGATTTGGATAAGCCCTTACTTCCAACTATAGAAAATAGACTGAAAATGAAGACCAACTGGGCTAGAATAATTTAAATGACATTAGAAAAAATAAGTTTTGAATTTTATGAATCAGTGGTAGTCACTGACTTATAAAAAATATTAAAAAGAAAAATTAAATTTGAAAACAAAACAAAAGAGCAAGAAGATTTAAAACGTTTCAGAAATGAAAATTTAATTCCAGAATTTTCTTAATCGTAATAGAATTACTTGAATTTAACTTCGTTCTTTTTCTACTTCCATCAACTAAAAGACGAGATTAGAAGAGGAGGTTTAGGATAATTAAAGACGTCCAATAAATTGGAAGAACTTTCTAATGAGGTGGTTCACTAATTAATTCGAACGAAAAATTGAAAACCGCAGAAAAGAAATAGAAGAAACCTCTTAATTTAACGGTCCTTTAACGCATCGATATCTTAGAATAAAAATGGTTTCTATGAATTGAAGATGGAGGCTCTTACGTGAAGTTATCTGCTTTTTTTTATTAATTTAATTTAATAGTTCTTATTACTAACAAAACTTATGTTAGTTACTTTTATTTGAATCCATTTGTATTCTTTCCAAAATTGATTGTTAGATCTCTTCATGAAGCTCATTTACACGAATTTTGACAATTTGAATAAACTTACATTTTAATTTACTCTTCAATTGCAAGACACTGTTTTGTCCGTTGTGTTTATAGAGGGAGAATTTCGCCAAAAAAAAAAAAAAAAAACCCTTTGGTCAGCGATCCGATCCTGTTATTGGATAGTTGCGTTTGTCTAGTGTTAATTCTGCAGTTTATAAGGATTCTTTCTTAACTTTATTGCCTCATCCTCTCTCTTAATAAGACGATATTACTACTGAATCGCTTCCTTTGAAACAACGCGACATATAAATAAAGACTGTCTCCACATATTCCGTTGTTTGGATGTTAATATAGAAATATAAGATGAAAGTAGCAGTTTGCCCAGTAAGATTCTTATCTTACTGGGCAAACAGCTAACTTTCATCTTATATTTCTGTATTACTTACTCGCATTTTCATCTTCATTTTCAATTTTTAATTTCTTATTACCCAGAGCCTCGTCTTACTATTTATGTACTATGTTATTCTTATCTTACTATGTTTTACAAATATTTTCTGTAAGGATAATTCTAGAATTTCATTACAAAGTGGAGCAACAACTGTACCAAAAAAAACCTTACTAATCTCACTAATTTTCCTTGGCAAAGTTTCAACTACAGTATTTTATTCGCCATTTGAAGGCGTCAAATATTCCAGAACAAAACCAAACACTTCCAAGTTCTACTACAAACTGATTCTGATGTGCTGTGGTAAGACTTAAGCCTACTTGTCCTGAATACCAAGCCTATTTGATTTAGATTCTAGATCTTTTGCATTACTTCAAATGCGCTACTACTATTCCTGATCCTAATGAGTTCAAAAGCATTAATTTGTGTTTGCAGAAGCCTGGTCTGCTCAGTCTTTTAATACACTTCAGTTCCTTTCATATCTCGGCATTCGAGTCTTCTTTTCATTCCGTCTAAAGCCTTCTGACTACAAGAGTCGAGTAAATACATTTGAATACTCTACTCCTGCAATTCTCCCTTCTAAATTCTGTTATATGGAGCCCATTAGTCAGGATGATGTTTTGAGATTTGTCACTCTATAGTTTATCTATCCATCAACAAATGCATGCAATGAATAATGAACTCTAGTACGTACACCCTGCAGTTTTCAACCATTTTCAGCAATTCATTTCAGATCCACCGCAGTATAAAGAGATCTTCATATTTTTACAAGTTCGTTAGTTCGAAAGTCCATTATCCCGTCCATTCTATTTCATTTTCTTTCTACTGAGTACAAAGAAACTTGTAAAGACATACACACTCAGACCGTCACTGGTCTGCTATTTCTTTTACCATCTCTTGTTCTATATTCCTAACATTATTTTTTCCATACTACTTTAGATTAACAGGAATATAGCGATTACAGACAATGTACATTATTTAAATATTTAACTGATTAAATATTTTTATTTTATAAGGCTAGTGGCATTTCTTTCTGAAGTTTATATTGATTTATAGGCAATCCATCCAAATTAGATTCAAGGATTAATTTCCACCAAAATGCTTCCCTCCATAACAATTTGCTGTCCAAGATATATACCAATATTCCCTGTGTTTTTTAATCCGTTTTTTGTTTTGTAATTAATGCATTTATTTTTATCTTTACCCATCTTAAACTTTCAGTGGAGAGTTGTTTATCATTGATTGGAATTCCTTGATACAGTTGTTTTTTCTACAATAATAACAGATATACCAACGATAGTTTGAAATGCTGTCCATTATATTGTTGACTTTTTTTTCCAAATCCATTTTCCTAAACACTTTTTAAGTACATCTCCTATATTATTTACATCAGTTTGTTTGGCAAATGTATCTGCATTTATATTTAGTGGAATCTTGTTACAAAATGAACAGATTTCCAATTACTGGTTGGAAAGTCAAGCAAATAAAAATAATAAATACGTAAATAAATTACATGGAAACTTGTTTATTTCTGCAATCAGTTAGGTTGATGTTTCGAATGCAGTAAATCTTTTGGATAATGAATCATGATGACCTAGGGGCTGGAAAATGAATAAACTTTAGGTTTAATTAAATACAAAATAAATTAGAAATCTAATTACAATTTTCTGGTCATTAAGGCAGAAATAATAGAAACACTGGGAAACATTGATCACATATTTTTCAAAGTTAAAATAAGTTTCCAAGATGGCGTCAGAATAATCCGTGAATATTTGGACTGATTATCTAACAATCTATTTTTGGTTTTGTCTTTCAATTTTGAAGCAGCATAATCTAAAATTACTTTCATTATGTTTTCTAATAGGAAAAACTTTATTTATTTTAATATTAATTATGTTATATTGTCGTTATTGGCTGTTCTGTACATTTTTAAAGCTTTTGTTATCTTTTAATTTAAGTTCATAAAAGCTTTTTTGTTATTATTCAGTTGCAGTTTCATCTTAATATATTGTTTCTTAAGAATTATAGTTAATTGTTTTAAGATTTGATGTAGTATATTCTTAATATTATTCTAATGTTATTCACATGAAAATGCAGTTCGTTACTGCAAAACATGTAGTATACATAATTAAATATTTTCATTAAATCTTTTTTTCCTGAAAATCTCTATCTAATATTATTAGGTTTCTTTACGGTATTAGGAAAAACTGTAATTTCTTTTTTGTATTTTTTTATCTTTAAGTCTCATTAATGATTATATCACAAAGCTGTCGACTTTATAAATATTAATTGTTGCTCATTATAAATTATAACTTACATTTGATTCAAATAGAGTAGATTACACTGAAGTAACTTACAGGAAATGAGGGACAGTGTTTATCAAATCTTCGTACGACAAAGTCTTTGGAAGACTTCAAGCAGTTTTTGTAAGTGATCGTAATCAAATATTGACTACGCAGTGGAAAAGTTTTTCCACAAAACTTCAAGTCAAAGATAAGATAAAAATGGATGAAATGTTTATGGAAGACGCCTTCTAACCATCAGCACTGAAAATAAAAATTTGAAGTGATTATTATTGACCCATTCCAATGAACTAAATTAACTGATTTTTATACAAAATAGGATTAATGAGAAGTTTTAAATATGTATCACTGATTTTTGTACCAAAACCATTTACAAATTGCTTCTAAAAGTATTTTCAGATTTATTACTTTAGATTTTGGAAGAGAAAATTTAATTCAACGTTTATTAAAACATTGCCACAAACTAATGTCTGAAGAAATGAAAATTATATTTAATACCTTTGCCTTTTGAGAAGATACTAAGCAAATGAATCATCCAAAGAAACTAATATTTTATTCAATGCTCTTGCATGTCGTTACTTTCGTCTAATGAAATGATAGTAAATGTGGATATTCTCTGAAAACAATGTGAAGACGCAGTCCACAGGAAATAATAAAACACACAGACAGAGTAAGGAAACACCCAAGCCAGCTCCGAGAATCGAACCTTAGTTCAAAAAAAAAATTATCTCAAACAAACAAACTTTTATGGAACAATAACAAAATAATTGGAATATAAGATAAAACTATTTGTTACTGGTTATTACAAATTGCTATTCGTTATCTGCCGTGCTGGCGTGGTCGTGCGGTCTCGGCGGCGGCCAACCGTGGCGGCCAGTGCGCCAGTACCTGGGTTCGAATCCCGGCAGTGGCATGGCTGTTTCAATTTCCTTTCCTAAGTTGTCCAGCCTCTTCTTAACTTTCTCTTCGGTATGACGTCATTCCTTAATGGCGTCCTGGGGAAGGCCACGGGAAACCACCCCAGTATCTTTCCCTTGAAATTCTAGGGAGTCTGTTAGGGGTTCGCCATCTTGGGAACACTAGCGCTCCCTGGAACACGGAGGCTTCGGATACGAAGCGCGCACTTCGGTGCGTACCGGCCATACATTCGTTATCTAAAGAAATGTTGTGTTCGAGAAATAGGATTTTTATCAGTTATTTACTATCTTAAAATAGTTAGATTATCCTTTCTCGAAATAAATATTAATAAATATTAAAAACTCAGTAGAAGAAATGAAAATTAAGAATGCGTGTTTGTCAAGACGCTTCATCTTCTTTTATTCAGATAATGTTTGTATTGACGTAGAATATAATGACGCTTGTATCTTAGCTTTTCTATAACTTACGCTTGTACTTGAAATTTACGTAATTTGCTAGAAAAAATTCATGGATAGTTCAATCTATAATTATTTGGAAGATTTCCTTTTAATTTAGATTCTTATAGTTTTTTTTTTTTAATTGTTAACAAAGATAAAACTTGAGGAAATTTAACGTGCGTAAAATAATTATAAAAGGGAATAAAAACGCACAACAAATGAGCTGCTTTCGGTGATTTTGACACAGGGAATCCAAGACAGCCTGTTTTTGGGTTGTTACCCGTCCTCAGTTGGATTCACCCAGTATCTGCAACTCAGTGAGATCAAAGGAAATATAAACAAAAGACAGGCAAACATTAAAAACTGTCCAACTGAGGACGGGTAATAACCCTGAAACAGCCTGTCTTGGATTCCCGGAGTCAAATTTACCAAAAGCAGCTCAGAGATTGTTAGTTGTTGTGCGTTTTTATTTCCTTTTATAAAGATAAAACTTATTAAACTAATAAAAGTACATATAAATGGATTTCACATTTTCAGCAATAGGTATCCATGTATTCTTATTATTTTTTGGCTAATAATTGCTTATAAAGTTTAGAAAATCTTTAAATTTTAAAAGTAACTGGATTTTCTAATGATTTATTGTAATGATTTATTGTTATATTCATTTATTATTTTTATTGTATTTTTAACTAAATTCTATTCTCTTATTTTCCCCTTGAAAGTAACCGTTAGTTTTATGATGGCTCAGGTCAACGACTATGACCACGCCCCTTCACCTTTTAACCCTTCACCTCTTTTTTTAACTCTTTCCTCTTTGTTTTTCAAAACCTACCAATGGCAGGTGATTTCTTTGTTTCCAACTATTCATTTCTGTATAAAAAACCCTGTTTTAAAATAAAGATAGAGAGAACTTCCTAAACCTCCATTCAGTCTGATTTGCCGTCCTTTGAACCCACAAACAACACATTACAATATCCATAAAGAAACAAAAATCTACGGATCTTAAATTAAAAACGTTATCAATGTTTTTACTTCAAATGATTGACTTTTCAAAATAAAATAAAAGATATTTTGGAAACAATGTAATATATGTTGCTTCAGTACGATATCAAAAGTTACTAAAAGTTACCAATGCGTTTCGTAACATTTTTATAACTAATTACTAAAATGCAAACCAAAATCCATAATATTCATACATGAAGAGGTTAAATTACTTATCCTCTTCACGAATTTGTGTTATGAATTTCATGATTTTCTTTTTCGTTAATAAGTCGTTGAATTCATATCTCATGATTGTGACAAAGGTGCGAAATTTTTCACGACCCACAAACAGTGTAAGCAGAGGATTAGTATTTTGAGATAATTCTTGGAAGTTATCTTATTGTCATTATCTCAACTTTTAGTTAAGTATCTCCTGTAATTCATGCACCAACGAATTGAAATGCAGTCGAAAAAACATCCTCAACGTCGGTTTTGCATTTCTTAAATACCAAATAGGCTATAGCAGATCAAAATTCAGCTTATTTCCGAAATTATAATCTTTCAAGTATTTTTTTTTTAAATAGAGAAAAAAAAAATCACAACTGAACAGTAAATATGCCTTCGCACATTGAGCCAACATCAACGGGAATCCTAAACAGCTATGTTCGAAGGCATATTTACTGTCCAGTTATGATTTTTTTTCTCTATTTATGAATTGTTATGGAAATTAAATTTTGCTTTTTATTATGTAGAATTTGTGTATATTTTGAAGACTGTAAATAAAACAAAAATCTGGCAATTCCAAATTATAAATCTCATCTAGTCTGAATCAATCGGCATAGAATTGTACGGATTCCATTATGATCACATTTCACACTTGGAGCACATTTGTGTAACGCAATGTATTATAATATAATGTTAGTCATCTGTGAAGTTGGTATTGAAGATAATCTTATCTATTGGAATGCCTCCATGTTTTGCTCTTCTTAGATGGCGTGAAGGAAGGTTCTCACTTATCCTTGATTATCACTTAAATAACGTCAAAGGATTATCCTAATCCCGTTTCACAAATCTTCTTAGAAGCTTTTTAAATTTACTCCTTTCTTTAGGTCTTATTTATTGCTTGTATTTAGTGGTACCCGTTTGAAATATTGAAATGAAATAAAAAAAATATAAAATAATAGTGTCCAACTCTTCAGGTCAAATTCACAAAGTTGTAGTAATACTTAAAGCTTTTCTATTCCTTTGACCATTGGGTGGAGGACTTCCATTATTTTCTTCTGTGCCCTTGGCTTTAAACAATGTTCCTAAGCCAAAAGCAGAGGCAAATCCAAACGAAACTTTCCAATTGAATTATCCTTTGCTATTTACAGCCACAAAAGTAACAGGACAATTTACAGGCGTAGTTTTGTTGACCCTTGTGGGCGGTCGCGTTGTCTAATGATTGCTTCCAGAGATTTGGTGGTGAGTGAGACGGTTCTGATGCCCGCGCCGGTGTCCAACCACAAAGGGCCAGTGAAGACCCCTGAGAAAAGAGACCCTATCCCTTCGCTCCTAAATTCAATTGTCGAAGAGGGGCTTATTTGTTTTCCATTTTCTCCAATTACTAGGTTGTCGTTTGTCTTGTATTCAGTTAATGAGTCAAGGTGCCGTTTCACGCACTTACTTAACCTACAGAATAAATTATGCTTCGTTCAAAACAGTGCTGGTGTTTGTGAATTCTCAGCACAAGATGCTTATGAATAATTGAGAAGAGGGGGCGTCAATGGACTCCCAGTTCGCCAGTCTAAATTGTCTCTTTTCACCGATTGAACCTAATTTGTGGTGACTGGCTTCGAGCCCCTGTTCCCATTCTTCAATCGACTTAAGTGATACAAATGCAGTTCTGACACACGAATCTGGAATTAGAAACGATGTACATTAACTCAATTCAGAATTTCTTTACGCGAGAAGAAAGCGTATAAGATATAAACGTATGTTAATGTTTATGAGAAAGAGTTTATTGTTATTAAAATAAAAGCAGTTCTTAATCTGAGATCCTGTGAATCGGTTGTGAAATTACAGCTTGTAGCCAATGAAAATAAATAGCAAGGTAATGTCCGATCCAAATCTGCACGACATTTTCATTCATTCTAAAACTAAAAAAATTAAAATATCATTGAGTAATTTCTATGTTAGACTATAGCAATCTAAGAAAATTTATGAGAGTTTTTCTTTAGTGGTTTCATTTCGTTATACGTAAAGTTTTCGTTTTTCTATACTTTAATTTCCTTTTGTAAATTTAATGCATCATTTCCTTCGATTAACATATTATCTCGTTAATATTAATATAAAATTTTCAAAGGCTATTACTGCTTTATTAATAATTAGCATTGAATAGCGCAATTAGAAGTTTTGAAAAAAAAATGGCATTTTAAAGCAGAAGTATTGAAACACGACCACATTAAAACAAAAAGGAACTGGTTAGGAAGTGAATTTACTTCATGAAGTATAATTTTATTCTTACATTATAATTCTTAAATTATTAATAGGTAGGATCTGAATTTTCGTATCAAAAAGGCTGTCTGATTCATGAAAACTCAAAAACATGAAGTATAAATTCCAGATATTACATTCCAATTAGAAAAAAAAACAAAAACAACTTGGCTACGTAAGTCATATATAAACAAACAAACAAAAATTAATACTGATAACAAGTGAAGAAATTTGTATATGTACTGTGAGTGGCGCTTCCCCGGTGCTTCCCCGCAGTGCAACAAGCTCTCAGCTCTTACAATTTTGCAAAAAAGTGCAAAAAAGGAGCTAAAATTTGGCGTATGGTCAACTCCTTAAGATCCTGAATAAATGATAAAAATTTCAAAGGATGTTTCGATTTGACAAACCTAACTTGTTAGACTGGTTTAAGAAAAGCAATGCAGGAAAGATGGCATTCGGAATGTGACATTGGAAATGCACCCGATAGTACAACAAAAAACTATTTTTATTTGGGATAACTTAAAAGTATTTATATGAACTTAAAATAAATGGATATTACAGTAAATAAAAATGTGAAATGTCTTCAAAAAGATAAAAAAATTTTTTTTTTTTTTTTTTTAGTAGTTAATTACTGCAGTTTCTTTTTGTTTTCAATCACGGTTTTGCGAAGCACTTATGAAAAAAAAAGGTTTTTTTGTTAATTTCACTTAAAACTTAAAATTCCTTGTGATGCTTACTTCTAAGGTAAGAATATTAATGATAACGTTACCATTTCTAAGTTTCAATTGTAACTAGTCTCTAAAAATATATACTTAACTCATTTTCATTTGTACATTTTACCTTATAGAATACGTGAATTTTAATTATTCCATTTCTAGTTAAATCTTATTAATTATTATTAATTGTTTATTTTCGTAACCTAACGTTTTGTAAATTAGCAGTCATCTGTCAGAAAAATGGTGTGTTAAAATAATCAAGAAGTAAATTTATGTAAATAGGTTTGTTTCTGTTTTGTTCCATCTCCAGAAAAGGTTGAGAACCACTGCATTCACAAGTTAAGTTTTTTGAGAATTTAATCAAATTATTATAGAAAACAAAATCTGTAATGTACGGGATTTTGTATTTTTGTTAAACCTAAGTAAAATGAAAACAGTTTAAAATAGTTCAAATGAATAGTAAAATAAGAAATAATTTGTATCGAATCATTACTAAATCTGTACTGCTGTCATGTATACTACTTATGCTTGTTCCATTTAAAGAATCCTAAATGTAAATCCTGAACTTGTGTCCAGAGAATGTTTAATTGCCAGAGAACAAGTAGCTTTAAATTACAACGAAAGGAACTCTTTCGTTTGTAAATTCTCATTCATCTCGGAGTAAATCGCTTCGAAGTTCGAGGAAAGCTTAAGTTGCCATTTTTGAGAATCTCAATTTTCACTGTCTGTAATGAATTTTCTCGACTTAAGCCCAAGTCACTGTCCAAATCTGTCTTTGCTTTAATCGTTCTTCTGGACACAAAACCCTAACGCTTCTTCGTTGAGGCAATTGCGTAGTTCTTTCAAAACTTTTTTCTTTTAATTTACTTAAATTCTCTTAAAAGATTGCTTCCTTAATATCTTTCTATCAGTTTCTGTTGACTGTAGCAAGAACGATCTACATTCTGGTGGACAGTTCTAAAACCGCGTTTGTTCAGAAACTGTTGTTAAACATTCCATAGAAAGAATTTCCGTGTGAGGATGATCTTAAACTGTTTGCATATATTTTTATGGTTTTTGTCATAAAGGAATTGTGTCCTCAAGATTTGGCAATAAAAAAATTATGCATTTCTAAGAATAGTTTTAAAGAATTTAAAGGTTTCAATGGTTCAATTTAAAGGTTTCAGGATGATCAATTTTTATGAGTCTCGGAGTAACTCTTCATTTTCTTCTTCCGTTACCAAAGTCAGTCATAACATCAGCGCCTGATCCATAAAACTTATGAATAAAAATTGAGATTTTTAATAAAAAAAAAATCTTTAAATTTATGCTATTACGAAGATCTGAAAATTGCAGAAACTATATGTAAATTTCCTAAGCATTTGAGTGTTTTTCCTCTACTTTTAATCTATATTACTAAAATCTTTTATTTCTCTGTCTGTGTGTCTGTCTGTCCGGCGCAATTTCTGTGCGAATGGAAAATAGAAATAATTTTTACAATGAAATTTCCGCGACGGGATTTGAATCTGCAACCTTCTGATCCGAAGTCGGATGTGTTACCCATTAGGCCATAGGGACTACAACTCTTTTCTTATTGTTTTTTGACTTATATCTCCGCAATTGTTGTGTTGTTGTTGTGCCCCAATGTTAGTGCAATAATGGAAAACGGTTTTTCATTTTTTATTGTCACGAGGAAGTCGACAAATTCAAAATGAGCATTATTGAACTTCAAAATAATGCGTTAACTGCTTTCTTTGAAATCGAGTTTTGTTAGATTATCTTAAATTTTATTTTCTTCTTATTATTACTTTTAATAATTGAATTGTACCTTATTAATATATTTTTGTAAAAACAACTAAACTTATTGATTCACGTGTTTTTGAAATTTGTTTAAGTTTCCAACTATGTTGTTTTGTTGTACTTATTCCAATTTTATTATGCTTGAAAAAGAGATGGCTTGAAAAGAGTCTTCAAAACTTCAAATGTTGCTTTAACCCCTTTCATTGGAATCGATTATTCTTGGATTATCTCATATAAACCATCGTTTTATCATCGATAATCAATTAGTATCGAAATGGACAACGAGAGAAAGGATGAGATCTTTTCAAAGAACTGTTAATAATGTCGTAATCTCGGCCATTCTTGACTACAGGTAAAATTTGTCTGAAGTCTCCGCCAAAGAGGAAAATTTGTCTAGAGTCACAAGTCATCAGAATTTGGTTATCTTCACTCGAAAGAATAGTCACAATCAATTCGTCGCCAGGAGTATCGTATATAAGCTATGATCTTCATTTAACATCTATATCAACCAACGTCCATCTAAATAAATCTCTTCTTCAAATATAGATTGTTCTATCTATAACGAATAATCTGTACACGGGAGATGGCCTAGTTAAGTATATTTAAGTAAGCTTATAAAACGAAGTTAAAAAAATTATGAATTAAATCTTTGTTCAAATCTATTAAATACTATAAAACGAGCAGTTCTTGTAAATTTTATCTTAAAAACGTACTTAAGGATTTTGAATGAAATGGAATGAATCTACCGTTTTCGGGTGATAGAAAACGATTTAGCTAGGTCTCGACTTCGGGAAAACTCATTGAAGGGGTAAACGATTGACCTGGATACTAGGTTATTACTGTCTACAGTGTTCTTACTTTCGTTTTATTTTATTCTTAATAAATTCATGTTCTTTGCGTTTTTACGGGTAATAAAATAATTTTCTTCCTGTAATAGAATAATAATTTTATTTATTATTAAATAAAATTAGTATTTTAAAAAAAAGCTTTTTCCTTTCAACGCCGCGTCTCTTCACTGCGGAGGTGTACATCTCCTGATATTTGAAAACACAATATATCTTTGAAAAAATAACAGTTGCAATTTTCCGGAGAGACTTAAAGTGAAGCTTATAATTTACTTTTTTAAATTTAAAGTAGTTACAACGATACTTAGATTATAAAACCCGGCTGTGAATGTATCCCCAATCGTCTAGAACCATTAACTTTAAAAAATTCTTTTGCACTTGCCTTAAGTCACTGTACGATACGGAGCAGCTTTCATCGATTCGTTTTTGTTTTAGTGTTTTATCCAACTAAACCAGCTTAGTTAATGCCAAGCTTAGGTGCATTTTGAACAATTTGATTCGATTGTTTGAATTCAAGAGTAGAATTGCTCCTCACGACAATCGATCATTGATTAGCTTTCTAACACCAAGGCTACCTCGTGATCTTGACACTGTTACTGTGGTTATGTTAAAGGCAGTTTTTCAGAACTTTTCCTAATTTGACAACATGAAAAGACGGAATGAAATATCGCATACGGAAAAATATCTCTAGATCAGTTGCTGTTTGCTTTTGAATTGATTTTTGTTCATCGAATGCAGTTTCTAGACCACGAGAGCGGAGGTTCAATACACACTATTATTTGTTGTATTGAGATATGAAGTCTCGTGCATGTATCGTTTGCAACGTAATGAAATGTATCATCACAGCCCTCTGAACTACAGGCCTCCCAACTACGTCATCGTCTTATCTCTGACGTCATGAAAGAAGGGTAACGATGACCGTTGGCTTTTGCGCAACCCCGTAGTTTTTCATTGTGTGTGTGAGCACATGGAAATCTGTCTCAGTGAACATTGGATATTTTGTTGCTATTTTGTTCAACTTTCTTTGGATTAGTGAGTGTTTGGAATTAATTTTCAGTTTTCCAATATCTAAACAGTTATTTCAAAGTATTTTATTTGATTACACTGTTTTTTTATCGTGGAAAACAACTGAGGGGGCGTTAGGCCTAACATTCATCATGCCGAAGACATGTGCTGTTCCTGGTTGTAAGTCAAATTACAAAAAGACAGGAAGTTATGTTCCTGTTTTTTCTTTTCCAAAAGAAGAAGATCTTTTGCAGCGTTGGATTGTGAAAATACACAGAGAAAACTTCGTCCCAACAAAAAATTCTGGAGTGTGCATAAAACATTTCAACGAAGATTTCATCGTGAGAGAGGACACTTTTACAGACTCTTCAGGTACTCTCATTTCTGTTAAACGTGATCATATAAAATTAAAGAAAGATGCCTATCCAACAGTTGTTGGACCTATTGCTCCACATCTAACCGAAACATTGCCAAAAAAACGACGAACTTGGGACGAAAGAGAAAAGGAGCAACTTTCATCAGCATTGGAATCAAGTTTGTCAACATTTCATGAAGAAACAGTTCGAAATTCAATTAAATGTTTGAATGATATAAATCAATATATTTCAAAGAATCCTTTGCCAAACAATATTTTGTTTATATAATTCCTGATAAAGTTATTTTATGTAAAATATCATTAGATGGATGCCCAAAATTAATTAATTCTGTTGTTATTAATTCTGACTTAAGTTTTGAAATTTATATTGATAGTAAAAAAATTACAAATCTAAAAAAACATTTGATTATGTTTAATACTGTAACTGAAACGCACAATATTGACAAATTAATTAGTATTTGCAACGATGAAAATCTTATTAGCAAAGAGGAGAATGATTTCACATTAGCAGTTACTTTACTAAAGAAATTTGCCTCACATTCTGAAATTAATAAAAGTAAAATGATTTTGTTTTTAATTGAACAATTGGAACTAACTGAAATATCAAAGCATAGATTACACTTTTCTGTAGAACTTTTTATTTTATCTTTTAAAATTTTTCTTTCTAGCCCTGCATGCTATAGAGCTTTGAGACAAACAAAATTGTTAATACTACCTCATCCAAATACTCTGTCTAAAATTGCTAAGAAATTAAATGTTGATTCTGATTTTTTTAATCCTGTCAATAAATATCTGAATAAAAGATGTGGATTTTTAGAAGAAAGAGAAAAATATGTATCTCTTTTAATAGATGAAATTTATGTAGATCCATCTTTAACTTTTAAAGGTGGCAAAATAACTGGAACTAGTTTTAATGATTCAAGTATTGCAAAAACAGCTCATGTATTTCAAGTTACTTCAATACTGTCAAATTACAAAGATGTAATAGCAATAGCTCCTGTATCCAAATTTACAGGGTTAAGTTTGTATAGTTTGGTATGTAAAATTTTAAAAGGTCTTCATACAATTGGTTTTAAAGTATTAAGTTTAATAACAGATAACAATAATATAAATTGTTCAATGTTTCATGAGTTTGCTCCTCATCCACTTGGAGGCAAAGCAGTTATCAACCCAGCTGATTTATCATTACCTATCTTTTTTATGTATGATCCTGTACATATTCTTAAAAACATTAGAAACAATTGGTTAAATTCCAAGAATTGTACATTCCAATTTCCTGATATAAATAATCCAAATCAGATAAATGAGTGTAATTTTCAGCATTTAAGATTTTTGTATAATTTGGAGAAAGATAATGTGTTGAAATTTGCAAAAAGCCTAAGTTATAAAGTTGTATATCCAACTACTATTGAACGCCAAAAGGTATCATTAGCTGTAAAGGTTTTTGATTCATTCACTGTTGCTGGACTTAAGGAATTTGGACCTAAATTTTCAGAATTGATTGGATGGGAGGGAACTGTAAAATTCATTGAAATAATTCAACGTTGGTGGAAAATTGTTAATTGTAAATCACCCTATATGAATCAAAGATATAGGGATGATGACTTGTCTCCCATCACTAACACCAATCAAGAACAATTAACTTATTTAATTTTGATGAATAATTGGTTAGTAAGATGGAATTCAATGTGTCAAGGAACACTCTATACTGGATTAACAGCACGCACTTTCAACTCTTTTTCTTGCACTTGCCAAACTTTATATGAATTAACTGTTTTTATTTTGCAAAACATCAAACCTGATTATGTTCTACTTGGAAAGCTTCAGACTGATCCTTTGGAAGAAAGGTTTAGTCTCTACAGGCAGATGTCTGGAGGAAATTATCATATATCCCTTCAACAATTATATGAAAGTGAAAAAAAAATCAGAATTCGCAACCTTTTATCTCTCTCTTCATCACAAAAGGGTCAATTTAGTATTCAGCATATCCTTGTAGATGAGGAAAATAATGAGAAAGAAATAAATTTAAATAATTTTATGTATGATAGTTTCCAAATAAACGTGGATGTTGATTCCCATTTACCTGTTGACATTGCACCAATATTAATTTATATATCTGGATATGCTGTTCATAAGGTGATCAAAAGAATAAATTGTTCTTATTGTAAAACTAATATGCTACATGATGATGATTTGGAATATGAATTCTCATCAGAGATTAGATTAATTGATGAAGTAAATAGAGGTGGTTTAAAAAAGCCAACATTATGGTCAGTTGTTGTTACTTTTTTATGTTTTCAAGTATTTGAATGTTTAATCTCTAGTGAAAATGAAACAAATTTTATTCAAAATAAAAATCAGTTGGCTATTATTGTTGATATTTCACTAAAACACCTTCATTTGTTAAATAATGCAAAGGATTGGTTTGCTCATATTTGCTCAAAAGAAGAAAGGGCAAAAATGATTTTTGTAATAATTGGCAAAATATTATTAAACAATTATGTAAAAAAT
>JAFIDM010005346.1:19306867-19327416 GCA_023159025.1 Thereuonema tuberculata
TTCACTTATTTTAAACATTTGATATTATTTCATTGTCATTAAGTTACCTTAGGAATTAAGTTTTGTTAATAGATTTTAAGTGATTCAATAAATTGATATTTACAAAAAAAATGAAGTGGTTATTTTTCTTTTTTACAAAATTTTCTAAATACGAGTTGTTTTAAAGAACTGATAATTCAAATTGTTAATAGAAGAAAATTTGTACTTTTCTAAATTTGATTTAAATAAATACAAAATGAAAAGAATTACTTATATTCATTTAACAAGTAATTTACACAAAATTTTGCAAAAAGTCGGAACGTAAGAAAAATTGAAGAACAAAATTATATAAAAATGTTAGCATCTAATTTATTCATTATTATTTAAAAAAAAATATCTAAAATTTTGCGAAACGTCAGAGCATAAGAAAAATTGAAAAACAAAATTATATAAAAATGTCAGTATCTAATTTGTTAATTATTATCATTTTTATTTTTTTTTAAAGTGAGTAAAATAAAATGATAAAATTAAAAAAAAAAGCCAACCCACAATTTCAAAATAAAAATTTTAGTTTATTTTAATTATTTTTAACTTTTATAAACTAAAAATTGTCCGTTGGCATTTTATTAATTTAGACTACTATCCTTTTTATTAAATTCGTCGGATAAAGGGAACATTCCTGAGTAAAGTGCATTAAATTGTAAATTTTTATTGTAAAACGCACGTAGAATGAAAAAGTTAAAATCTCAGTGTTGGAACAGTTACCCCGCTTCCGTGACGTCACGAAACCAGTTGTGAGGCCTGTATTTCAGAGGGCCGTGGTATCATTCACGTTGAAGTTGTTGGTTCGTTGTATTTTGTAATTGAACATCGTTGATGCTTTTGAACGCATCGTATTACATTCTGCCGGAGATTTTTTTCAATATTTCCTTTTTTTAACAAAATCACTTTCAGGGAACAGTTGCTTTTATCGAGTTCCAATAGCAGGGATTCGCGTATAACATTCATGAAAGTGATTCAAAATAGGAATTTACAAATTCTACAAATTTAATAAAACCATTAATATATTTTATATTCCATCAAAAGTTTGTAATCGATGCATTACAATTAAACGGTAATGTTGTTCCAAATCAATTTCTAAATTTCTGAAACGGAATTATTAAGTTTAAGAATAATGAATTGGACAAGAAAATTCACTTGACGTACGGTATTTGTTTTGCAACAGTCATGACAATCACGAGTTAACAGTTAGATGACTCTTAAGTAGATACGAAATATGGTCCGAAACCCATAAAATAAAAATTACGTAATAACGAAACTGAACTATACTTTTCCTATAAAAAATTTGCAAATTATCGAACTCTTACCGTAATAATAAAAACAGCTACATAAGTTTTATAAATAAAGTTTTTTTGATAAATTAAAAGAAAAATGCAATACATGATTTCCTTCATTAAATCTATTTTTCGTTAAAATCTTAGGTATTTTGAGTAAACAGAAACCTTTGTCAATTTGCTAATCCCTTAATGATCTTAATCCTTCTCCTACTCAGTCATAATGTGGGCCCGGTTGCCGAGTGGGTAAAGACGCTTGGCTGCGGGTTCGATTCCGGGTCTCGGGGGAGGGCGGGAATTTTTCCACGCTTCATTCTCCTCCAAACGGGTCCTAGGGCCTACCCAGCCCTCTGTAGAATGGGTACCGGGTTTCTTTCCCGGGAATTAAAGGCGGGCGGAGGTCGGACTGACCTCCCGACCTCAACCTAATCCCGTTGGTCATGAAACGCCGAGAGCCTTACCTCCCGCGAGCCCTTGGGCCTGCAAAAGCCTGTCGTGGCGATCCTTTAACTTTTTTAACTTAACTCAGTCATAATGAACCTCTAATTATTTGTAATACTAATTATTGAATATCAATATGTCCAACTGTGGACTCGAGCTACATGGTAAACGCTCGACTGCAAATTGGAGGGTTCATTCTGCCTCTCTATAGAACTGGTACCGCATTTCTTTCAGAGAGGTATAGGCGGTCAAGCGTTGGGCTGACCATACGACCTCTTTCTCAGTCCCGAGAAGATATTGAGAAGACTTTAGCACCCGCAAGGCCCTTCGTGAGCTCATGTGTGTACTTACTAATATCGCCAACGGAGCAAAGATTTTATTTCTTAACTAGTCTGCTGCCCGTCGCTTCGCTCCGGAAGCCGCGCTTATATAACGGAAAACAACTTTTTATTTATTAAAAAAAACACACACACACACACACACACACACAAACAAACACACAAATTACATCAAAAAAACTAAAACTAAAATTTTTTAAAAGTTTTTTTTTTTTTTAATATAATTTTTGATGTCTATATTCTCTCAATCTACCACTGCTTTTAGAACCAGCGTGTGAATCATATATCTTTGATATATTTTTAGTTTTTATAGATTAGAATGTAGTCCTCGTGGTCTAATGGCTAAAACGTCTAACTTCGGAGCAGAAAGTTGCATGTTCGATTCAGGAAGTGAACTTGTAGAAATTATTTCTATTTCACAAATTACAACAATTGCACGATTTTTAGTAATATTGGTTGATAATTTTCAGTGGTTTTTGAATTGCAAATAACGATTTTTCAGTATTCTACGTAATAGAAATAGAGTTTCTTTCTTTCTTGACGCTCTTTTTTATATTCCAACATCCTCCATGTACACGCGCCTATTTTTCAATATCATACAGAATTTGGTTAAGTCAGAATATTACATTTAAAATATTGCAACGTTTCGGTAATTATAGTTCTAATTGTCATTTTCGAATTACAAATAAACTGACGGATGGGAAATAAATAAACAATCTTGAGATTCAAAAAAAAAAGGTTGAATACATTCCTTATTGATAGGGGAAGGGGAAGGACAGATAAGTCCAAAAACAATATGAAGAGAGTTGTAGAGATAACCAAATTCTGTTGAATTGTGACTCAAAGACATCAAGTTGTACGTGAGTAAAGACAACGTTTTCCAAATATATGGCAACTTTATTTAGAGTTTGTCCTTGAGCTTTATTGATAAACATCGCATAAGAAGGTCTGATCGGAAATTGTTTTCTTGTGAAAGTGAATGGAAGTAGATTACCGCATGGTTCCATAGACATCCTATGGATGAAAACAAAATCTCATTTGTGAGTTTCTGTTATAATTTCGGTTTCTATGAGATCATTATCGAATGAACGGCATTTAAGTTGAGTTCCATTGCAGTATGCAAACTTAGGATTGATGTTTCGCAACAATATTATTGGAGACCCAATCTTCAATGACAAAAGATGTTGAGAAATACCGCTGAGATTCAATGCATTCAGATACTCGGGCGATAGAGATGTTCGTGTGGTGGATTATCAGAAGTATCAATTTTATTCGCACTTGTATGCTCCGTAGTTTCTACTTTTATTCTTAGACTTATCATTCGATTGATGTTATCGACACTCTCGTTCACCTTGGTTGATGAGCCGCATATTTATCGTTAGTTTTTTGACTTTCATGTGATTCTAGCTTTTTGAGTTACAAATAGTGATTTTTCAGTAATCTATCTAATAGAACTAGTGCTTCTTTATTTCTTGACTCTCTTTTTTTTCCAAATTGATACTTTTGAGTGGTTCTTGAGTTACAAATAATGATGGTTTTTGAGTTACAAATAATGATTTCTCAGTATTCTACCTAATGAAGTACTGCTTCTTTCTTTTTTGACTTTCTTTTTTATTACAATTGTTATTTTTCAGTCAAAGTCAGTTCAGTTTTGACAGATAAGTCAAAAAAGCAATATGGAGAGAGTTGTAGTTCCCATGGCCTAATGGATAAGAGTCTGAATTCGGATCAGAAGGTTGCAGGTTCGATTCCTGTCGCGGATGTTTCATTGTAAAAAATCTTTCTATTTTTCATTCTCACACAAAACTGCGCCGGACAGACACACAGAGAAATAAAAGATTTTAGTAATATAGATTAATCATATATTTTATTCTGGAATTAATAATTCCATTAATTAATCATTCAAAAATAAAATCCACCTTTATATGTAAAAAAAAAAAAAAAAAAAGTCCTAAATTTTCTAAAGTAACGCTCTCATACGACAAATATGCAAAATCTGTTTATTGTCTCAAGTTAAAATTTTTCTTGCGATTTCGTATTGCGGCAATTTTAAGTTAAATAAGGCTTTTTCATTCATTATGAATTGAAGGGACAATAAACAGTAATTAAGACAGACTGAAGGTCCTTGTCATCGTTTTTATTCATAACTGCTGGTTAATCTTCCATATCAGACGCAAGACTAATTTTCAGTTAAAATGCTTTGGCAAAACAAATTACAAGTTTGCTAATTTTTTTGTTTAATTGTGTTACTGTGCTTCGAGTTTGCTACAGAAATTATTATCTACTCTTAAGACAAGATTACATACGTGATTAAATAAGTGTCAAAGATTAAATCTTGCTGCTTCAAGCATCTCTACAAAGAGCGTTGTTGTTTACTAAGGAGATAGCAATGACTGCTTCCTTAGCAGATATTAAGCCAATGGGAAACCGTATCTTCACGCTTAAAAGCCCCGATGAAGTGATAAGCCCGCGGCGATAGTACACAAGGACACAGGAAGAAGAGTTCAGTTTCATCTGTGCGTCTTAATAAGTGACCCTTTTCTCTTCGTTTATGTCGTTAAAGTACAAGAAAAATAAACTGTTTCAAGTTAGCCAAGTCATGTTGGTGACGTCAGCCATTCACCATATAAGCATTCCTTAGTTAAAAAAAAAAACCTCATGGTTATTTTGATCAGTATTTAGAAATGACTAATTTATTAAATCGATTTAATAAATATCATTAATATAAGATAAATATGCAAACAAAATCCTTTCGATTTAGTGACTATTTAGGTCAAGTTTGCGTTGAAACAGCATGATATTTACCTTGTCTACGATGGAAATTTATAAATTAATCTATCATTTGTGAACATAGATACAGTTGTTATTGTATTCTGTTTATGTTATTGTTACTTTGAAGAATTCCCACTTACCCTCGTTAGTCTTTTCAAAATTTACGTTCAGATAATAATATCTTTAATATATTACAAAGTTAATATTGAACTCGTTAATATTGCTCGTTTCTAATAAAGAAACTAGATGCTATTATTAAAAGAAATTAGGCTGAGACATTAAGTTTATTTTTCATGTACAAAGAACAACAAAATATATTCATAGAATAATAATAAATTAACATGAGAAGTAATATACATTCTATTAATGACATTCTTGCACAGATGAATAAAATATACATAATCTTTATTTCGTGGTTGAAGCACAGCCTTGTGATCAAGGCGATGGCCTGCCATGAGGCTGATACATCTGAGCCTGGGTCCGAATCCCAGTGCCGGCTTGGATGCAACTTTCTTCTTGTATGTTTCGATTGTATACTATGAACTACATCCTATCGTACATCCTGGCAACAGTTCTTCAGCTAAATACTTGTCAGTTTCTGTCCCTCGTTGAAACCCAAGGTTTAAGTATCAAGAGCCTAGAGACATTCAAAAAAAATTAATTTAAAGAATTAATAATTTTAATGAATTAAAACCAAATCTCAATCTAAGTCATATTAGATTAATCATTCTCTGTTCAGAAAAGAAGACAGAACCTTAACCCAACATAAGAAAAAAAGAAAGAAGGAAGATGGAAGCAACCTTCAATGCACATTGGCATAAGAACAGCAGAAAGAAAAGCGGGAATCCACTCATCCTGTCTTTGACCAGTTATGTGCTGTATGTAAATGTTATGGGACCATCTTCAGACACAAAGTCTTCTGAAGATTTCATAAGAAAGTAACTGTAGCTGCACTGTTATTAAGTGACTGCTAATATTTTAAGTACACATAATTCATCATTATGGTTTCTAAAAGAAAGCAGATATTATTTTAAAGGAAACTTCTGTCATTTCCGATTTTAGTAAACAATGATCTGCAGACGTTTTAAACTAATTCTACAAGTGAAACTTTTCGTAATGATTGAAATTATTAATAAATGTAAGAAATTATTTTTGAAGAACCCATTTCAACGTGAAATTTCCCAGTAAAATCTGCTTGTAGTTCATGGAGGCTTAGCATAAATAATCTTAAAACTAACGTTGTCCTGCACAGAAATCCGCCATTAAAAATTTAAAAATTACTAGAAGCAATTAAGTAATAAAAGATTAACGTAAGTCAAAAAATTTATGTAGAGAAGTAAAAAATAAAAATGGAATCAAATTTGCTTTAGGAATTCATCAAGGCTTAATCATGGGACAAATTCCGATGAAATCACATAGACTTCGATTTCGTTGATATCGAGATGGGATGAGGTAATTAATATTTCGTTGGTCATTGCAGTCAGTTTATTATTGACGAGAGAAATATTATAATGTAAACTCAGTGGATGTTGATTTTAGACAATCAAAAGCCCAGAGAACTAAGTCAATGATATTTTACACAAAATGGGATCCTTCTATTAATGATTTTTAAAATTTGAAATTAACGTTTTTCTTTAAGATTTAAAAGTTTGAAATAATCAAAAATGCGAAACAAAATATGATGTATTACAGGAATTATGGGAGTTATTATATTCATAAGCGTTTTATCTGTAAGAATTAATTTGTTTTTTCTGAACCGATTCTTTCATTGTACTGTGATCTTAAAAATAATTAAATAATAAAAGCCAGTGCAGGCAATCGTTTGAGGTTTTTTTTTTTATCTCGGTAGGACAGCTGGTTTAAAAGTTTTAACACAGCTTCAGAAACATCAGATAGAAAAAAAAAATATTACAATGAAACTTTTGAAATTCGTGTACCTATACCTCCTAGTGTTCAAAATAACCTAGAAAACAGTTTACTCTACAAATCCGATACTGTAATGTAGACACACATGTCCAAAACCTAAGAATGAACGCCATTCTTACGAGTTACATTCTTTCGGGTAACAAAATCCAAATTAACTCAGATATAGATCAATTATGAATATATAACTACCATAAGTACTATAATACATCATATTTTCTTTCACATATTTGATTACCTCAAACTTTCAAATCTTAAAAAAAAAACAAAGGCTTTGGAGCGGAGCTCGGAGCAGTGGGATTTTTTTTCCAATGCCCCCTTTTCCTTGCTGGAGTTTATGTAGATCCCTGGTATAGGATTTTACTGGGTTCTTCGCAAATGAGAAAAGCGAAAGAAGGACTAAAGGAAGTAAAAATCAGCCTTTGAAGCTATTGAAGGTTACCCAGTGGCGTCACTAGGGGGGTGCGGACCGCACCGGGTGACACCATAACAAGGGGTGACACAAAAATGCTTTTACAAGATTTTCCTTTTTTTTGGTTGAACAGATAATTTTTACAAGGTTTTCCTTTTTTTGTTTTTTGGTTGATTGAACAGATAGTTTTAGAAGGTTTTTTTTTTGGAAGGGGGTGACACCATGAGCTACCGCACTGGGTGACACCAACCCTAGTGACGCCTCTGAGGTTACCCATATTGAATTCAAGCTGCCTATAGAGTTGCATCGATTATGGTCACTACACTGTTAATCTGTCGAATGAAGATTTTCTGCCTTAGAATTGATATTAAATGATACAAGACAGGCAAAGAAAGATGACTTACTGTCCGCCGTTCTCTTTTATCGAATCAATTCTGATGATTAATAAACTTTGTTTAAAAAAATACGCTGGTTTTTTCATATTTGGTCTTTGGTAATACGCATTAAAAAAAAATATTTAGAGCATGTAGCGGAGCAATTATAAATTTGTTCTGCTCCAAAGCCCTGAAGAAAAACAACAATTTCAAATATCATAATTGATTTAAGCAATTTTGTGCAAAATATCATTGACTCACTTATCTGGGCTTTTGATTCTCTAAACTCAACATCCACGGAGTTCACGTTATACAAAACAAAAAAGCGGAACATTTCTCTTCAACATCCTCGTCAATAACAAAGTGGCTCTGAAATAACCAATAATAAACGAAATTTTAATTATCTCATCCCATCTCAATATCAACAGTAGAATGAAATCTGAGTCTAAGTGATTTCATCGGAATTTGTCCCTTGATGAATTCCATAAAGCAAATTAGAGTCAATTTTTTTTTCCAATGGGCCATAAGGGTAACGACCAATGATTATGTGGCCAGCAACCTCTAAGAATGGCGTTCTCCTTAAATTTTGAACATGTGTGTGTATTAAATTTAATCAAAATTCTTCGCACGCTAGTGTTTCTGTAATAGATTTACACAGAAAAAAAAAATATCAAATGTAAAACTGAGAGTATAGTAAAATCTCGCTAATCCGGCATCCGATAATCCGGCACATTCAATAATCCGGCATCGGTCTAAGGGCTTTTGTTACACTGAATAAGCCTTCCGGGCGCTGTATTAAAATATAATACTACATAAAAATATATTTTGTTGTTTTGTTTTTAACCTTTTTTATTACTACCGAAATCAGAGAAATTCTATTTCTCTGATTTCGGTAGTGATGGAAAATGAAAATGAAAATTCGGTAGTGATGAAAATTCGGATGGAACACAGAAAAATGGCCTGATGCCTATTAATAGCCCTTTTGACTATTTTAGCAGTATTTCCGCTATCCTCGCAATAACTACTATTTTTTAATCCGGCATTTTCGGTAATCCGGCACTGCCGAAATCCCGAACGTGCCGGATTAGCGAGTGTGTACTGTATCTTGTTCGTAAATTGCATACCAAGATTCAAGAAGTTCAAAAGTTATTAGAGCGGACATAAACTGATTTGATTAGTTTCATTTCCCAAGGAAAGCAAATGAAAAGTTAAAGATCTAATTAATATTAACACCTCTAGTTAATTGTTAACATTTCTAGTTTCTAAAGGAATAAATTTAACGTGCTGTGATACAAATCCTCCCCCTAATTGAATCAGAAAGGCAATTCTATTTTAGTGCTGCTTTGTTATCATTTTCAATTAACTTCTAGTTTCTATTAGTAGAAAAGTGCACTACAATTTTAGACAGACTACGTAAGATGGAATCGTTTCTACAGGATCAGAGATAGTCTCCTAATTTCTTATCTTCAATCAGGGTTGTTGTACATCAAAGTAGGTAACTCTAGAATCCTCTCTTTAAGAACCAAATGGAATAAAATATTTTCAATGATACTAAATACAAATCTTATTTCGCTAATGTTAATGATAGGAGTTTTATTTTTAGTAAGGAATATGCTTCTGTCTATCAAAAAAAAAATGTGTGGTATAAAAAGTTACTTTAACTAGTAACATTACTTAGAAATATTATAGAAGTTATGAGAATCTAACAAACCAAAGTTTGAACTTTATTTCTTTGGGCCTGCAATGGAATTGGCTGCGATTTGCAGATTTAATGTAGTCTTCACTATATTGCGTCCGTACAGTGTAATAGAAGCACCTCCTGGTCACTCAACTCGGGCCCGGTAGCTCAAGTGGGAAGGCACTTGAGACGGCTGGAGAAGTCTGGCTGAATCCCCGGAAAAGGTTGTGGGATTTTAACTTCCGAATTCTCATCAAGACCGATCCTAGTGTCCACTCAGCCTCTCTAAAACGGATAGTTTCTTTACCTAGGGTTAAAGGAGGGTGGACAACCGTCGGACTGACAGTCCTACCTCAACCTTCAAGATCAATTTTGAGAAGTTGTATTTGAATTTAACTTCTTAATACTAATCTATTCTTACTTTCGACATTCATTATTTAATAGACACAAGTCATAATAGAAAACTAAACCTCACGACAACTAAGTAGTGCTTTGCAATGTTCATTCAATTTCTGACAATTTTTACAGTTTTGGAATCACTTTCATATTCTTACAAGATGTTCTATAATCATCACAGTCGTTCTTGAGTACTCCCAGAATGCAACGCACATCGGTTGTACTGTCCTGGCAGTTTACTCGGGAAAACAGACTGAAAGGAAAAAAAAAAAATAGCGGCCGTTGCTTCACATTCAAACTTCAAGGAAAAGCCATCAACAGTCAATCCAGGCAGATTATTCTTAATGTTGATAGTTTACGCTAAAAACAAGAATTTCAATTTGTTAACGAAATAACTCGTCAACGATAGGTTAGAACATTTGTTTTCGGGCAGCATTTATAGTTGAAAAAGTAGTGGATGATAATTTTCCCCAGAGGACTCAAGAACCGCTGCAAGGATTATAACTTGTTGAAATTGTACAATTAATAAACAATACGAAACAGTGCTACAAATAATTGTTAGTGAAACAGAAAATTATCCTTCAATATTTCAACTTCGCCCATTGTTTATTCAAATGACTGTCGTAAACGAAATTAATGTGAGATTCTAAGTTCACTTTCTAAGCCAGGGTTAGAATAATTTTTAATTAGTTTGGATCTTATTCCTTCAATTGCTTGCCAAGGTCTAGACAGAGGTTTAAGTTGTGCTGCATCTTAACTTTTAATTAACCGTTTGATTGTAGGAATTCTCTTTTTAATTTCTTTTGGAGTGAAGTCTTCGTAAAACTCAACTCATATCTAAAGAGAAACTGATTTACCATTAATAGCAACCGCCTCGTCCTCATCTCGGGGAATCGAAAAAACATAATCTCTTCAAGTAGATTGCTTCTGCTCGTTTCATTTCAGTTGCATTCAGTCCTTTATTAAAGATGATAAACTCTTTAAAAAGAATAAGACGCGTAAGAACCTCTTTCAACAATTTAGAAAAGTCTAATAATGTCTTTAAACCCAGAATGTTTTGTCAACCTCCAGTGAAAGATGAAGATTGACTGTTTGGGTTCTGATTATTCAAAAATCTTAAAACCAGAAACTTTGGAGGAGAAAGTTTTAAGATTCGATATTAATACTTTTTAAGCTTCCCAAAGAAAGATCAGGCAGCTTTATTGATTAAAATTCTAAAAATCCTCTGGAAAAAAAAATAATTCCTAAAGAAGTTTTTGAAATTATTTTTGTGTGTTGGAAAAAAGAAACCAAAAAAAACAAAAACCACTAGAATTCTAAATATATGATATTATATAAATTTGAATTAATTCTAAATAGACAGCCTTATCTTTAAAATTTGAGATAAAATAAAATTATGAGCATATCTTTTTATTGAACTATTTAAAGATCTTATGCTTTATTTTTATTAAACCATTAAGAGTTCCATATAATGAAACTAATACGAAATACGCTATAATAGGAACACACTTGCATTAAAATACAGTAATCTTTATTAATAACATATTTGTGCGCGCGCCTGCGTGACCACGTCTACCAACAATTGAATTTAGTCAACAATTCGCACGCGCGTTGTCAAGCAACCACTCCATTGTTGCTTCGTCAACCCCGTCCACAACGTAATTCCGCAAGTGCGTTACCAAGCACGGAATTTCCGACTGTTACAAATAGATTTCAATATTCTACTGCATGTATTTTTTTAGATGAATTTAAACTTTATTTTTCGTTTTAGTTTACTTGATGTATTTTCTGTTTTGGATAAATATGTTTTTCCAATTACATATGCGAGGCTTTCGGAATGAAGTGACAGGAGCCGTCTAGTTGCAATAATGTTAATATTAGTTTTAGCAACGACCTTCTCAAATACAAATATTGAAATGGTTACATTTTTCATAATATTATCAGTTCTTAGTTCATTTGTTTCCTCAATTAAAGACTAAAAGCTTTATTATTTAAAAACACTATCACAACTCCTCCATAAAAAATTAGTTCTAAAAAGCAAATAACATTTACTTAAATAATTGTGGCAAAACACAAAATTTCAGTATTCAAGATAATTTTGAAAATATTGTTAATGAGAATCTAGTGTTCATGAGATTAATAATTATTTACTTGTACATTCTTTTCATCAATTTAATATTTAAATTTATTGAATTTTTAAAATAAGCATCATTACAAAGAATTACGATATGTAACAAGTAGATCATATCAAATATACGGAAGTTTACTGTAAAAAAAAAAGTTCGCTGAAAAATTAACTCTTCGTAATAAGCCTTTGTTTACTTATTGCGCAAGGTTAAAAAAAAAAGATCAGTCAAAAGAACAGGAAATGCCTAAAACTTCCATTCCGAAAAATATGTATCAGCACAACATTCATTTATCATAGAAAATCTAAAATTATAAATTAACATTCTACCTTGAAGTCTAGAAGACAGCATCAAATCTCTCTTGTAAATATCATACATATTCCGTAGGATTATGGATAGATATGCTAGCAAACATCGAACTTTGTATTTGAGAGTATTGATTGGTTATACTTATGGACTCTTGTCCATTTTGTGTTGTCATCTATAAAAATTTAATATCAGTCGACTAACATTAATTATTGTAATCTTTGTGTTATAGGATTTATGTTATCAACCCTACAGAATTACCACTGCGTTTAAAAAACAAAAAAAAAAAAAACAAAAAAACCAACCAACCAACCTTGTTGTGGATAGTTACATTGAAAACCCACCGTAAGCATTAAACCAAATTATTTTGATTGTGTGGTAAAAGTAAGGTTTCCTATTTGTCTGAGAAGTAAACGTCTTTTGAGATTGCAAAAAAAATTACTCATGAAAGCCAAATACTGTGGGTTCAGTCCAGTTATCGCGACACATTTCCTGCCTTTGTGACCATTGTCTGTACTTTGAGAAGGCTTCTGACAACATTCGAAATAGATTTCAAAGTTTCTTCAGCAATTTTCAGCTCTTACTGCAAAAATGAAGCTGTTAGCCTACTATCTCAAATTTAGTCAATTCCCAAGGTTGAATTTCAATAAGGAATTTTACTTTTATATTAATTCGCTGTAAGAACGGTAAGAGTGTTAATGAGGAATGTTTGGATAATTAAGAATTACTTTAGGATGTCTTTGAACAAAAAATAATCTGTTCTTCAGTCATTGTCTGAACTGCTATTGACTAACTTCCTGGAATTTTCCATCATTTCTGAACATCTAATGAGTAAATGCAGAAGTTAGTCATCAACTTCGGTGAATGTTTCTGGTTCAGTTACCAACATTTAATCTATCTGAATGATAGTAACATTAAAGATGGGAAATTTCCCCTAAGAACAACAAATTCATGCCTCGAGCTTGTCAAACGAGTCTTGGACGGCCGTTTCATCATCATTATGAATTGTCAGCCAGACTTGCCACCTCGATGACAAGCTCAGAAACCACGAAGAGTTATGGAACTCACACCCGCATACGAGTTCAAACAAGAAAAGAAAAATATCTGTTAATGAACCGGATTAGGTTTTTTAAAGATTAATACTTTTTATTCTACAGTTTCGCAATGAAATTTTGATATCATATTAATTTAAGTTTTGTGGGCAATAAATAATTTCTAAAACAAATTAAATATTTTTGAATAGGCCTAGTTAACTTTTTCCGCTTCAAATATTGTTAGAAAGTAACAAATAACTCTAAAAATTTCATTTTTTGAAAACAAAAAATTGGTTTAAAACTCAAAAGACGATTTACTAAATTTACTTAAGGAAATGTCCAACTGCTCTTCCTTTATCTATTTCATCCCTGTTTTGAACAACAAAGCACTGGACCAAGTAAAATTGAAATTACAGAAAATTAATTTGTTGACGACATCCGATTTCCGGTTCAGTGGATGTATTTCCTCGACATCTGGAAAAATTTCTAATTTAGATTTTAATTTTATTTCTGAAAATAGAATCCATTGAAATGTACCCAGACCTCTTCTAATTAAAATCCTCCAATGCCCAGCAACGATAGTAAATAGGCTTAATAAAAATAGATCATCTTCAAGCCGGATAAAATAAACAAGAATTAAATGTGAAGCAATGATTTTTATGATTTAAAATCTCTCTCCATGACAAATATCACAGTTATTGATAGCAAAACAACCGGAAAAACAAAAAAACAAAAAACTCCTTCATAATTTTGGTATGCTGTAGATTGTAAAATTTGAATAAAAGTACTTACTGTTTCTGATGTAAACGTAATACTACGATCTATTAATTACTTGAAGTAAGTTATTTTAATTCAATTTAAGTATTTATAAGCCATATACTGCTTTCTCTTTGCCATCACGGTGGGAGCTCTAAAATATAAACTTTTTGTTAAACCTCGCTTTATTAATGAGCTTATTTGCTACTTATTGGAGCCTAGATTTCTATGGACTATCGTTAGGTGATTAACGTTGTCATTAAGGCAGGTTTTCTTTCTATTATGTAACCGGAATATTTCATTGGAATTAGTTCAATTCATTGTTACAATACAATAACCATATCTCATTGTTAGCATTTTTATCAATAGTCCACAGGAATCAGATATTTAACCAATTTCTTTTTTAATAGTAATACGAGGAACTCGATCTTATTAGATAGCTCTGGAGCTGATCTGAAAAGTAAAAATGTTGGTAACCACATAAAATCAAATTTAAGCTTAATTTAAGAAATTATGAAAAGATTCCATAAATTTTGAACGAAACATTCTCACAAATCGTGGTAAAGAACTATCAAGTTGATTTTTTTTTTAATTGTAATTTAAACAGCTACACTTAATTTAAATTTTTCACTGAAATATATTTCTGTATATGCGTTTAAGAACATAAAAAGACAAAACAAAAGGGAATTCATCAAGAAAAACATCCAAAAGAGAAAGCCATCTTTGAAAATGATCAAAGAAAGTTCAAAGTCATCAGGGCAACAAAGACGCTTAATTAGAAATGCTTTGAAGCAATAGTTTTATTTTTAATGGCGTCTTTATTTCAGCTAAAATAAAAAATACAGAAAACAAAAACCACCAAGAGAAATTTGCAATTATGTTTAAATTGTCTTACTAATTAGTTTATTATGAATTGGGATTTTAAGTAATTTTTTGGTTTCTTTATTTTTCAAACTTAAATAATGAAATCCAATTAACTTTGTAAATTTTTGGGTTAAGCAAACAAGGGTCACCTTTTTAAAAAATAAGCAATTTCCAATTTAATCATCCGCTCAAGTAACTTTAATTCGAAGAAAATTTTGACTAAAATGATTTGTTTACAAGGTGGCTATAAGACATTCGGGGGTGGGAGTAGGGAGAAGGTTAAGGGATCGTCGTACGAAATAAAGTTCATTTTGTGCCAGATGACAACGAGAGCGCGCGAGAGGAAAAAAAAAAAAAGAGACATCAAAGTGGATCACAGAAAAGGGTTGATGTTCCTTTCACTAGAGGCAATAAATTCTGAATGCACCGAGATTTCATTTGTGTGACGTCAATTCTTTGCAAATGAACTCCGCTTTTAATCCGCTACTGATCGGAAGTCAGTGGTGGAACGTTTGTCAGCAATGTGTCTTTTATTTTATTTCGCATCAGTAAAAATAGAGTTCTAGCAAAAAAAAGGAAAACTAAAAGCTTTTGAAAGAAACTGCAGTTTGAATTCGCTGAAAGAAATTTAATGACACGAGGAGGATGTCAATGTTTATAGCCTTGAAAACCCATTTCTTGCCGAACGAGACATTTCGATAAATTTAATAAACAGGGCCTGAAATTCATGGCCTTGGGTTGTCTCTGCCTGAGACACTTCTGTCAGGCTGTTAGCTATGTTTCCTTCGACGTTTTAATAAAATTTATAACGATTAGAGAATTGAAAAGGTCACCGACATTACACCAGTTATTTTCAAATCCTTAAGGAATATTCTAATGAAAAGTAAGAAATTGAATAAGTTTTAAAAACAAATATTAAAGATCTATTTTTAATAGGTTTTAAACTAGACGTAGTATCTTCTCCTTTTCGTTTGTTTCTTGTAATTTGAGAGATACAATTAGATATCTAAATATAAAATAAATTGCTTTTCCGTTTTTTGAAAGCATCTTTATTTTTCTTTTCATTTGATATTTTCTATCCTTTCGTTTTTACAATAGCATCTTAAAACCTCCAGCAAGAATTTATAAAATTTAACATTGGAAGACTAAGAATGTTGCACATAATTTTTAAGTACTTAATAAATAAATAAATAAAAAATTAAAACTGACGTTTGGATATCAGCTGTCTACCATTGTCAACGTACGACTCGAGACAGCGGTACTTCACTTTTTGTTTCCTATACGTCATCTTTTACCTTGATAATAAACGTGATTTTTATTGTGAAGGAAAAATTTGCACCAATACGTTTCGTGCAAATAATTTTTATTCTTTAATACTGTAATATTAACCAATTATGCAAATGATTAAAAGAAAAAAATTACATAAACAAGATCAATGCTTCTCAAACTTTTGTTTCATAGCGCACTTATGTAAACTTTTGATGTAATGCAACGGTAACGTTTGGTCTGACACAAAAGAATGCATGGTATGGAAATAAATCAGTGCTAGCAATCGAAAAGAGTTTTATTAGTTACGTTTTTCGTTATTCTAAAATTTAAATTTAGTTTTCCGTTACGTTTAAAATTATAACTAAATTAGGCATGAAGTAAGACATGGTAATATTTTCTATAAATAATTTAATTAATTTTCTTGTAAATTAATATTTAATTTTATTCTGAATTTATATTAAAATACATATTTGTACATTTATACAATTATTTATTTTAGTAATTATATAAGACGGGTGCAGTCGCTTCGTTCCAGAAGCCTGGCATATGCAACAGAAAAACTTTTTTTTTTTTCTTTGAGACCATAAATAAACTAAAAGAAATATATTAAATAAACTAAAACTTCAAACTAAAACTAAGTAAATTAAAGTGTAAATTCTAAAAAAATACATACAATAGAATATAGAAATATATTTGTAACAGTCGGAAATATGTTGCCTAGCAACGCATATGCGAAATTCCATTATGGTGGATAGCGTAAAACAATATTCCTGTTGCCAGGCAATGCGCTTGCCAATTGTTGCCAAAAATCAATTGGTGGACGTCCGCAGGCACAAGCGCACACAATTTTTCTAAGCGTAATAATAAATATCACTGTAATAAATGATAGTTCATTATAATAAATTATTGTTATTGACGTAATAGAAAAGAAACTTATTTTGAAAAAAATACATTAGGCCTACTAATGCAATAACATTAGTTATATGAATCGTCAACATTAATTAATAATTTATGAAAATTATCTTATTATTTTTGTTATCTTTTTCTATTGAGTTCTCAATTTTCAAATATAGAAGACAAACATAAATTTTGCGAAAGGTGATAAAACGGGAGACAAAATATGTCAATATGAACCGCCATCACTAGAACAGAAGCAATGTATTTTTAACGAAAATAAAAACTAAATTTATTTCTTCGTTTTCGTCACGTTTGTTACTACAGTACGTGAAAAATTTCGTTAAAGTTTTTCGTTTCTCATAATATTTTTCGAAACTGAAATGAATATCCTTAACAGACAGGAAAAGCAGGTTTGAAGCCGTTTTGAATATGCATTATGTGTCACTGTGCCGAAACACGCCATTTGAGAAGCTTAAGATTAGATTGTTAAATCTCAGTAAGGCCCTTTTCTACATTACACTAGTCAAAAAACATAATTTTCCGTGTGGAATACAATAAAAGAATTACACAACAGAAGAGAATGTAATAGACTGCTTTAAAATTGATTTTTATGTATTGGGAAGATTGCTATTTGGTTAAACTTTAGATTATGGTACTCCTAATGGCCGCCCGATAACCGCCGGATACTGTTTTGAAGACTGCGGATAACGTGAAATGAACAAATAACTAGCAAAAAGTAGAATGCTTATTTCAAAATGGTTTTGCACAATCTTTTACTAGAAAAACTAATCCTCATACGCCTAACTAGGATCTTGAGATAACAGTATGCACCAAGAAATTTTAAATTTAAATTTCCCGCCCAAATGCATGGATTTCAAAACCAAAGAACTTCACTTACCTCGGGGACAACAGCAGAATGACCTCGTTTCTGATACCGCGCTGGTATTTATTTTCTCTTGGAGCAACGTCATACTTTCTTCTGATTGGCTAAAAAAATATAAAAAATAATATTATTGGTAGACTCCTGCTTATATGAAAGTAAAAGAAAAATATCGTGTTAATTTTCATCGAAATATAAATGTAATTTATTTTTTTATTTAACCATTAAAAGTAATGTAAAAGTATTTCGAAGTAATAAATTGTTTTGAAGCAATCAAAGTAAACCATTTTCATAAATGTATTTCTTACGTATTTTGCAACCCAAAAAAAAATCTTTTTCAGCCCCAATTTGGAAGAAAAAAAAAAAAACCTCCTCTTTTTCCTCGATATTGTTTATTTATTTATTTTTTGTTTTTTTCCACAAAGAAAAAAAAATACTGATAGTAAGGATTTTTGACAATGGTTTATTTTGATTGTTTTAAAACAATTTATTATTTCGAAATATTTTTAAATACTTTTAATAAGCAAGCAATTACGTTTCTATTTCGATAAAAATTATTGTTGTATTTTTTTCTTTCGTAAGTGGATAAATCCATCATTGTTAATTATTTTTATATTATTAACCAATCAGAAGAATTAACGCTGTTCTAAGAGAATATATCCCAGCGCTGTTCGAAACGAGGTCATTTTGCGGCTGTTCCGTGTTGAGTGAAGTTGATTGGCCTTGGGGAAGCTACTAAAAGTAACGAGCGGGAAATTTAAGAGAAATGTGCGACGAAGAACTGACAACGAACTTCGACTGTAGTAAGTTCACGAATGATTTCAATGAAAATTGGACAGTTTCTTCATCCCAGGATGTATTCCCAAACAGATGTTTGCTAAAACTCGATTCGTCAAGGAAAAGAGAACTGGACATAGAAGCACTTCAACAATGAGTAAGTACATGTTTCTTATTTTATTACAGGATAATCTCAAAACCGTGGCTGTGGGTCAATTCAAAAACAAAAATGAAGATGTTTCCAAACTTTACAGTGTAGTGCTTTAAATTATCTCATTACTCGAGTGAAAATCGAAATAGCAAAGTTGAATTCGAGGTATGTCGAGTTGGGTTTTTTTTCATCTATTTGCTTCAGAATTTGTCTGCTCGAAATTGGGAATTTTCGTACTGAATTTTAAAAAGGAAGTTAATAATAACAGCAGCTTAGAATTAACATTTGAAGAGCTTGTATCTGCGACTAGAAAGATAGTAAATTTTAGAAGATTATTTTTTTTATTTTTTTTTTTTTTTTGTTTGAAAATTCCTCGCTCTTTAAAATGAAGGTTTAGGATTGTTTTTAATGGTATTGTGTTTTAAATTTGAGTTACTGTAAAATTTAGAGTACCAATTAACTCTGGCACAGCATGGCATTAGGTGCTACTGCACCATAGAAAAAAAATAATTAACTATAAGTCTGGTAACTTGGTTAGTTGTGTAGAGTACCGAACCAGTGGAATTAAGACGCATTTTATTTATTTTGGAACGAAACGATTTCAAGATACGTAGTCGATATGTGATCGATGCGAAACCCTGGCGTTCTTCTTTTTAGTGTCTAGTTTTAAGAAAATTAAAAATTTAGATGGCACTCTTTGCAGAAGCATCCTATTAAATAAGAAAAATGGAAAAATAAGTATAGTTAAGTTTTGTTTTTTTTTTTTGTTTTTTTCTGTTGCATTTCCAAATGAACATCCTGAAAACGGTCATACCGCAATTAACTTATTGTTAATTAAAAGAAAAATTTTCTGTTAATTTAAACCATGTTTTTTTTTTTTCTGTTTAAAAACGAATTTCCGGTCAGGTGGTTTTCATGCCCGCTTCCTAACTACGCTACAAGTTCTTGTCTTCAAAATGTTCACATCCACACAAAATTTCGAATTTTCTTAACTACAAAAACAAAACGAAATTTCCTTCGATTACATATCTACTACGTATTTCGGAATCGTTTGGTTCTTAAAAAAGCGAAAATTCGTCTTCATTCCACTGGTTCAGCATTCTACACAACTACTGCAACATGAACCAAATGACTTTGAATAAGCCTTTAGGCTTATATTAAATAACTATCTAAAGTGGGTGACTGGCAAAGTTGTTTTGTACGAAAATATTAAGACTTTCTAAACACATCTTTAAATCAAAAATCTCTTTTTGTTTTGTTAGATTTGAAAATATCTCGTCACACTACAAATATCCGTAATTAAACTTTAACTTCGCGTATGTGTATATATTTATATAAAGCTGGACAGTGATGTGGAATTTGAAAAATGCTAATACATAAACCTTATCGCTGTTTCTGTGAAGATATGACCAATCTATCCTCACGTAATCAGCGGCGAAATTTAGAAACAACTTAGAAAACAAAAACGCAATATTCCAAGACTTTACACTTTTTTTTTTTTTCAAAACCTAATAATCTAATAATTTATATGTATCGATATAATATACATACACTCTTTTAAAATGTAAATTTATTTCTAGTATTCGAACTGTCATTTCATTTTTGTCTGTTTATCAGTCGTTTTATAATCTTTCAAGGAGGATGGAAAAATTATTTATTTTTGCTTTTGATGAGGCGATTTGGTTTTTCTTTTTCCTCTGTTGCTTGGTTAGTTGCAGTTCTTGGAACTTCGGATTTTTCTTTTTTTTTTTTTTTTTTTTTTTTTAATTTCGCAGTGAAATTGGTTTTTCTTAGAAAAAAAGTTGTCCGTCCCTGTCTGAACTAATGCTGATGAAATTCATT
>JAFIDM010005346.1:19327516-19346135 GCA_023159025.1 Thereuonema tuberculata
TCCCCCACCCTAAGAAAAAAATTCGGACTCTGATTAGTTGTTTAATTACTAATTTACTGTTTCGTGGTTATTAAAGTATTGTTCATGGATTAATTTTTTTAATTATTATTATTAATTTTGGATCAAGTGATTGTACATTTTAAAAACTTAATCACATAGAAGACTAGGTTATTCACAAAAAATATGCTTGAAAACTTTGCCTATATTTATCCAGAGATAAAAATTCGTAATTTTCGTTAAAAATAGGAAGTATAGCATTAAATAAACTTGACCTCCGCGTACAAAAGTAGTGTGATTTATTGGTAGTTCGTACAAAAGATGAATCGCTAGTTTGTAAATACAAAAGTTTTAGATTCTGGAATTCAATGCCTTCGTATTTCATTCCATAAACACAACTTAAACAATAAATACCGTCCGTTTTATCACGGACTCAAGTTGGTAAATATAGACCAGCATTAGTTCTCTGGTTTCTGTTTCCTGTTTCTAATCATTTGGCTTTTGATAATCTGTCATCGTTCATTGGAAATCCATTTAAGTTCAAAGAAGTGACGGAAGGAGATAAGGTTACTGTCAATAGATGTTAACAGCCACTACTTTGTCAAGAACAGAAAAGCCACGGCGATCATTTCATAAATGGAAATCTATTATGAACTAAACGAATTTATGACAAAGAGGTTTCACTCTGAATCAACAGTAAGCAGACAATGTGCTATTGCATTTCCATATGAAATACACTTTTTGGAGTCTAAGAACAGTTCACATGCCTCGAATGGAAGGAATATGAAAACTTAGATGTTTTCTAACTAAAACAATAAGTTTTCTTGCTTTTTTAAGAATATTTCTATTTGCTATTGTAGTTCTTATTTCGCTTTTAAATGGCGACTTTTAAAGCAATAAAAAAATAGTAGGCGTGTGTATATATATATATATATATATATATATTGGTTTTCATTCGAAATTATTAGTATTTTTGAAATAAATGTAATTAAAATCTGTTTTAGCTGGTATTTTGAATTCTTTGGTTTTCTTAGAGTACATTACGGAAATAATTTTTAAAACAATGTTTTTGCTGGACAAACATGTTATTAGAAATGTTTTTCAAAATTTTCAACTTTAACCTTCAGATATTCGCCGTTCTTTAACTGAAACAGGAAATTGAAGAATGGAAACAAAAACTTAAACGAAACAAACTTAATTTATTTCATATCTCCAAAAAAAAAAAAATTAGGTTTAGTTTTTAATATTAATAACAGAAAATTGTTGAAATTAATTAAATTTAAGAAAAAAAACCTGGAATTTTTTTTTATTTGTGCAGTAGAATTAAAGTTAATCATTTGAAACCTTACTTGAATCTGTGTTTTTCAACAATTCATTGAATCTCCACCAAAGGCATACTGTTATTGATGTAATGATTAATTTCGATTTTTCCTTCAATAGATATTCCATAAAGTTAGTAATACATTTTTTTTGTTAGGATTGCAAGTTAGATTTCAGCAAAATACAATCCTTCAATGAAGATGAGATAATAATAAGAAATGTAAAAATAACAAGTGAATATAATTTGAAGCTAAAGCATAAATATAAGGGCGATCCATAATAAAATAAAATTAAAAATAATAAAAGAAAGTACATAAACACTAGGAAAAATAAAGATAGGAAAAAAGTTAAAAAAGCTTTAGGAAAAAAACAAAAAAAGAAAAAAACACGGACAATGAGAAAAGATATTAAGAGAAAAACAAAAGGAAAAAAAAAAAAAATATATACAGATTCGAACTGATAACTTTCAGTTTGATTCCGAGATCTTAAGCATCAGGCTATAGCTGGCAACTGAAATGAGATGGTTGCATTTCTAGCATTTAAGCTAATAATGGAAATCTAACGAAAACAATGCCAAATATCGAACATGGAGGAGCGTTGCATCTGAAAATACCCAATTCCTACGCTGTCTGAACACGATGGTGAAATCCGTTTGTCGAATCTGTTTGTTGATCTGAACTTTCGTTCGGGAGTTGTTAAGGGAGGACAGACGGATGGATGGACGGACAGGTCAAGCGCAGTAGCTCCCAAATGGTTCGCTAAAACTTTGTTTCCATGTAAAACAGCTTCTGAAAAGCAGATTGATTTTTTTTTTTTGTTTTTAATTTCTGAAGTAAGCATTATGATTTTTATCTTTTGTTAAATTAGTTTAAGATTTAAATGTTCTATCAAGAGTTATTTATAAATAAGCATGACTGATTTTGTGAACATAGAAAGACACTCGCAAAGATTTCCGTTTAAAGTTCTATGGCGGTAGAGCTACTCAAGGACAGACGAACATAGGTTTTTATTATGAAGTACGGATGTTCAGTATATAAGCTAGTAAACAAAATATAACTAAACATTCACTTTTGAAGGATGTATTATTAGTTACCTATTTCAGTCGTGAAGTTTAGCTTAAAAATCATATTTCCCATCAGCTGAATTCAAAGAAAAATACAGATGCACAAATTTTAAAGAATTGCACTGGGACAACAAATTACAAATTTAATCTACAAGAAAGAATTCAGCAATTATATTTAATTTCCATTATGGTTTTTACGTTTCATACTGGGTAGATTTGGTATGGATTCTATAATTGGGCTAAAAAGGGATCTGGAGATTGGATTATTTCTCTTTAGTAAGTAGAAACGTTATCTCAATTCGAATGAAGCTCCATATATCTTAGGAAGCTCTATATACCATTTTGTAGCCGAAATAAACAAAAGGAACCATTTGACTTTCGCAACCCTTGCATTTGATTTTTGTGGAAGATTTGAATTAAATGTAAATTAAAACGTCGAAAAGAAAGTAATAATTTAATATTGATCAAAAAGCAGAAAGATAAAGATTACACAAATTTTGTTACGCGCTATAAACAATATTCATGATCAAAATAGACGTGTTGATTGAGTGCATGTGCAGTTGCATTGAAGAAGGAATAGAGGAAATGGCTGAGAGCATGCTGCATACCTACAAGCTCTCTCGTTTTAACTACTTACAGAAATCATAGACAAATATAAATATTCCTTATTATGACTTGGGTAAATGTGGGCGGCAGGAATCCAAGTACTGCGACCTGAAAGATCTATTGCCCACGGAAATGAGAACAGATGAGAGAAAGACTGAGAAAGTATGGTGGGGGCCTCGCAGGGGAAACGGGAGAACCCCGAGAAAACCTACCCAGCGCGGATCGTCTACCATCACGAAACCCACATGAGAACCGAACCCGGGACTCAGAGGTGAGAGACCAGTGTCTTAGCGACAACCAACCTAAATATTCCTTTAATAATGAAATGTAATTGGAACTGCATTGTTTTTATCAAGATCAACCTTAAAGTTAAAACTACTTTGTGATCGACATTTCTAAATCTAACACGGAGCTAAATTTGTTATACTGTGTTTAATTCAGACTTATTTTTAATAGATATTTCCAATTAATATTTCTTAATCGGCAATTAAAACATATTTATCAGTTACTTTATGCAGATACTCAATTTGTTCGATTCTTATAAAAAATAAACTGAAATGTTTATAAGAACTGAATTGTTTTTAATTCGTAATTTTTTTAAAGTCCCACAGTTACTTTTATAATTCATTTTATTTTAGTAAAATTTTAACCTTGAATTGAAACATGACTTGAACTTGTACATAGGTCATTTTTTTTTTTTTCCTTTTTTTTCTTGTAAAAAAAAAAAAAAAAAATACAAGCATATAGTTTCGATTCTTTATGCCTGGTGGTAAAAAAAAAATCAATCTTATACTAATAAAAAATTACTTTTAATAACTTATCAGGTAAATAATTTAACCAAATTTATTGTTTTACAATTGGTTATCAATCTGATGTACAGGAATATCAAGAACTCAATATATTAATTTAAGAATAAGAAGCCAATTAATATGAATAAAATCTTACATAGAGCTGTATCGATCCATTTTTCTTAAGGGATTATCTCACTCCGGGATGAGATATTATCTCGATATTTCGGCTCGATGCCTCGGGCCTTCTTCGGGAGATGTATAAATATCAATTACATCAGGGGGAGCGCAGAACTAATAACTTACGAAATATCAAGATAATACCTCATCCCGGCGTGAGGAAATGCCTCAAAAGACCTATATAATATCATGGCTCATTCCTCCTTCAGAATCAAATTTACATAGAATTGTTTAAGTAAAGCTATAATTGGCACCACATTATGATTGCTAAATTTATTAAATCGTAGCTCTTAACGTTATTGATAGGATCTGGGTACAAAGGCTTGAATCACAGAAGACTGATAGTAAAGAACAATCTATGTTTATATGACTTAAAAAAAAAAAAAAAGAAACATTCAACGGATCAATAGATACCAGTTGATATCTACAGATCTTGGCCTTTCTGTAGATAAACCCACTGAAGTCAAACTGAATCCAGTCCAGCTCATACCAGGAACGTATTTGTACTCCACTGATAAAAAGTAGAAGCTTCACTGATAACACAAAGCTTTTATTGCAAGTAGTTCACTTCTATCTTCGTCGAATAACGATAATATTAGCGAAAATGAACTCTGTCCTTTCTCAGTCAATTCTACCGAGATGGATTGTGTTGTAGGTGACTTCAAATGGAAGGAATCATCAAAGCATGAATTCATTACATCCTCTAGGCTAACGGTTACTCCGTCCAATGTGACGAGGAAATTGAATTCTGATTTTTCAGTGGAACGTTTAAAATCGTAAAGAAAGAAGGATATAAAATGTACGTACTGTCGGGTGAATTTCCAATGTCACATTGCGAAGTAGTGCTTTCCTGCATTGCTCGGCGATAGAGTAAACTTCCATTCAAGTGTGGGGCATGCGGAGAATCATCAGGCAGCTAATGTGACATTGGGAATGCCACCCACAGTACGTATGTATGTAGACAATACGTGATAGATCTTTCAACCCTTCTTGAGTTGAAAATTAATGGAGATTTTATTGCTATGTACATTTTTAGTTTAAAAATTTCTTTTTGTTCATTTAATCATTTCTCAAATAAAGAACATTGATAATTTATTTTATCTTTTTAACTTTCCTTTCTTCTCTAAAACTTATTTGTACGAAGATTTCTTTTGTGATTTTCGCAAGTTTTTAATGGTCGCCATATTGTATTAATACGACAGGAAATGAAATACGTTTTCTTTTCGCGCAACCAGTATTTTGTTGAAGCTCGTTTTGAAGAGGTTTTGTTGTTGGTTTATTTGTGTGATTGAAGAAAATCAAAATAGGAAAAAAAAAATTACCCTTATTTATCATTGCTTAATAATTGATTTCGTTAATGCTTTACTGCCATTTGTCGAAAACTTAATCTAATCATCAAGAAAAATGATGTTCTGCCTTTTATATTGTTTAAAGGGTTTGTGTCTCCCTGTCATTGAATTTGGTTCCCTAGGCTTCCGCCAAAGAATAGGCTGCCCTGAGAATGACTCATAAGAATCAATTCACCTCATTTTCTGACGAATCTTAAAATAATAAAGACTTTTCGTCGGTTTGTATCAAAGGAATTTGTAAAAGCTGAAGATGCAATACTAAACACGAGAAGCAAAAATTAGAAATTTTTTGGGGAAATTACTTATTATATTAAATAAATCCAATCGGGTTTTGTCCGTCTCTATTTTTAAACCCTTTTGTTAATAAATACCCACAATTAGTTGAATAATTGTCATATATTGCAAAGATGAAAAGGATTAGCACAAAAGTTTTAGATTGCAATCTGATGTTCTTCTGTCCGTTGTGAAGATAGCTTAAAACTAATCCTCCTCCGACACTGAAACTTTAATAAAGTTGAGACTCTATAGAGAGAGTCATGTTGCTTTTGATAAACATCTAATGAGCAGGTAAAGCTCTAGAGCGAAAAGTTTGCCAAAATTAAAGCGCAAAAACACGAAAACTCAAAACTAGTTTTTTTCTTTAAAACCTGAACTTGTTATGTTAGTTACGAAATTTGCTCTCCCAATTGATTTTGATAGAAAATAGAGCCATAGATGACCAAAACAAGTTCATAAAGTATAGTTTTCCTGGTAAATATATTAATTATGAAACAAAGACCGAAAAGTATGATTAAATGAGACTATCACTATACCTTGATACACCTACTTTTAACTTTCACCATTTTGTTCCTAAATTGGCGCGCTGTATCTCATTAACTATATCTATAGTATTTTTCAAAAAAAAAAAAAAAAAAAAAAGGTTTGCCTTATATGGTCATTACGTAGCATCGAGTTTGTCTGGAACAAGCGTCACCAGTCATGACGTCATCAACTTGAACTCCGAGCAGTCAATCCAAGATGGCGTGGTTTTGTGATCGTATAAGCGTGACTAAGAAAGGACAAACTTTGCATAGCCAAACAAGGGGAATAGTTTGAAACGTTTGTAATTGTCTCAATGTTAATTATTATATATCCGTAACTGTAGACAATACAAAAACCAGAATGTTTTCGTAATGTTTGTAAGATGCAGTTACGGATTGTAGCAATAGATGGCGCTATTACATCCTGGAAACATCAATTTATACGGAAATTGCATCACCAAAAGCTCTTCTTTCATGAACTGAACTGTATATCTTAACTAATGCAAACATAAGGCAATAATGAACGTTCGTCCATTGAAAACTTAAAGAACCTTTCTTATATTTTTCATCATATAAAAAATACTATACCACTAAATTATAAAATAATGATTTACTTTATCTTTTTTGATTTTTACTTTAAATTACGAAAATTGTATCTGGTCTTATACAAATAATAAAAAATTTATAAGTACAAATATTTTGTTTTTTCAAAAGAATCTTAACATTGGTAATATATTCTAAAACACTTCAAATAATGAAATAACAATGGAATTCTTACTGCATAAAAAAATACTTACTTCGAAACAAAAACTCCTACACATACAATTTACATGAATAATACAAATTCGAAATTCACACATACAATTTACATGAATAATACAATTCTAATCTTAGAGATATAAATGCTTTAAATTGGAATATCCAAAAAATTTAATAATTATGGAGAACACCACCCTTTTGAATTATTATAAGATGAGATAAATAAAATACATCTAAAAAAATTATCAATTTTCTAAAATTTCAATTTTAAAAAAATCATTAGAAATTGGCTAATAATAAATATAAATCCTCTGGTTGGCTCCAATTATAAATCTAGGTTTTAATTTTCACTTAGAATAAAGATTTTTGATTTGGTAATATTTACGTGTAAGCCTACATGGATTATACGTCTTTAAATTTTATCTTGTATTTTTTAATTCCTCGCAGCTGTTGATGGAATTTTATTTTATAATTCTAATAGTCTACATTTTGTAAAATAAAAATAATATATAAAAAAGTCTCTTAGCCAATAAAAATATATTATTTTAATTTCTTCCATCCAATATGATAAGGACATTTAAATTATGACTAGTCAACTACGCTGTTTATATTAAACACTCATTATAAAGACAATTAGAAAATTCTGATCTATTATTTTTCTTTTCTAGATGTCCCCATTTCCAATAAAATACTGTTAAAATTCTCCTTCAATTCGGACTATTGTCCATTATTTCCTCCATTAACAAACTGTTCAGTAAACTTTTCTACTTTTATTTTTTATTAAATAAAAAAAACGAGAACTTTGCTAATGAATACTTAAATTTATGATTTTCGAAGCGAAGTTCTTTAGAGAACATTTCTTTTTACGAATTCTGTCTGAAAGCTCTTTTAAAATGGAACAATAAAAGTGGAGGGAATGGAAATAAAAAACTGCAGCGGAAAAGTCGATAACTCAACGTGATCTATTGTATTTCGGGGCCTTTCTATGGATTCCCATAAAAGAAAGCATCTCCTACTTGTCAATTGAAACCACGGACGCAAAGAGAATCGAGAAGCTACTTCTCCAATTGAGAAAACAACTGTAAGGGCCATTGGACAAGATCTTCCATTTTTGGCTTTGAGGAGAAAATGGTTAAGGAAATGGATCATTAGTTAGTTAATGATTTCTCTAACTATTTTGATTCTTGGAATTGACAATGTGAAAAGTTAACTATAAATTAAGAGTGTTATGAAGTCCCAAATATGTCGAATTTGACTAAAGTTTAGGAAACATAAAGGCAGGTACTGCTTTGCTGAAAAAGTATTTTCAACGTTAATAAAATAATTTTTTTAAATAAAAATATATGAAATTATGGAATGTTAGCCATTGTCTTAAAGTAGCTGATCCTGTAGAGAAAAAACACCACATGGTTGGTAATTAATAAGTTTTGTGGCTCGTCATTTGGTTCAATTTAAAATTAGTGTTCTGTTTCGTTACCCAGTTCAAAAATATTGTATTTGATAGAATTGAAAAATAATCAGACACAAGAAACGAAATGTTTTAAATTTAACAACCATCTTTAAATTAGCTGTAATGACATACTTTCACTTAATTTATTACTAAAATAAAGCAAGGGGAAGGGGGAAACCTGGTTTAGGTTGCATATTGTACTCGTAGAGAACCGTATAACTTTCATTATCTATAAATAATATCTATAAATAATGATTAAAAAATATAAAATATTATATTCTTCATAATCAAGAAAGAAAAAAATTAGAATCAAAAAATCAAAATAAGATATAAAAAAAACGAACAAAAGGCCCTGTTTGCTGGATATTGATATTCAATCCTTATAGTGACTAGATTCCATCCGGGTTATTGCGGCCAAATTAATGTACTAAGGACTACGAACAAGAATGCCTATAAGATCCTGAGAATATTTTAAAAGTATTCTCACGAGAAAGGAACAGGAAACGATACAGGAAATATCGATTATTCGCGGCAATCCTATGAGTTCTTTTTATACCAGAATGCTGTAAGTGTTTTATTTATAATGATTTAATAATTACTGCATATATATTTTGAAGTCTGATATTTACCTGACGAAAAATAAAGCCTGTGACTTTCAATTATCAAAAGCAAATGCAGCAAATCATTTTGTTTATTTAAATTCGTAGGCCAGCCGTAACTGATCAGCCGTTTCATGTCCATATAAGGCATGACTTTCTTTTTGGTGTCAGCCTTAATTTACTGAAGACTGAATTAATCTTTAATGTAACCTTCGTAGTAGAGACTGCAGTTCGTGAATCCGAAATGACTTAGTAAGGCGTTAAGACTTGATTGTCAATTACAGAAAGGTCAAACAAAGATGGCATTTTCTAAGCTTTCAATGAGATTCCTGCTGCGTTCGAGGATGACTTTGTATTAACAGGAAGAATTAAAATTTAGATGAATCCTCAACTTTAATCCTTTATTAATCCCCTGAAGGTTAAATGGCTATTACTGAAAATGGCGACACCAATGTGTAATGTCATTATTTACTGAGATTATTTAATTCTCGGTCAATATTGTCTAATTATATTCAAGATGATCACAACTAAATTTGTTTACAGAATATGCAACATGAGAAAACTATTTCACTGATTTTAAAGTTAAAATGTAATTTCACTTTTCAAAGTGTTTAAAAATAGTTTCATGGTTCACTTGGCAATATTTTTATCTCAAATTTTAAAGCATTTTACAAATAGTTTCTAATCACGAAAATTATTCATGTTTATTCCAGCCTCCGGGTATTAGTTTTGATTGGTTTATAATTATTTCCACTAATTTAATGGAGGAGAAAAAGGATAAGAAGTTTTAAAATGCAATTCAGTCAACATACGCATGCGCATCAGTCCGTGATCAGGATAGCCCAAAAACTAGATTAAAAAGATGAAATTTTGTTGCCGAGCAAGTAAATGGATTTTAACATCGAAAAAAAAAAAAAAAAAAGACTCTTTATTACACTATGTGGGTGTTCATAAGTGGGCTCGCCAATTATATCTTGTAAACCACAACAGACAATAAAGAGGCCCTTAGACTGAAAAGCAAAATCAATAAAGAAATTCCTTAATGATGGAATTTCTTTATAAATAACGAAACAAATACGACCTAAGAGTGCAAAATTTACAGTGAAATTTATTTAAAAAAAGAAAAAAAAAATACGCAGTAATATTTTTAGGATGAAATTATCATTATCAGTATAGGAAGTAATTCTGGAAGTACTTTTGAATAAAAAAAAATCTTATTGAAGATATTAAATTTAATGAAATTTTGATAAATTTTTCATCAGTTCAATAAACTCAATTACGTCCGGTAATTTTTCCTCGAAATATAGTTTCCTGACATCGGTCGTGATGATTCTTTGGTTTCTAAATATACTGACTGTATTCTTATGTAATGTTTGATACATATATTGTTAGGAAATTTTCCGAAAAGTTTTATGGTAGGATTGAGGCAGAAGTCTGTATTTTCAGTAAGAACTATTTAATGGTAACACATTGTTGTAGTTCTGCTGAACAAATCTCCAAAAATCTAATTGCAAAATGATTGTCAAATAATTGAATTCTCAGTCGCACACATTGTATTATTTCTAAAGTTTTAAAACATCTGCAGGAAATAAGAAAAAAAAATTGGAACGAGGAAAATCGATTTTCTGCCCTCAAGACCAATTATGATTCCTTATTTTTCTTTGGATTGCTGGTATCAGCTTGGCCAGTTTTTCTTCGTCTTCTTAATTGCTTGGAGAACTATCACTTGAAATCATTTAAAAAGTGCTTGGATTTCTTCTTATCTGTCATCTAATTTCGTGTGTTTTTTTTTATTTCTTAGCTGGCAGATGTTTCTCCGGTTCTTGTATAAATTAGGCCTAACTGTAGTAATTTGGTATAGATTCACTTGAGTCCACGGTAGATTTTTTGGAAACAATTGGGAAAGAAGTAACGGACTTCTGTGCAAATACTTTGTTCATTTTTAAGTCGTTTAACAAATGTATAAGTTGAAAATGGAATTTTACGTAAACAAAAAAAACGTTTATGAATACTGTTATTGTAAAACGATTAGTGCTTCCAATCAGGGGGTATCCAGGATTATGATTTGGGAGGGGCTATTTGAAACTGTATTTGAGGGAGGAATTACGTATAAAAGTTAGACCTATTTAAAAATAGTTTCAAAGCTCTCTTTCCAAAATAAGTTAGACACGTCAGTGCTTTAGTAAAGGTTTTCTTCTAGTTCGCTCTTTCTTTTCTATTTTCATTTTGTTTTTTTGGTTGGGGAGGGGCCTTGAGCAAATCTAATTCCCCCCCCCGTGTATGCCCCACTGTTTCCAATTATTATGCAATTAAGGGGTTCTGATGTTCGGCTCTTCTGCAGTGCGCCATTAGCATGGGTATTCGCCAAATAAACCGTTAAAACAACAGAAGAATGAAAGACAACAATTCAGACAGCTAAGAGATTCAAGCCCATGTTCAGACATAACAATTACACAGGATTAATGAGTCGTGCCCGATTGGGGGTGGGTACAAGTTGTTAGGATTTAATCTAATCGTAAGAGATAAATTTTCTATTTTGAACTTTATTACATTAAGAGAAAACTTCATATTGTAACTTCCGAATCCTACATTCTCAAATGTTGAGATTTAATGATTGAAAAATATTTTTGTCTTTCAAAACTCCATATCTTTTGAAGATAATTTAACCTAAGAAAATTCTGTTATTTAAAGCGTTTCACTGTTATTTAACTGAATAAAATCATTGATTCTTTCCTGTATTCACTTCTTATAAAAGTACAACTTTAGTTATTGGAAATAACTAAAGGAATGTTAGAAATTTCTAGAACTAATCGATAAATGTGGATAATAAACAAAGCTGCTTCGCCAACCAAGGCTAGAGTTAATCAAGGATTTGATTAGGGAGAAGCCTGTTACTAATCAGTTAATGTGGGCAGTAAATCAATTTGTTTCCTAATTAGCAGATCTAATCAAGACCTAATGATTATAAAGGTATTGGTTAAATGAACTGAACATTGATATTACAAGACTATAATATTTTATTCCTTAACTTCTTAATTGTATAGTAATCGTTATACATACATAAAAAGCAATAGTTCTATATAAGAAATATATATAAATTTAGAGAAAAAATAAACAATACTTTAAAAGAGTTTTTTAACGTGTTAAAATTAATTTGATAAAAAGATAAAAACACATGATCACGTGTTACTATTTTAAAATATACTTAAAACATGTGGAGACTTTCGGGAAACATATATTAGCAAATTAACGCGCATAAGAGTATAAGTATAAACAAAATAATGGCCCATCAAATAAACATCAAAATACGACTAAAGGAATTTAAAAGAAATTGTTATTTATCAATTCACTCCTAAACGTTACGAACCATCCTGTACTTTTCACAAAAACTTTTGCTACCTTGTCAAGTTGATTCATTCTTGTATAAGTATTTAATTACGGGGTTTTTGTTCTACGAAAAGCAAATTTAACGTCCGTAATAATTCATAAATAGAGAGGAAAAAAAATCACAACCGGATAACAAATATTCCTTCGCACATTGAGCCAACATCAACAGGAATTCTGAACAGCTGTTTCATCCTTATTAGGGATCATCAGCAAAATTTCCCCATTGATGTCTGGCTCAGTTGCGCGAAAGCTTCAGTTTTTCCTTACTTAAATATTTATCTAAAAATATATTTTATTATTTGTTGTTTATTTTGTAGAATGAATAAGAAAAACTTAAATGTTTCTGATTTTTCTATTTTTGTATTTAATTTATTCCTAACTGTAAGAAAACGAAAATTATTTTTCAGTTGTTGAAAAGGGGTTTTGTCCGCATAGGGACCGGAAAGCTCCACATCTTTTAAGTATTTTTAGCATGTCTTTTGTGTTTTAACACGTGATCATTTTTATGATCTTTTAACATGTCAACACGTTTTTAACGTGTGATCTAGTGTGTGTTTTATCTTTTTTATCAGAAAGAATAAACAAAACATTAATAAGTGAATCTGAACTCATCGAAAAAATAGTTAGTAATAATTTGAGTTTTATGAAAATGATGTAATGTGTAGTTTTAAGATTATTGTAATTTCACTTTATTCAAATCGGCTTCTAAATTATTTTAGAAAAATAACACCCTAGAAAATAACGTTCATTTAATGAAATAGTAAATATTTACATTTTTTCACATTTCCATTTCCGAGAAATTTCTCATACTTTCATATTTATCTACATTTAAAAAAATATTAAGTGTTACTTTTAGATTGGAAAAAAAAATATCCAATTTGCATCTCCAATTCCAATGAATTTGTAAAACGAAAATTTAAAAATCTAGCTCTAAACAGTACAAAATCATAATAAAATTTAATTTAGCAGAACCATCAGTAAGGAAACGCCAGTGGTGTATGAACATAACACTGAAATCTATTAGTTCTGCAAACAATTGGAACGTTTGTCTTCTTGATTAAAAACTCTCTCCGTACTACGTAAATAGGCCAAGGTGAATTCGCACCTTTTGAAAGTAAAGTTGCCTGTTTTATCTTTTGATGTTCATTCAATGCTTAGACAAAAATGCTGTTTTTTTTTTCTTTTTTAATGAAGATGTGTTTACAATTCATTCCATTTTTTTACTTTGATTAATACCATCTTCCTGGAGAGTAATTGCTTCTTTGTTATACTTAACGTCAACAAAACCACTAAACTTTGCTATTAAATTATTAAAACAAAAGACAAAAGGTTACGAAAGTTAAACACGTGGCATCAATTAAGATTTTGAAACCTAATAGTGGAGTGTAATTTAATCTTGGAATTAAATAACCAATCAAAGTTCTCCTGTTAATAAAACACGTGCATTGATATCAATAATTAAAAGTAAATATAGAATTAATAAAATGGAACGGCTGTGATTTTATAAGATATAAATTGGCTGAATTTAAACAGTGACTGAAATAAATTGCCTCAAAGATATAAACCTCTAAATTTAATCTATGTATGTTACATACAAAATAAGCCCCACCCCCCACCCAATCAAAAACAAACGTAATAATTGTGATTTTCTTTTAAATATAAGTATTTTTAATTTTATGTTATTTTTTTTAACATTCTTTCATTGATTTTAGGCTTCTGAAAGACTCCTTATATCCCCGGTTTGTCTGTAGACACATATTCCACAATGCTTCGCAACGGCTTCTGTTATCTCAGTTGGTTAGAGCGTCGTGCTAATAACGCGAAGGTCGTGTGTTCGATCACCTCATGGGCAATTCTTCTTCATTTTTTTTTCCCCCCATTTTAAATCTTTTCACAGTTTCTCAACTTAATTTTTTTTTACACTGAATTCCTAATAATGATTTATCAACAAGGTTTGAGTTAAGAATGACGATTATTCCATATAAATAAAGGTAGGTAAGATAGCATGGGGTGGCAAATAGATCCGTGCGAGCATTTTCTAGACCTCCCCGGCGCAGTCTATTTAAAGTAAAGGTGACTCAGAAGCCGTTGCGAAGCACTGTGATTGGTTTACTAATCACTATCCCTACCTTCAAATTTATTAACTCGGAAAAATACATATTTGAAAAATGTTACTATTTTATAACTTCATAATCAATTAAATAGATTTAATTTATTTTTTATTGCTAAAACGTAAATGATTATCTATTTAATTGATTATGTATTCAATTACTTACGTATTTTAAAAATCTTATCGGAAGTCGAATGTGAACAAGCTCTTTGCTGTCGTGAATAAAGACAAAGTGTGTAGGCTGCCTCAGGACCACTACGCAAACGTTTTAAATTAGTTTTATTGTTCATTCAGCTTAATAAGTCGCATTATTAATCTTGCAATGAAGTGTAACAGTATTTAATATAATTGGTAGGATTCATAAAAGTGTAGTTTTATTAGAAAAACTTTAATAAACTAACAGTTGGCAGATCTGAAATAATTGACAAATTTAACAAGTGTAAGTAGTTTGTGATGAATTCTGTAAAACAAATCAGTTATGTTATGTTATGTAATGAATGTGGGTGGCAGAGAAGCCAAGCACTGCGACCGGAGGCCTATTGTTCTATCCCACGGAAATATGGACAGATGGAGAGAAAGACTGAGAAAGTATGGTGGGAGAAGTGCAGGGGAAACGGGAGAACCCCGAGAAAACCTGCCCAGCGCAGATCGTCCACCATCACGAAACCCACATGAGAACCGAACCCGGTACTCAGAGGTGAGAGGCCGATGTCATAGCGTCACACGCCAACCGCGCGGCCTAAACAAATCAATTAATATCTAAAATTAAAAATACTAATAATAATTAACAACTAAGCCGTTCCCGCATAGCCGAGTGGTCTAGACGGCGGTCTGCCGTATGGCCGGTGTGTCAGAACCTGGGTTCGAATTCCGGTATTGGCATGACTGTTTCTTTCTTCTGTATTTCGCCCGTTTCTCCATGGGACTTCTCTCAGGGTTATCCTGAACGGGATGTGAATCCCCCTTCTTGACTTTCACTAGCTTCGCACTGACGTTGTCAGGTTGAGCTCCGTGGTCCCTAGTTGGCCCAATTCGATAAAGGAAGGAAGTTAACAACTAATAAATAATCTCCAGACAGATTATTATTTTTGCATTCATTTGTGGAATGTTTACAGCAGTTCAGTTTTTCAAGAATAGATATTGCTGATATGCCTGGAATGATTAATGATTGGTATTTGTCGTGTCCCTTTTTTAATCTTTCAGTAACTGAAGTATAATATACAGTAGAGTCCCGAAAACTCGGCCTAATGTGGACCGAAGGGTGGCAGAGTTTGTGAACTGCCGGGTTATCGCGATATGTGTTCAAATAAGAATAAGTACGATTTTTTTTTCGTCATGAAATGCTTTTATTTGTTGCTTGAGAATACAACAGTTTACAAAGAATGCTATAACTTAAGCTTAAACTGTCCAAATAAACTTAAGAGCATACCTAATACATGAACTGTATATAAATGTAATTTGTAATGGTTCTGCGCGCGGGGTTTTCCACCCTGCCAGGGGGTGGCCGAGTTATCCGGACTGCCGGGTTATCCAGTGCCGAGTTTTCGGGACTCTACTGTATTTGTAAATTTAAAATTTCATACATTTAAAATTAGGTTAAGTACTACTTGTTGCAGACATCCCCTATGGGATCAACATAATGGAACACAAAGAAGGTAATAATAATAATTTATCACCAAGTGAGTGCACCTACAAAAAAAAGCATCCACGCATCTTTTTACTGCATTGAGAAGTTTTTCAAAAACAAATCCGCAGAAGTCTGTTTTTCATTATTGTATCAGCGCATCGAAAGATGGGACTTCTAATTCGAAAGTTGCAAGAGTGGATGCAAAGCAAATGCACATCTCTAGAATTTCCCTCGAGTTTCGTGTTTTCGTTTCTTGTCTCCCGAAAAGAAAAAGGAATCCATGATAAATAAGTTATAGGTTGAGCGAGTGAAGAAATCAAATTCCCAAAGTGCTGGGATCTCGTTCTGCTAAGAAATACTGTGACTCGACATTTAATTTCTGCTGATGGACGAAAGCAGGAAGTGTGGTATTCACAGGAGAAACTTGTTGATCTATAGGATTAATGATAATGAGATACACAAATCTACAGAGACTTCAAACTAATTTTCCTTCTGGTTCTGCTACTACGTAGTAAATCTGCAAGGCGATTTGCTTTCTAAACCAATGATATGTTTTGAAATTTATTTTGTATAGAAACAACTATTTTATACCGTACCAATTGTTTCATGAAAATACGTAAACTGAATAACAACTTCACTATATTTTGTAAAATATTATGAATGATGTAGTAAGTAGTAGTACTGAAAATACTTTACTTTAATTAAATGAACTATTGAAATATTTATTAAACTAAAGAACTATGTTCATTACTTACTGCCTTTTTTATTTCATCTAGCAAAAAATTATCATCTAAAAAATTATCTGAATTACAGAAAATAAAAGCAAAAAAAAATTCTACATTTGACGGCTGCCGTTCACTTTACTATAGAAGCCTAACATACGTTGCGGGGGGAAAAACCATTTTATTCCAAAAAAAAATACATTAAGTAAACTAAAAAGCTAAAAAAGTAAAGTTTAAATTCTAATACATTTCTGCATTGAGTATTGAAAGCCATTTGTAACAGTCGGAAATTTGTCTGGCGACTCATGCGCGAAATTCCATTGTTACTGACAGGTTGACCATGCAACAATACTGCTGTTGCCAGGCAACCGCGCGTGCGAATATTGTAGCAAAATTAATTGTTGGTGGACGTAAGCAAGCATGCGCGCAAACATTTTTTATTTTAATAATACAGATTATTACATCGTTGTTCCACTTGACAATGTGTATTTGCTATTATATAATGAAACTTTTTTTAAATATCATTTTTTTTTTAATATCTTGGAACAAAACTCGTGAGAAATCCGAAGAAAATTGTATTTCAAGATAAAATTATTGCTCTTTACATATAAGTTTTTGAATGTTTTCTAATTTTATTTTTGTGTACTTGTAAGTTTTCTAAAACAGCAATAACAAATCAGTTATGCATTTTCTTATACATTCTTAATTTTTTTCTAGTTGCTCCAATTTGCAAATATTTAAAATTTTATCCCTCTTGCTGATATTTCTTAATTAAGTAGCACTTAAAGTAAAAGTTCGTTCTAAGTTCGTTCTATCTGGTCGTCTTGATTCATTCATTCTTTCAAGCCATTCTTTCTGTTTCAATCCATATTTATTCTTGTTCAGTCCTTTCATAGCCACTTCTGACTATAGGCCTCCCCCATATCCCTCCATCTTTTCCTATCTTGGGCTACTTTATGCCATGTATTTCCAGCTGTTTCAATTATATCATCTGATCATGTTCCTTCCGGTCTCCCCGGCTTTTTTCCCTTCATTGGATCTCCACATACTGATGATTTTGGTCCATCTACTATTTTTTCAATCTTGCAATATGTCCTGCTCTTTGCTATTTCATCTTCAATATTTTTTTCTCTTATATCAAGGAATTTAGTCAAATATCTAATATCAATATTTCTTTATCTTTTAATTTTATTTCTAATAACGATCTCCATTTTTCTTGCTGGTTTTTGTAATTTATCTACGATTTCTTTTCAATCGTCCGTGTTTCTGCTCCGTAGGTCATTACGGGAATAAATTACGCACTGATTAAAAAGCCTCTGTTTTCAGGTTTTTTATTTTACTGCATAGTTTTCTTTCAGTTTTCCAAATGAGCTCCATCCCAATTTTATTCTTCTTTTGATTTCTTGAATTGAATTAATTATTAATTTTTTCCCAAGATTATGTATTCGTCAACTATTTCGATTTGTTTTACATTTATTTTGATATTGTTGTCTTTTGTCTTACTATTTTTTACTGCGTTTATCATAAATTTGTTTTTTCTATGTTGATTTCCAGTCCGTATTCATTACATTCTTCAAATTCTTAATTTCCTTACTTTTCAATTCTTTTCGTACTTCCATTTTTCTTTCTGCTCAATCCTTTTGCAATCTTTGTAACAAGGTCTGTAATGATGAGGCCATGGGTTGTTTTCTAGGCTATCTTCAGCCACTGCTACCCAGCATCAGACTTACAGGGGTACGTAGAGAAAGTTTTTGGTTTCTGTACCATAAAAATATAATAAATATTTTCTTAATAAATGTAAAGAAAAGCAAATAATACCAAAATGTGAAACTAAATTTTGTTTCCACATTTTGATACTGTTT
>JAFIDM010005346.1:19346145-19411794 GCA_023159025.1 Thereuonema tuberculata
TGTTGTACGCACGTTAATTTTATGCATTAGTTGTAAATTACTTTATAACTATTTTTATAGAATAACTACTGTTATCATGAAGGTCTCGGACATTAGGAAAGTGCCTTATCTTATAAATAACAAAATTATTTTTTTTTTTTTTAATCAAATGTATCTCATCTGACGAATCACTAGATTAGGCCTAAGAAACTCGTTTCGGTTTTGTTTTGTATTTTTTTATGTTAAAAAAGGTTTGTCACACGAATAGTTCCGTACATTTTTTAATGTTACTTAGGCCAATTTGGATACTTTGCCATTTAATTGTTTTCTTCTATCATTTAATTGTCTTCAAATGTCAAACAGATTTAATCTAGGCCAATGCAATGTAGTTTAACATTTTATAGATCTGTTGTGGTTGAATTGATTTTCACTGATTCCGTGTTTAGAGATCTGTTAAAGTGCTGAATGTTGAAATCTTTAATAAACAAACACAGTCGTTGTAATTAAATTGAATCGAATTTGTAATTTATTCTGCTGTAGGCATCGATGATTAGAATTTCATTGAAATGGTGATTTGTGAATGAATGAGTTCATGTGTGAAACAACATTCTCCATTCAGTTATTCAGTGATTAAAGAGGATTTGTTAATTCAATTCTAATGCTTGTTATTTAATTAGAAGTGGATAATTAAAATGATTTCCTACTTTGGTTAAGTATCTTGAATGTTAAAATGCACTCCTACTAAAACCTCCTCAAATATACCTAAATATCTCCCTCAAAAAGTTAAAATTATTTCATTTGGAAATATTAACTTTATTTTTAACAGATATTCTGCCTATTAACTAATTCAGCCAACTAATTAAAAAAAAGTAAATAATTAGATCAAAGACTAGTTCATATCAGTTCTTCCGAGAAAAATGTACGTAAATTAAAGCTTCTAATTCGATATTCCAAGAACAATGTCAGAAACGTCAAAGTATTGAAGTAATACCTTTTCCCCTCAAAATTTATGAAGTCTGTGTAAAAATATAACTTCTACATGCTAAAATGATTCCTAAATAAAAAAAAATACCAATAAAAATATTAAAATAGCCAAAATGTTCCATTTAAAGAGGGCGGGTCCCTTCCGGAAAAACAAAAAAACCTGGATAATATTTACGATCTTCCATGAGTTGAACAGATAGTTCAGATAGTTTAGCAATCTGAATTTGAATAAAAAAGGAAATGTATTTTTTTGTGTATTACTGTTTTGATTCCTCTGGTTTCGATGAACCTTGCATGCTATGGTTACTATAGGATAAATATAAGTTATTTCTGTTTGTTTTTATTTCTTTTAATATCTTATCCTTGCTTTGTTTAACGGAATATTATTTCTGTTGTAATACATTGAAGTCCAGTTAAAGTGTTTCTTTAACTGGATTAAAAATCCAGTTTTTTGTTTTTTTTGTTTTTAATATTTCTAAAAGTAAACGTAATCTTTTTCCCCTCAAAATATCCTAGGATTAAGGTATTTTTGTACGTCTTAATAGGATTTGCACTTACTGTAGATGTTGGACAACTAGGATTTTAAAGAATGATTGGTAAACACTTAGTAAGAATAACAATATTAACTAAAAGCATAAATTTTTAAATACATATTATCTGGCTTTATAATATATTGTAATTGTTAATTAAAATATGGACTAATTGAGTAATTTTCTGGTATATTAAATATGCCAAAGCTATGTTGAAAACTATTGAACATAAAATGAACAGAAACAAGAATTTGATCAGGTATAAAGATCCGACAACAGTGGAATTAGAATAGTATAGTAGCTGTACCCCGCATGCGTCGAAATGCCACTCAAAGAAAGTGTTTGTGTTTTAATTCTGTTTATTGAAGTGCTTTTGGATACACAATATTTTTTGTTTTTCCGTCTGGTGCTTACTCCAATAAATCAGAAGGTTTTCCGACGCGTGATCATGCCATATACAGCTGTCCAAGTGTTATCCCTATATTTTGTTAGTCATTGCAAATGCGAGTCGCACCGGAAACTGGAAACGTTGAAACCGGAAATATACATTTGTTGAAACGACTCGCGCACCAGATATTGTAAAATGGTTCTACTAATTCAGAAATCTTCGCGGGCGTGTGCACAACAACTCACCAAAGTTTCTTTGCAATCTGAAGAATGGTATAGAAACGCATACGGGACAAACAAAGAAACATTCATTTTTATAAATATGTATTAAGATTGGATGGGATGCAAATGACTTTTGAATTGAAACTTTTTTGCCGCAATTTGTTCTTGTATGTTGTCGTCCACTCTAGTTTTAATGTGGTTTCATCAAACTACATCATTTTCACTTTTCAGCTAAAGAAACGAAATAATAGAAATCTCTTGTACAGTCTCCTTTAATACATCATTTTAAGATGACGACAAGGTCAATATTAAGATTTAGAAGTGTTTATTCCGAACCCAAATCTCATTTCGAAATTGCTACTGCGGCTTTTCTAAAGTAAAATAAACAATTTGTTAAACAAATATTTATTTAATAACTCAGATTTCTTTAGCATTTCTTAAGATTTGATGAAGAATCCCTTGTCGATCTACAGTTAGCCGAACAAAAGATCTGTGTAAACGTCTTAAGTTGAATTTGAAAGTTCCCGGGACCATAATTTTAAATCGTATCGAAATTTACCACAGATAAATTACGAAAATGTATCAGTAAAAGTACCCGATACTCAATTTCTTTCAAAAGCTTGTTTATGTAAATATTTACATTGTTTGTTTAAAATTTAAGTTTAAAGTCTTACATTGTCATCTCGTACATCAACAAATGTATTACTTTATCCAAACTGAAAGATTGAATCCAAAGGTATAAATATTATGCTGTTTATTTATGCTAATAGAAAAAGGAAGTTCATCAAATGAGTCTGTTTATGTCCCTCCCCATCTTTAATAAGTTTTGAACTGCTCGGTCTTGAAACTTAGTTGCACATTTGAGGATTAAGAACAATCGAACTTTTGTATTTGAAATCTGCCAAGATTTCTACTGCGATTCTTCAATAACATGATAGCCCCAATGATCGGCGGCAGAGGGGACTTGGTACATACTGTTATCTCAAGTTGCCAGTTTGCTGGTTGTGGGTTAGTTTTTGTAGTAAAAGATCGTGCAAAACCATTTTGAAATAAGCATTCTACTTTTTACTATAGTTACCTGTTCGTTTCACATTATCTGCAAATTACACTTTATTATGTTAATAATACCAGGCGAAACTAATGATTTTACGAACATAACAAAGGGAATTATCAAAATCTTTTTCAGACTTAGTTTCTTTCGAACTATTTTTTTTATTGTGAAATGTTTTTGGTAAAATTTTAATGTGTCTGAACCTCGTCAACTTTTTTGGCAGAGTCTCGAACATTCTTTTGAAGTTATTGGTTTAGTGCTGATTCGAATTTCGTTCCACAATTAAAGGGACCCTATTTGATATTGTTTGTGCAAAATTTTGAAAGAAAACCTATTCACCATTCAAAGTAACAAAGTAGGAAGAAATGTGTTCAAATCCTGTAAATGTCGTTTCATGAAAATGGATCAAAGTTATTTACTTCGCCAAAACTTTTATCAAAATGAAATGAGTGTATCTTTTAGCTTCCTAAGATAATTAGTTCAGAAATTAAAATAAAATACTTTTTTATTTCCCATGAAGTTAAAAATATTCAAGATGAAAATTCAACACTTTTTGAACTTAGCAACATCATAATTGAAGTAAATTAAGGCGGGGATATCTGGGGTCTTTATAATGATTGATTACTTTATTGAACATTAAATATTGATTACAGCTGTTTTTACTATCCCTTATGATTAGAGGGCAAGAAAAATCTATAAATACAAATGAGCTGTTATTATGTAATGTTGAAATATGAAACAACTTTCTTCATTCTTTTGAAGAATATCCCTCAAATTGACGCATCGTTTAACCGATCTTCTGAATTTCAATCTTGCCTCATACAATCGGCAGCATGTCTTGCTTAACCCGCCTATAGTTCGCCATGTTTCTATAACCAACCGCTTCTTAATCTCAAACCACGCCATCTTAATTCGTTCAGTTTATTTCTAGAAATTGTCGCGTTGTTAGCAATATATTATCGTGCATATAATGCGAAAAAAAAATGCATTTGCAAGATAAATAAAGACTATACTACGAAATTTGACAGTATTTTGGTCCCTAAGCTGTCGGATAAGTAGGCTACGTATTAAATGCTGAATATGTTGCATGTTGAAAAATATTGATTTTTTTTTTTATACTACGTAGGATAAGTTAAACCAGTGGTTCCCAATCTTAGGTAGCAAAAAAACTGACTATTGGGGGAAAATGTACATGTGTCCAAGGATAAGAGATAAGGCAAAAGTTGTCAAATTAGTTCAGAGATAAGGTGAGGGAAGGTGATGGTTTTTTAATTTGGGCTTGAAAGAAAACTTTCACTAAACAGTGCTTAACAACACTAAATATATATGCATTGTTTTTTCACCTTACTATTACAATGTTTTTTAATCCCATTACGGCTCATTTTTTTTTTTTTTCAGTTAATATATAAAAATGAATGTTTTTTTTGTTTGTTTGTCCGTAAGCATTCCTATACCATTCATCAGATTGCGATGAAACGTTGGTGAGTTGTTGTGCGCACACCCGCGAAGGTTTCTGAATTAGTTGAACCATTTTACAATATCTAGTGCGTGAGTCGTTGCAGTAAATGAGTTTATTTGCAACAATGTGTTCAACGTTTGCAGTTTCCGGCACGACTCGCATTTCCAATGACCATCAACAAAGCACAGGGACAATCGCTACAAGTGTGTAGACTAAATTTGGAAAATCCATGCTTCACACATGGACAGCTGTATGTGGACTGCTCACGCGTCGGAAAACCTTCTGATTTATTCGTGTATGCACCAGACGGAAAAACAAAAAATAATGTGTATCCAACGCACTTCAATAAACAGAATTAAAACACAAACACTTTCTTTCTTTTAGTGGCATTGCAACGCATGCCGGGTACAGCTAGTTATAAATAATTAACTTTTTAAATTTTTAGCTTTCTAAACAATTAAGTTTTTCAAGGTTACGAAATTAGAATTTGAAATCTTTGATCCTGGTTGTAAAATAAGAAACACCCTGTAGTTAATTCATAACATATGGGTTCATGCAACAGACCCTATTATTTTTTTTTATTTTTTCCTCTAATAGAAAAAACATCTAACCTCTTGAATTACAGTACAGAAGTATGAGTTAAGTGATGAGTTTAATTATACCATTTTTTTCATCAGTTTTCGTCATTAACCTTTGGAATTATTCTGCTTTTAATTAGACATCGGAGAGAAATTAATAAAATACAGTGTGTGACACGTGTTCGTTTGTGGCCAACGGATTCCGTGAGAGCAAAACATGTGCAGTCCTTTCATTAGCGCAAATGGTCGTCTGGATTGAGATTAAACTTGATAATTACACCGACTGTTTGCAGCCTAGATTGTGTAAATGACCGTGAGTGAGATGGACGTTTCGATTAATTATGCAAATCTGTTTCTTTTTTTTTCTTTTTTATCGCTGCGGAGTGGCCGTAATTTTAATGATTGCGGAGTTTTTGTGTTCAGCGTTTAAAGGCGAAACTAACTTCTACAGGAATTTTCATTTGTAACTTAATACAAAAACCGTGTAACAAATCCAGAATTTATTCGCATTATAAATTGCTCTGAATACTAGACGATTGTCCGTCGCTTCCATCCGAAAGCCTTGCATATGAATGGAAAAAATCATTTTATTCAAAAAACTAATAAAAATAAAAAATACATCAAGTAAACTAATGCGTAAAACTTCAAACTAAAAATAATTATAGTACAAATTCTAAAAAGTAAATGCATTGAATATTGAAATCCTTGTGTAATAGTCGGAAATTTGCTTGGCAACGCACGTGCGAAATTCCATTGTTGTGGACAGCGGCGGCCATGCAACAATATTCTTGTTGCCAGGCAACGCGCGTGCCAATTGTTGCGAAATTCAATTGTTGTTGGACGTCAGCAGGCAGGCATGCGCGCGCACATTTTCTTTTTTTTTTTTTTAAATACAGAGATGACAGTAAAAACAATACCATTAAACACAATATATATATATTATAAGTTGGCTTTTGATTCAGTAACAGTAATTAATTCTGAATTTTTTGAATGGTATTTTGATTAACTTTTTTCTAAAAACTTTTTATTTTAAATTTATTCTCTTTTCAGATTGTTTTACAAAACTGAAATATTAAAGATATAATCCTATAAAACTAAAACTAAATAAACATATCATTTATAAATTGTAAAATTAAATATTAAATTAAAATAAAATTCAGAAAAATAAGTTATTAATACACTGAATAATAATAAAATTTCAGTTTTTCTTTTCAATAAGATTTATTAAAATGTAAAAAAATATAACTACTGAAACTTGCTTATAATTATACGGCTTAAATTTTTATATTTGTTGAGTCACTAACTGTATTGTCCGGCTTCGACAGAGTACATACTGGAAAACAAAAAAATGTTAACGTTTGTGAGATCGTTACTTAGTTATAGATCATTTTCTATTTATAAGAAGTGTTCCTTTTGGAATTTTTATGTTTTTAAACAATTTACAAAAAATGAGTTTTACCAAGTTCACGCATACCTACATGTGAATATTAATTAACAATTATTTAGTTAAAATGTAATGAATTACTTAAAGCAAGAAAAGGAGCAGTAAAATATTCCCAAGAAATATGGAAGACAAAACTTCAAAAAACGTCCATTATAGATTATCCTTCTCGTGCCCTGATCATAGACTTGTCAACTCGCAGTCCTACCAACACGACAATCGAGAGCGGAGGCGCCGCGTATGACCTCCGCAATCAATCAGCTATAATTACTGAAAACTTAAGCTTTTATCGATGAAACAAACTTAGCACCCTTAACCATCCTTCTGTGAAAGTTTCATGAAACTATTTAACAGTTTTAAGTTCTAAGCTAACAATAGTTTTTTGTACTAGATTTATCTACCGCAATATTTATAGGACCGTTATATCTCAAAACATGGAGTTCATCACAGTATAAAGTTCAGTGGGAGATTGGAAGCACCAAGATAAACCTTTTTCATCTTTGAATGGATGTTCGCTGACGGCAACCTTCGGCGCTATAGAGCGCAGTTTTACGACGCTGCAATCAGCTAGAGGCGAAGTAAGAACGGAGAACGGACTTGTTGTTGCATTCATAAATTGGACACATGCCAGGCGTGAACTTCTCCAAGCTACAAGTTGAGATGGCTGACATGCATCCGGCGTTGTCGCTGCAACTGTTCATTATGCACGGTAATCAATGCTAAGACGCTGTCATGCATGCATTGCTGTTGCCCGCCCTCACTTTGAAACCAGCCTTTGAATAAACATGTTGTTTACACTTGATTCCATGCATTTAGGCTTGTCTTGATGTTCCGAATCTGCAAAATAAACATAATAACGTTTTTATTATTATTTTCAAACATTTATCACTAAATAGAAAATGAATAGAACTATTATATTCATATTTATCCTGGAAATAGTAATTATGTTTATAAATAATGAATTTGTAGGTTGTTTTTTTAATTGAAGGCTACAGAAATGTCCAAAAATATTAAATTTATTCAGTATTTTTTTAGATTTTCATGTTTAACAAAAATAGTAATTTCTAAAATATTTTTAAGTGGTTAACAAAAAAATAGGAAAATATCAGTTTAGTAAAATTCGTCATTTTTTTATAATAAAAAGATAAGTTTAATTTAAGGTAAACTTTCATATTTCTATTAATTTTGCTGGTGATGGTTTTTAGTTAATTAATGAAATTATGATCTTATTTATAATTATTTTTTTAAAACTTGTAATCAAACAGTATGTAATTTACTTCCAATCTAATTCAATATTATACGAAATGAAGTCCAGTAAACGAAGCGTTTTATATGAGCACTATTATTATCCTTTTATTTCAAACATAAACAATTGAAAGAAAATTGGATAGTAGATTGTTGGTTTTACTGTGACGTATTTTCAATACTTTATCTTCTTTTTCCATTCACTAACTGTTCGTTGGCTGCATTGGACTGAAGTACGATTCCTCTCGGGGCAACTGTAAACAACCATCTGGTTCAGAGCACAATCGCAGAGATTAGTGAATGACGCACACCAAATTATGGAATGAAAGGTTCTAGTAAATAAAATCAAATCTCTTTAGGACAGTCTTCCGATTGCAGACTGATCCACAAAGAAAAGCGAATTGGAATGAAAGATTTGTTTTTCCCCTGTTACGCTTCCGAATTGGAAGATAACTTTAGATTAAAGAACCTAATGGTACAAAATACGTAAGAATGCTTCTGTTAATGAAGTTTCAATCAAAAACTTTTGAAATAAAGTTCGCAGTATGGATGTTACGTTTGGAAAAGAATATATCGGTAATGAAAGTGTAAGATAGGTTCAGTATAGTAATTTCTCATTTGCTTATTTGACCGCTCACACATTTCAGTGTTTGACTTTTATTTTAATGGCGGAAGAACAACAAAGGCTGAGCTGCGCCAGAAACAAGGTATGGAATTGAGAACACGTCATTGAAAGGAAGAGTAACACGTAAAGAAGAAACTTCTAAGTCCATCCCGGAATCTGAACCCGGGTTCGGGCGTTTCAGCATGAGACCTGCGCCTTGTGCACTCGGCTGTGGCCGCATATCTTCTTAAGGAAGAGATTATATTGTAGTGGCGTTTGTGAAAGAGTCTTGTAGGAGCGAAGAAGCAAAGCAACGAGTCAAGTTTGGAACTGAACTGAATTAATTTATTAAACATAAAACATGGGTTTTTATAGATTTTACAAGGTTGAATTTTATTGGATAAGTAATTACAAATATACATAATGATTGGACAAGAACGTAATGAATTTAAATGAATTAACTAATTAAACGGCTGCAACGGAAAAGAATTTAAAAATAAACAGAACAGGAATAATTAGGGAATAGAAAACGAATGATTTAAAATAAATAACGGTAAAGATTAAAATGAATAAAATATAGATAATACAAGTAAATGATTTCTAAAAATATTTACATATAAACTGTTACAATATTCCACAAACCTCATTTTCTAATAATTCTGTAATAGAAAAATAAATTTCTATAGCGCTTTTTTTTTTCTTTTTTTGGTAATAGTTAAATCTCTTGATGAACTTGGATAAAAATTTAAATCACCATTATATTTTATTAAACTTGAAAATTACTGACAAAAAATAAAATTTATAATGTATTCAGTGAAGATAACAATGATCTTAAATTGTGGCCACTCCTACAAGACTATTGTCACAAGTGCAAGCAGAAATTCGTCCCCGAAATTTAAAACAGTTTTCGCCTTCATTTTGCGAGATATCCTTCGGTGTCATAGAAAGTATGGAAAACTAAAATGTTTAAACGAAAGATGGCGACAAGCAAATACAGTACAGCTTGTACAGTCTCTCCAGGATTCAGGTATTTTTCTGAAAAACAACAATGATGAAATTCTTTGAAAATGAATTACAAAACGTTGATGAAAGTCAACCAATTGAATTTAACCGATCTTCAATTAAATAAGAGAACTATAAATTATGATTACAAAATGTAGAAAGCATTCCCAAATTTATCTTTTCTTACAAATACAGAAAAGACGGATGTATACAGTTATTCAGCCCTTAGGATTCTACATGTCACGCCATTTATCTCAATCTTCTGCTATTCTCAAATACATATACATACATACATATTTGTTTTATATAGTTTTATTAATCTTTGCACAGATTATTTATTATGATTTTATTGGGAAACTGTAAAATAATTCTGCTGATTGATTATTAGATACAAGCGATAGATAATATGCAATTATGTGTAGTTTTGTCCTGAAACATCCTGTTATTCTGAGCTTAATAGTGGACATCAATTAGATTGAACTCTGATTATTGTGTAATAGAAAAATTCCAAACTGCTAATTAAACATTACCATTCAATGAAGAATTTAAAACAGAAATAATGTGTATTTTCTCTTAAGTCATTTTCGATAGAAATTTCGCTAATTACCGAATAAATGAATTGAAGCAAATAAGTTTTTTCCAGATAGTTTGTAATGTCAGCTTTGAATTTAGTTACACATCAGTCAAACTAGATATCAACGGTAATACAATTTAATCTGATTCGTCTCGATAATCGAATTCCGATGAATCAACATCATTAATATATAACATAAATGTTTCGCAAATTATGCAGTACTAAATACAGATGAATAAAAGTAATACTCTTTTAATTTATTAATCTAAAAAACGATACTATCTTACTAAAACTGTTACTTATACAGGAAACTTGGTTAATTCGAAGCTGAAGGGACCAGAGAAAAAGTTCGAATTATCCAAAAATTCGAATTACATATATTCTCTCAAACAGAAGAGATAAATAAAAAAGATTAATTCCACGATCAAAGATACACATAAACTTTATTTAAGAATACTGCTACATGTTTTTCATTGAATCAAACATTTTTTACTAGTTTAATTATTCATCACTTTCAAAAAAAAAGGCAGATATTTTTAATTGCTTGATTGAATGCAATCTTTGTGTCCTACCATAGGATTCTAACCTCTGGGTTGCTAGGTCCTCTCGTTCTTTTTCTATTTTTTCCATTGCCATTTTTTTGCTGCTTAAAATTTTATTTTTGTTCTTCAAATATGTCGATAACGTGTTGGATGGAATTCCAAATTCCTTGGCGATTTCCGATTTTTCCACTTTTCCACTTCCTTAATCACCACTACCTTTTCAGCTAATGTTAATGACTTATAAGGAGCTTTAGTTTTTGACAATGGCATAGTAAGAGCATACATATAATACTTAAATCACAAGCACAAAAACTAAAAATGTATACAACCGCATTGAATCATTCGCAGGAAGCGCATGTGACTCGAAGACCGAAGGCCAAGTTTTTTCTCGGAAAATGTAGACAGGCTTTGTCTGTTTTACCGTAATATTTTTCATTAATTATTTATTATTTAAATATTAATTTTATATACAGGGTGTTCATTTTATCTGAAGACATTGAAATATCCCGAAAACTACAAATCTGATCAAAAAACTTTATAATTAAAATTTGTTCGTCAAGGAGGGGGACATCCAATGATACCAAACTCGAACCCCCATTCCCCACCAACTATGAGGTGAGGGGTTGGGAAGAAAAACGTAAATAGGAACCCCATTTTTTATTGCAAATTCGGATTCTACAGAAAATTTCACATTGATTTGATGTACTGTACGTCGGGATTGCGCGCAGATGGCGCTGTAATCGACAAAAATCAAAATGGGTAAAACATTGTTGAAAATTGGGGATATGTCAAGAAATAAAAAATCATATGAAATCAGAGAAATAAAAATGTAGTATGTGATATTTATCAAAATGCTATCCAATGACACGTGAATTAATCCCCCACCCCCAAGCTGCGAGAGTGGGAGAGGCAATTATTTCATAACTTGTAATGGGAAATCCCATTCTCAACGTTGTAATTCCTCCGACAAAACGAAAAGGGGAGTGCTCTATCATAAAAGGCAGTGCAGTGCGATCAGAGCTCACTTATCTTTCAGAATTAGAACTGAAAGCATCTCTAAAACTTTCATTGGACGTGAGTAGGTTTTGTTGCCTGCACATCTACCCTTCATTTCTACTGTAGAATAGAATTGCAAGTGGACAATGAATCGTGCAACCGTAGAAGAAAAAATTGAAATGATTCTGATTTTTGGTGAATGTAGGAGAAATGTTAATCATGCTGTTGCCTTGTATGCTGAGCGGTTTCCAGATAATGTTCGCTCTCGTTCTTTTTTTTACAAAATTGTGAATGTCTTTATCTCTGATGGCAGCGTGCAATCCAAGAAAAGGAAACGAAGAACAACTGTTACAGGAGAAGCTAATGAAACAGCTGTACTAGCAGCTGTTCACCAAAACCCACAGATAAGCACTCGGCAATTACAACGCAATTCCGGAATGTCCGTAGGTAGCATTGTCAACGTATTGCATCGTCATAGGTATCATCCATATCACATTTCACTGCATCAAGAACTTCATGGCGAAGACTTTCATAATCGAGTAGGATTTTGTGAATGGGTTCTTCAACAACTGCAAAGTAATCCCAATTTCTTTGCTAAGTACTATTTTCAGATGAGGCTACATTCACAAACCATGGTAGCATTAATCGGCATTACATGCATTACTGGAGTGTAGAAAATCCCCACTGGTTACGACAAGTTGAACATCAACGTCCTTGGTCAGTTAACGTTTGGTGTGGAATCATAGGGAACAAATTTATTGGTCCCTATTTTATTGAAGGTACTTTGAATGGAATCAGATATCGAAATTTTTTGGAACAGGAACTACCAATACTACTTGAGGATGTTGCCTTGGACGTTCGACAAAGTATGTGGTATCAGCATAACAGTTGCCCAGCGCATAACTCACGTCATGCACGGGAAATATTAGACTGTGATTACAATGGTCGGTGGATTGGCAGAGGTGCCCCTATTAATTGGCCTGCTAGATCGCCTGATTTGACATCGCCGGATTTCTTTCTGTGGGGTTATCTAAAAGATAAGGTTTATCAACAAGTGCCAACAGACCGTGAAAACATGGTAGAACGCATAAGAAACGCCTGTGCTGAAATTCCCGCAGATATGCTTCTGTCCTGTGTATAGTCATTTGAAGACAGGATCAATAATTGTATTGAAGTTGAAGGTCGTATTTTTGAACACTTGCTGTAATTGAACAAAACACTCCGATATGTAATGTAACGGAATACATTACAAGTTATGAAATAATTGCCTCTCCCACTCTCGCAGCGTGGGGGTGGGGGGTTAATTCACATGTCATTGGATAGCATTTTGATAAATATCACATACGTCTACATTTTTATTTCTCTGATTTCATATGATTTTTTATTTCTTGAGATATCCCCAATTTTCAATGATGTTTTACCCATTTTGATTTTTGTCGATTACAGCGCCATCTGCGAGCAACCCCGACCTACAATCAATGTGAAATTTTCTGGAGTTTTTTTTATCCGATTTGTAGTTTTCGGATATTTCAATGTCTTCACATAAAATGAGCACTCTGTATAAATATTAATTTATTTTATTATTTTTAATAATTTTTACCGTAGTATTTTAAGGACTATCGTACGAGAAATTCGAATTATCAAAATAAAATTCGAATTATCCACGATTTTTTAATGGTATTTTAATACAGAATTCTATGGACCGAGCAAAAAATTCGAATTACCCAGAATTTCGAATTTAACAAGTTCGAATTATCCAAGTTTCACTGTAATATTAAATTCCATACGTTCTTAATATTTTTCAGATTATCGGAAAAACAACAAAAGTTACGGTTGCTCTATTATTTTCCTTTATGTTGGTATTTTACTTCAACTCCGCTAGATGGTGTCTTTCCATTTACGTAGCAACCACATGACAAATCTATGTATGTTTTATCATAGGAATTCTGCCCAAACGAACACTTCTACTTCGAAGGATGCTTGGGGGGAAAAAATTACATTCTCATAACTGAATACTCAATCTTAATTTCAGAAATGTATGGTTCTCTTCTACTACGCCACTAGCTAAGTCTTTGGCTACAGCATAATTCTCGCATTCAAAACCGAACTAAAGCCCCGTTTCAAATTGGGAAGATTTTTACTTTCCAGAAGTTTTAATTTTCAAGATCTTAAGGAAGTATCCTGTTTTGCATTTAGCAATTGGAAAATATAAAGTAAAATTTACTAAAAACAAAGATTGGAAACCAAATTTTACGCCCGAAGGTATATTTACTGTACAGTTTGTTTTTAGAGAGAAAAAAAAAAGATTGAAACAAGAAAATCCCTTTAAAATGAAAGCGACTAAGATGTCAACAAACCGTAATGTCGTTGATTGTGTTTAATTGCCATGGAAATAAGAATGGAAGTAATACAGTTCCATTAACCTTTCCCAAATACAAAAGCCCTTTTCTTGCGAGAATCGAAGGAAAGAATTGAGGGCTCAACAGCTAAGCACTTTTCACGCTGTTTACCAAAATAAAAGACATAATGGTGTCATTTAAAGATAATTACACCTACAAATAATACTTTTGAAGAAGGAGAGATAAAGATTTTATTGAAAAGCAGAAACATTGAAACCATTTTATTTTTTTAAAAAATACCAAAAGTAACTATTTATTGAAAAACTAATAACATTAAAAAACTAATCTTTTAAAGTTCACTTGTGAATCCCAGCAGATGTCGAGGATTTTTCTGCACTGAAGTCTCCAGACGGGGCCTAGAGTCTACCCAGCCTTCTGAAGCATGGAACCGGGTTTCTTTCCTGAGGCTTAAAGGCGGGCCTTAAATTTACTAATTGGGCTATCCGTATATAGTTCAAAATCATGACTACTAAATTACAATGCAAATAACTAAAAAATACTTGATAAAACATCTTTTGATACGACGTCACTTTTACAAATTACCAATAGATGTTTTAACTAGATCCTTAAATTTGGTATTTTTACCATTATATCTAAATTTTTTTTAAAAAAAATCAGCCCTTCACATTTAACTGTAAAGTATCTGAACTTTTAACCAGAGATATATAGTAATTCTAAGTTTAACTTGTAATTTACTTTATTTTATTTTATGCTTTAACTGTTAAAGCTCAGCATATTTCTTTCAAATATTTAAGCTTTGAATTTGGTCTCGTGAAATGCAAAGTTATTACTTACTTTTTCTCTAGTGCTGTGTTACAGTTCCTCTTGAATTCTTTCTGTAACTTCATTTTGAAGACGAGCAAAAGGAATTCTTAAAAGAAGATTTTGTTGTCAAACGTGACATCTGCACCGTAATTATTAAAGATGATGCCATAAAAAAAAATTTCATTACACTGAGCTTGGAATGTCGAGTTCGAGATCCTCTATTTATGAAAATATTCTAAATTAATGTTAAACCGCAGAGCTTGTAACAGTGAGTTGTGTTATTAATAGTTTGCCATGTATCAATCTAAGTTTGATAATGAATTTATTAGCAAAATCACTGGAAATTGAGGCATCAATGTCATAATTCTGTCGAGGAAAATTCTCGTTTCAATTGCTTTGAATAACAATTAATTATCTATCATATCCCCTGATATTAGTTGATAAATTAAAACGCAATATCAATTGATTAAGTCGGGTTCAATTGTGATTGGCAAATAAACAACAAAAAAGGCCTTGTAGGATTACTCGCTTTTTTTGCTGTGAAATAGACTATATTGCACATTATAGAAATAACTGCAGTCTACTTACCCCGTCGATTCAATACACTTGAATAGGCTTAAGGATGTTCGTAAACATATCAATAAACTAATACTTCAGTCCGTTTCATTGCGAAGTAGTCTAATTGCTCATACGATATTTGTAAGTAATTGAAAGGATGTTATCAATTATGTTTATTGATTTAGATAGTTATCCTGAAAATTCATTCAAATGAGTTACGAATAAAGTTCACTGAAAACATTTTAAGTATATGTACTATATAAGCAAATTGTAAGTAAAAATCTTCAATAAACCTCGTCGAGGGAAAATGCTTTTCCCAGCAATAGTTTAAATTAATTTTGACTGTTTCGATTATTTCTAAACTTGAATAAGATTTTAAATATAAATTTGAATGTAGTTAAGATCACTAAATAGTAATAAACTTTTATTAAATAATGGATATGTAACTAATGGATTAAATAATTTTATTTTACTTTTTCGTGCACAAATTTCTCAGGATACTAATTTATTTTCCATCTTTGTTTTAATTTCCTAAACTTCAGTAACCAGATTCAAATGAGCGACATTTTAAACAATAACTTCCATAATTACTTTTATACATAAGTTTATAATTGTTAATTTTTCTTTACTGATTAACTAATGATGATGGATGCCATTGTAACATTTCCAAATACTAATCTAGAATAGCAGACAAAGTATTGAAGCTACGGATAAATAGCTGCATTAACTTTCCGAAGCACTAGATCTACGTGAATCTACTGAAAAGGGTCGATTGATACTCAGCCCTGTAACCGTGATGACTACGAGGTCAGTCCGGCGTGGAAATTAGGAGCCACAGAAATTGAACGAGGACCACTGGCGATTCGCAGTCAGTTGGTTAAAAAGAAGGACGTGGAGTCATAATATTTCTAGCTGTGTCATCATGACTGGATTCATTTTTATTAAAAAGGACGCCTGTTTCTTAAATTTGTCTATTATTGACTGGAAAGAGACTTGAAAACTCCTGAACTTATAACTCTGGTGGATATTGTCACCAAGTATGAATCTCACCTTGAAATATGCTATTAAAGTAACTAAGTAAAAAAGTTTATACTGGAGATCACATTCGCAATCTCTGAATACGAAGGGACCTATTCACTTTTCGCAGTTCATTTGGGATATTTTTGCTCGATACATCTTTCTGCAGCTACATACAGAGTGACCCAAAAAACATTTAAAATCATTGTGCAGTATCTCTGCATAAAGAATTTATTATCTTCGAGACCCGCCTAAATACGATGAACTACTACAAATAAGGCGAACATATTCACTAGAAAAGCTGCACAGGACGCTTAAATTTCTTCCATAACGGTTTAGGTCTTTTTTTTTTTTTTCCCCGATATACCGCATCTTTTAGATCTCACAAGAAAGGCTATGTTCAATCTGGTGAGCGTGGGCTATACTCACTTGACCTGGTAGTGTTTTATCGTGGTAACGTTTTAAATCTCACGGATAGCGTGACTTTGTTGAATGTAAAACTACTCAGCCGCTGAGTTGATGAATTGCAGATACAACAGCAAAATGTAGATACTTCAAAAAACTCCCCGTCCAAGTAAAGCTCTGCGTGACAGTCCTTACTGGTCAGTTCTGGTCACTTATGAGCATGAATCTGTAAATTCTCTGAATTGTATAGTTTACTTGCAACAGTTTAAATAATTTTGTTTATGAACTCATCTTCGTGTTCAATGTGCTGAAAGCATTCGCAAAACTAAACTCTTCAACTGGATCGTCGTCATTTGCAATTAGCACTTTATCCCATGCATTGAATACGTGATCTCTTAATTTCTGTGTGAAGGAGCACAATATTTAAAAGACTTTTGTAATAATCGTGTATAACGTTTTAAACAAGTTTCAGAATAGGCAAGACTCATTGGTGTGGAAGAAAAGAAGCTCAATACATTGATAACTGTAATTATCAATTACTAGGCCCTTTGAACAAAACTTGTCTTTCAATTTCGGTAATATTGGGAAGAAGTAAAATTTAAATTAACTTTGCGGAGATTTGTGCAAATATTCTTGATATGAAAATTTTATTGAATCGAATTCAATAAAATGATTTTATTAAATCGAATACAATCATATGAATTAGCATTTTCAGTAGATATTACTACACATAAACCAAAAGATTGAAAAGGGATTAAAATTTCCGATAATCCATCGTAGATAATCTATACATATATTCATGATCATACTTTCGCTATCATTCCTTCTGGATTAATACAAATACAGCTTATAAATGGAATCCATTTACACACCGTATTGATTTGAATTTAGGATTAGTGCAATCATTATACATAATCAATAATTACCATTTCGTATTCATTTTGTACACTTTCTAAAGACATATATTTACATTTATGAAAAATCTCCTTATTTTTCCGTAGATAATGATCTTCAAATCCTTTTTAACCTAATTTTTTACTTGGAAATATTTTTTTCTTCGTTCTTTTTCTCTGCAACCGCCATTGCTGTTTTTTGTTGTTAGGTTCCATGAAGTCGTCTACTACTTCTGGTGACCTCATGTACCCCATTGCTGTATAAACACATATTCTACCAATCCAATTGTTTAGTTGTAATAAAGTCTTGATGCTGTTTTATGGATTATTATAATCGCTATTATATTATTTTAAGAAAAAGATGTGCTGACGAAAGTAATTTTCCTTTAATTCGCGTGAAACAATTAAAGCTTTTAAATTTACATTTGGATAAAATGAAAATAGTCAATAGATGATCTTTCTATGGTATTGTCCTTTCGATATGTGTATTTGTTAGGTAATTCTACACAGTCTCAATATAAATAATAAAATTCATTTTGGCCCTGCATTAACCATCAAGAAATGTAAGCACGTGCTTTAAGGCACCAAGGGAACTGGTATCAAAGCTGTGGCCATCGAATTTTACAAATTCCTGATTCATAGAAAGGCCTAGCGAAATATTATAAAGACTGTAAATTTGTATTTTTTTTGTGTGTGCTTTATCTTATTATTACTTCTATTTCTAATTTTTATAAAGGATCATATTAAACTTCAGTTCAATAGTGTTACGGTGAATGGAAAAAAATTAACCAAAATAACTTTGTACTTTTTAATCATAAAATTCTTGAATAAGAATTGATTTTTTTTATTTTTTTGCTAATGATATCATTTTAATCTTTTCTTCAGTTCTTTGTCTCCAAATTCCAGTGTCACTTTTCGTCGTAAACTGATAGAGGATATTATCCACAACAAACTTTTTTCCAGGGCTTCTAAATTATAAAAAAAACTTGAATTACTGTAGTTATATTTAGAATTTCTTCTGTTCATATATCCTGCACAAGTAAAGTCGTGTTAAATAAAAAAAGCACTATACATTAGATTTAAAAATGCTTATTATTTGAGATTTCTTTATATTTTTCCTCGATAGATGAGCTGGAATACGCTTCAAAAATCGAGATCCTGCATCATCAAGTTCTGCATCTGTTGTGGGCGGTCGATCCCCTTCAAAGACAATTGCTGTGTGTGCTGAAAATAGAAATGGAGTTGAGAAAAGCAAGGGAGCTAGATTTGGAGAATAATATTAATAATAATCTGCCTTTCGAATTACTCTACAACAGGGGTTCTCAACCGGGGTCCACAGGGATCTCATTGAATCACACTTATTTTAAAATGGTTTATTATGAATTATTTACCAGTGTGTAGAATTGTATTATTTATCACTGCAGAATAATTTATTTGCATTAAATTAGTTTTTATTCAAAATAAAGCATAATCATTTACTATTTCGTTGATTATTAATATAATCCCTTTACTTTTTTAACTATGAGGGGGTCCACCAAAAAAAAAAAGAAGGGAAAAGGGGTCCATGGGTAAAAAAAGGTTGAGAAACCCACTCTACAACAATCATAATTGAGCTTTGGAAATGAACTAAGACATTGCTAAGATTGAGTATAAATTATTAAGCTTTACGTAATATAAATGCAAATAAGTTAAATATCTGGGTAGGAAATTTCAAAATTTATTAATATTCATCTGTTTCTAATGTTTTCTTGTTTAAGTAGAAGTTTTGTTATAATTGAGTTTATAAATATATATAATATCGGTAAGAAATACAGTTTAATATTTTATTTTTTAATATGTACTTAGCAGAAAAAGTTATAGAAATACAATCAGAAGTAATATCAGGAAAAGTATGAAGATATTTTTAAAAACTTTTTATCTTTTATACATTATTTTCTTTGAAACTTTTCTTTTCCTGTAATCTTCGAATTGCTGTTTTATTTGTCAAAACCTTTAATTCTAATACATATAGTAAGGTTCTGACAAAATATATATTGAAAGAATATTATTATATATTGCATTACTTGGTGTTCTGACTTATTTGAGTAATCTGATTATTATTATTTTTTCCAATTGTTTATAATTCTTAAATTTATAAATTAGTCGTGATTTATTGGTTAGTTTTAGAATTAGTGCCGAGTATTTTGGCATTCAGCTTCAAACACCCTGAATTATAAATAAGGTTTTTATCAAAAGTTTCGGAGCAGGGAATCCTAAATCAGGAAATGTGTTGAAGTGTTTTTCGGAAGCCGGAAGTCCACTTAACATCAAAGGGAATAGTTAACACCTGTCAAGTATTGTTTTTCAATAGATTCAAATTTGATAAGTGCATAATTACAAATCTCCTGATGTTCATTTTGCTTATAAAAGCTCCTTTTTGAGGTTTCCTTTGTAGAATTGACTTCTTAATTGATCCTATAATCTTTGTTTAATCATCGTGATTAAGATCTGTTGATTATTGGCCTTGGGTAACATTCTGAAATCCAAACTAACTACTTTTTTATTATTATTATTATTATTATTATTCCTTTCTTTCATTTTATTTGAATAAGTTAATTATACGATTATTTTTGTTATTATTATCATTACAAAAACTTTTTTCAATTTTGAAATTAAAAGATGTTTTTATCAGTTTTCCATAAGTCCTCTTTCAAATTGAAATATATGGAAGTTTATGGCCCTGAAAATACCCCATTCCTACGGTGGTTGATCTTCTGAACACGATAGTTAAGTCCGTTTGTCGATCCAGTCTTCCGCTCGGAGTTGTGTGTGTGGAGGGGGAATACAATTTAAAAGTATATACTATATCAGCTTGTTTTATAAAGATATACACACACACATAATAGTAAGACAAACGGCTCTTACATGTACATATAGTGAAGTAGTTTCTATATGCATCCAGATAAAAAAAAAACTACAGCAAACCTCTTTGAATTTGTAAGACTTTTGTAATAAACGTTTTTTAGAAATTACATTTTAATATTCAGCATTGCTATTTGGTGTTTAGTTGATTAGCACTGGCGTCTGCTATCTCAATATTCATATTATGAAGACGATATAAAAAATGTTTATTGCACTGTTATAAATACACTATAAATTAAATAAGAAATATAAGAATTATAATATTTCACAAGTAAATCTTGGGATTATGTTATTCTTTTCAAAAATAGGATGTTACTATTCACTTAATTTTTTTGTTAAAGTAATTTGCTTTGCCCAAACCCTGTCCTGGTTTTTTTTTTTTTTTTTTTTTTTTTAAATACTTGTAAACATTTTTCAAATGAACCCTTTAGTCTTGAATCTCCTGCAGCTTTAAGTTCTGTATCAATTTTTTTTATTAATTCCTTTAATAACTTAAAAAAAAAATCGCCATTTTCTTCCTTGGTGGAAAGTTCCAAGACAAACATATCATGAGAAATGAATATTAATGTTGGTCTTCGATTTTTTTTTTTTTCTCTAGCTAATATTTTTTTTTCTCTTTCGGGTCTTCTAAATCAATTTCTGTTGGACGATATTCTTGATGATTAATTGTAGGCGTTCTACTCATAATTTATAATCAATTACAGGTCCATGCACTCGCTTATAAAGAAAGTAATCGTGTTACTGTTGATAAAAATCGCTCCAGTGCAAATATTGGCAAATGACCGATTCACTGTTCAGGTACTTTAGCACCTGAAATTTACTACGACTCCATTGGATTACCTGGAATCTAATTAAACTGCTAAATGAGTTATGAAGGACCAATGGAATTATTTGAAACGGACACCGGTTAATAATTAGTAGATTATTAATTAGGAAATCTTTTTTCTATGTTAAACTACTGAAAAACACTCCTTTCGTTTCATCGATATTTTTCATGACTTTAAAGTAATTTTAATGATAATAATTGATTTGATAAAAATCGTTGAACCTTGTATTTTAGTAATTCTTATTTATGAAGAGGAGACTTGTACATTAAAACTTAATCCAGAGATTAAGGATTAAATAGGATTTAAAGATTTTGTAGATGTTACGAATTACGACTATAAAAGAATGATCGTCGGATTTTCAAATCTGTGGTACTTCCAAAACTGAAATAAGCAAAAATAAATTTACAGTTTAGAATAATTTAAGAAATTCATGTGCTGGAATTCCGCACATCTCTATCGAATATTCGTAGCGCATTAAATGAAAAATAAAATGCACAAAATATTCATAACCATCAATGAATGTGATTTGCTAACATCCTAGAACAGCTGTTTCATGCTCTTTGGTGATCATCAGCTATGAGTAGTCACGAGTAGTCGGAATCAGTATAGAACCATCAAAACCTCTGTACTGAGATCTCGCCGATGACGACACCTAGCGGATAATCGCCAAAGAATGTAAAACAGCTGTCCTAGGATGTCACATGGTCTCGCCCATTGATATTTACTATAAAAAAAAACGTAGAATGACGTTAATTTTGATGACATTTTATTCTTTAACGAAACCAAATTGAGACTAGACGGCTACAATATTTAGTCTAAACGAAGTCTCTGTAAATAAGCAAATATTTACTTTTTATGACTAGAATTGAATGTTCTGTGTAGCCTCCATTGCATTTTATGAGTGAGAATGTTTCTCCCTCTGATAACGAAGACGTATAAAGTCTTTTTTATATAAATATAATCACGAATGAGCTTCTTAGGTGTTCGTGTTTTCTATTTTCCCTTTTCTACAACTGTCACAATCAATAAAAAATTAACTTGGTCGTGCAACGACGACGAATTCTGCATTCAGTTTTTAGATAGAGATATATTTCCAAGTCGACTATAAATAGGACGGGATGTCAAGACTATAAATATGGATACTTTTGAATCGCCCTGTAGATAGAAAACAGAATTTCTCAAACAAGTGAGGAAAGCCATCTTGTATGGATGATTGAAATTAAGTTTTAGTTTCAATCAAATCGGTTTGAAAATTTGACTTTTTTCAACGGACAATTGGAAAAATTTGAAAAGATCTTCATCCTGCTGTGGATTGAACTGGAAAAAAACAATATTGATGGATATTTTATCATTTTCATTTATTTTATCTATTTACTTGATTATATTCCTGTCTATTTCCAGAATTTTTGGTAATTGCAATTTTGATTCACTTTTAGTATCTATTAAAAAAAAAAGTCCAACCTTAAATATAAAAGTGTTTGTCCTTTCGTCATCTTACTTTGTCTATCAACACTAAAATCAGATACTTGCCTTCCATAACGTCAGATGTCAAACGAGGATCATCACAAAGCGAGAGATAAAGTCGCAGAGTACATAAATCACCACTAATTCATTATTTAGGGAATGAAAACAATTCTCAGTTTTGTGCCGTATATTTTCAATTGGATTTCAATGAATCACGGAATTGTGCTTAAGTACAACAATGCACTACAAAAGTACATTGTAGAAATCATTTTAGTTATCGTGATCTTTATTACGATATGATAGTTTTGTTTTTTTTGGTAACCATCTACAACAAAGATCTCCATTTGGATAAATATTTCCCTTTGATAACTTGAGGAGGAGTCTCAATTAATATTAATTAAATGTGTAGATATGTTTTTAAACTTTTAACTTGGTGCAAATATGGTTGACTTATTGCACGTAAAAATATTTTATGTTTAATGTTAGGTTTAATATTTTCCTGTACTTTGAGAATGATTGACAATATATTCTGTTGTATTTAATGTAATCCTGATTTCTTGTTGCTAATTAAGAAATCTTTGCTTTTAGGTTTAGTTTAAATTCACTTTTACGTCTTCATAACTTTTCTCTTTAAAACAGCTTAAGAACCATTGTTCTATAGAAAGATATTTTGTTTAGCTTTAATTACAATCCGAATCGCGGAAGCATAAAGAAATCAACGAATGAAACAATCAAATTTAAGTTATCCCTTTTTTTGTCGATTTACTTGTTTTGACTAGCCAATGCTTAGTTCTTAATCTAATGTAGAATGACTGCAGTGACTCCCAAATTTATATTTACTATATAAAAAAAAAACAACAGCAACAAATGTTTGTTCTTAATTTTCTGAAACTTTTTATTACTTAATTTTATAAAAGTCCATGAAGTATATCATCATGTTAATAGGCTTTTAGCCACGATATAACGACAGCTCACGATAACAGTCATTAAGTCTCTGTGATCATATATTACTCGCTATTATCGTCGTAAGTCGCTGCATTAAACTATTACAGTGATAGATAACGCCATTTGCGTGGAGTCAAAGTCAGGACACAACACAAAGCAAGTTCCGAGACCTGAGTTAAGACTGGCACAAAGCCACTGACGGATAAGCCCAATCCCTGTAAAGTAATGTTTTTCATTGGCAAAAAAAAAGGGGTAGGTGAAAAGATAGAAGCCATCCTCTTGCTTGAAGCTCTTTTGTTTCGTATTGCCTTGACTGCATAATTACTAGCAGAGAACAATGGTCTTTCCACAGAGACTATCATTACCGCAGCCGCAACGAACAGACGAACCCCCACCCCCTTATCTGCGGTAATTTGAGAGAGAAACTACAATTTTCATTAAGTCATTAGCGTAGGAAGGAGTTTCATTTGTAACGGGGTGTCCCAGTTTAGTAAGTGATTTGGGTTGCTTTTTTTTTTTCCCCCTAGAATCTGCTTCTCTTCATTTCAATTTCAAAGTAGTTAGTTTTATAGCCCTAGAATGGAGAGGGGGTGGATATTGAGTATCGTCCATGTTTGATGTTGCATCAATCTATCCTTGATTGGTCAAACAAGAGGGACTGGCATCAAGGAATTGAATTACACCGAAAGAACACTTTAAAAAAAACGGAAACAAAAAAAAAGAAGCGAAGAAGGAAATATAGGAACAATGAACGACAAGTACGGAATAAATAAACAAATTGTAAACAGATAAACATTGTTAATTCAGTGAATACTAAGATCGATAAGTTTTTATTTTATACATTTCAATGAGCCCTTTCAGATCTACCAGCCCTTTCAAATCTTTAAAATAAGTAATCTGTTTATTGTAGGCTGTAACAAGTAATTCTGTTTATCTTCATTTCAATTTTGAAGTAATTTTCAATTTTGAAGGGTCCTAGAAAAAAAAAACCAACAACAACAACCCTATCTTCTATTATGGATTTTATGGAGCCTTCTACTTCAATATTATAATAAATAAAAAAATGACTATTTCATCTTTTCTCTTTATATTCTCTCTGCCTATAAGGAGATCTAATATATATCAATATATATAACTGTGCAAACATTTCTTAGCCAATATGTTAGCAACATTTTTACCAATATTGCTATTGAACCAGGCGATTTTGATTATTATGTAGTTAATTTTGGTAACAACAAATTAATCAATATATCCATCAATACAGCTGATGATATTAATGTTTGTTTGTGTGGTGAGTGTGGATGGCAGGGAAGCCGAGCACCGCGACCTTTGGTCTATTGAGCTATCCCACGGAAATAAGGAGAGATGGAGAGAAAGAATGGTGAGAGAAGTGCAGCGGAAATAGGAGAACCTCGAGAAAACCTGCCCAGCGCGAATCGTCCACCATCGCGAAACCCACATGAGAACCGAACCCCGATACTCAAGAGGTGAGAGGCCAGTGTCTTAGCGACAACACATTAATGTTTACATTACGAATGAGTTTCTATCTTGTTAAGTTTCAGTTTCAAACATTATGTATGGCTCTAGATGATGCCGAGGACTGATTTCAAACTGAGCAGCACCTGTATATCTCTTCTATTCTGTAAGATTAAACTGTTTTATTAAGTGGTCAACAGTTATTTCTCAGTTTTCTAGAATTATTTCTGGTATACAATTGTAATTTGATTTTTTTCATTTAAATGTGTTTTGTTTGAGCGGCTAGTCTTGACACATATTTTTTGCTAAATTAGCATATCTGGTAGTGTTATCACTATGCATTAATAGTGGGCGTCTAATATTAAAGTATGTAGAAGTTTGAGTTATTTCTAGTGTGCATTTCATGAGAGCTATCTTTTATTCATTTCACAAGCTATATAATTTTGAGCGGGAATCTGAGTAATAAGTCCACTTGTATCTCAACTGAGATGTTGTGGATGTTACAGAATATTAGCCTGAAAATTTAAATAAAAGAAGGAATATAAGAGAAAAAATACACATATATATATACAGATTTAAAATAAGTAATTTTCATTTTCCTTATCTCATTTTCCATATTTTGTTCTACGAAATTCAGTTACGAATAATTTGATTTACTTCTAAGTAAAGAAAACGTGTTTATTCAAAGCCTTGTTCAATTTTTTTGAATTTGGAAGACTTACTTGTTTGTTTGTTTGTTAGTTTAGTTTTGCCTCAGTTTTGTCATCTTAAACAAATATTTCGTAATGCTGATGAAAATTAAGTTTCCAGATTAGGTAATCAATTTAAGTGGAGGGAGAACAATAAAGATAAAAATAGAGAATTTGTTTACGCTGCTTTTAACGTGATTACATTCAGCTACTTTTTGTCTGTTGTTGATCGTTATTGTTTAGGTAAGTTTGAATTTCAGAATTTCTTCAACGTAAACATTTTGCATCTTTTTTTGTAATGTTTGTCACTTTGCTGAAACTTTGATTCAAACAATGAGATTAGCGATTTTCTTTTATATTTTTATAGATTATGTAAATGTAAGTCTTACAGTCAGTAAAAGAACAGTGGGATGATAAAAACCATTTACATATTACAACGGTTTTATAATTTATGCTATTGTCTTGTTAATACAGTGTTACAGCAGTTGTATTATTTTACTTGTTGCGTAGAATAATAAATATTCTTAAATAAACATATTCGTTATTATAACAAAGAAATTTAACGGGTGGCAAAAAATTAAGAAATGAAACTAAAGATTGCATATAAATAACAAATCACGCCTTTGAGTTTGTCAACATAGCGCATCGGTAACGGCCGTTTCGTTCTTTTTAGGGGCTCATCAGCCCGATCCACCCTCCCTTGATGACAAACCTAGAAACGCTTGAAAAAGAACTAGAAGTCACCTTCGCTCCCAAAAGTGACTCCAGAAAAGATTAACAATAATTAAAAAAAATAATTCTTTTTTAATTTTTGATTATTTTGTTCGGGAGACACTTTCGGGAGCGAACATGACTTCCATTTATTTTTCACGCTTTTCTGGTTTGATCATCAAGGGAGGGTTGATCGGCTGATGAGTTCCTAAGAACAACGAAACGGCCGTTCCCAATTCCCTCTATTGACAAACTCAAAGGTATGATTTGTTTATTTACTTGCAGTTTTTATATTCGTTATTATATTTAAAGAAAAAAAGAAGAACTCTTTGCATAAATATGTTACAGAATTGATGTTTTGATTAGAGACCAACTTCACAAAGTTGTCATGTTACTAAGTAATTATTACTACTATTCAATTGGTATTGCAAGAACAGATTCATTATTATAATGGTCTATCGTAACTTAAAATTTTAACAAATGTAACATTTGAAATAGATTGTTAAAATTGCTTTTTCTAATTATCAGAATAGTGAATTTCTATTTTGTTGTCTACGAATATGATGATCGACTGATTTTCATTATTGCACTTATTTTACATTGTTTGAAAATATTGGAAATTGTCTATTCAAATAGATCGGAAGTAGCTGCTGCTATAAACCCTTAATTGCAGTTGGAATATGGAGAAGAAAAAAAAATATGCTTTCATTTGGACTTACTAAAAATAAAGAACATATATAATTAACAATATTCATAAATTTAGATCTAATTGCTTTCTAATTTAAGAAAGACTGTCCAGATTGAAAAATAGGATGACATATACCATTTAATGAAACAAAACTTAATTTTTAATAAAACTCAGAAAAACAGCTTCAAAATTAATTGAATGGTTCAAAAGTAATAAGCGATAATGTATCTTAATTCGTGAAATCCCCTTGAAAAAATGATGTTACCATAAACTACCCCTGCTACACCTCTCTACCGAATGGAGAAAACTGCAATCAAATTAACTATTAAAGTTTTAAGCTAAAGCCTGAAGAAGGAAGTTGCTTATGAACTTCCGCTACATGTAGCTTTTTAGTGTGAATATATTTGTTTTTTTTAAAAACTGGAAGTATTGGTCGCAAAGTTATTTGATTCAAATGTATGTAAAACTAGGAAGATGGAATTCAATCATCGTTTCTGCACTTTATAGATAGATGTTACGTAGTATGTGTATTATCCATATTTACAGAGTACTGAAGTATCACAAAGAGTAATTGCTTCAAATAAACACTTGGTTTTCTTTGATTTCTGCCAACGATCACTTGATTGGAGATTGTGACATAGATGTTGCGAATTCCTCCTAGTCTCAGTCAATATTTCTGCTGCTTAAACCTCTTAAAAGTTTAAAATACCAAATATAATTCAAAATAATGATATATCATTATTTCAAAATTCACTATTATCGATTATCAAAATTGTAAACCCTTAAAATAGTTTTTAGTACTGAACTTTTTAACACATTGCTGAATCTTTGCATTTCTTTTAAACTTTTTACCTCACATATATAAATAGTAATACTAAAAAAAAAAATCAATCAATACTAATTAATATTTGACTATGTTACTAAAACAAATTAAGCAATGGATAATGTCTGAAAATAATAAGTTGGAGTTTAATTTAGTAATGATTTATGTAACCTATTTCTTGTCTCTAAGCTCTCCTTCAAACTAAACATCATAAAATTCAACAGTTAGTTCTTTTTTTTATTTTCCCGAACATCCATTCGGACATTCCTTAGGACTATTGCCATTCCTGCCATTCTTGAAATACCCTAAATTTTCCACGTGATGCGAGAATCTACGAGGGGAAAGGGACTGCAGGTTGGACTCTCCCACAATTTGGCTAAACCTGACTTGATGTTTGCAAAAACTTTCTTGTGCTTAACTAAAGGAAAATAACAAAAAAGGCTTCATTCTTCATTCAGATTGGCTTTCCGTAAAGTAAATATTGAAGTTTTTACTTGTTGACTGCGAAATACTTCTAGAACAATGGCGAATATTACAGAATCCAGTAATTTTAATTTTATGGATCACGTTGTTTAAATCGACAAGAACAAAAAACGAATAAAGAAAAATTATACCTTGCTAAACTTGTCAAACATAAACGGAGTCCGCCAAAAAAAGTGTACACACACTTAAACATAACATCTATTAAAGTGTCTGTGTGTATGTGTGTATATATATATATATATTGCAAAAGACAAAAGCACTTAAAAAAATAAACAATTGGTAATTTACTGCATGAGGTTTCTACAAATATGTCGTTCTTCTTAATTCCTAAAATCCAAGACTAATAAAACTATTTGGCTTTTCAAAGTTTTTAGTAGAGCTAGGCAATCCTTATATTTAATGCTAACAGTTCCATTAACTATATACTGTTCCAATAATAAAATACTGGGCTCGAATTCTTTAATTATCTAGTTCAAATTGATAACAAGTCACAGTTCTCTTAATTATAGAAATGGCTTAAAAACTTGCACCTTGTGTGAATAAAAAAACATTTTTGCATTATCTTTAACAAACATAGAATGGCTATCTTATTCAACTTGTATGACTAAAAATGTTCTGTGTGTAAAACATTCTTCCATTATATTTAACTAACATAGAACGGAATGGGATAGAATAGTATGGAATGGCTGGACCCCTTATGTGAATAAATGTTCTTCTACTGACTATTATTTTCAAATGTTCCACTTAACACAGACGTTATGTCTTAGAATACACTTCTAACTTCCGGAGTTATCCTCGATGTGGCTAAGCTTCAAAACTCCTAAGTTTATCATAAATTCACATACTTGATAAACTTGATTTGATAAATTAATACCGTATGCCTAACACGTCTGTTCACCGGTAAATGAATCCACGAAGCGTCCAAGCAGCAATCCCTTTGGTCTGTCATCATCTAGTCCAAGATGGCGGCTACTGTTCTATCCATCGATCTCGAGTTATGTCTCCGTTAATCTCTCCAAACTATCTTCCTGTTAGTCTCACAAATAAAAGAGAAATTAATATTTATCAATCGACATTTAACTCTTAAAATATCGAATGTTAAGTGTAGTTAAACCACTGGTAGAAGTTACTTGCGTGATTGGAATATCATTATCTGTTGCCTCTCCTATAGAAGCGTTTATCTCTCCGCTTCCAATCTCTTTAATTCACTTTATCTTCCTATTTCTCGTCTGTGCTAAACAACCAACAAACACGTCTCTCCATTCTTGATTCTTCATTGTTTCGTTGTGCTTCGCTCTGGTTGTTTTAAAGATTTCACATTTTCAGTATCACACTGTTTTGTAATGTTTTATCATGAGCCATTCTTTACAATTCTTTGTTAACAATTTTACTTCATGCACTTCTATAGCGCTAACAATAATTTATTGTAAAATTCCTATTGCATCTAATAATCAATCTTGTATTGATTCTTTACAGACAAACATATTTATTGGCGGACTCTGTAGTTTAATAAGAAATATTGGGATATTTTAGAAGATAATCTAAGAAAATTTGAGATTTGATTTCGTAAAATGAAGAATTTCTAAAAATTAGTCCATATCATGGAGATAAACGGTTAGGCCTTTAATGACATTAACTTAAGATTTAATAAATTATAAATATTTAATTTAAATTCTTGTAAGTATTAATTTCTGAACATGAATTATTTGGTTTGAAAATTTTATATTGCATTTAAATTCATTCTTTTGGAAATTCTTGCTAGGAACTTAACTGCAGTGATCCTTCAGTTATCCGTTAATCATCACATGTAAGAAGAAAGGGCGTCAATCTTTGGCTAAGAACCAAATTTTCATTTGAACTCTTGTCATCACTTTTCCAGTGACGTTGCTAGGATTGGTGCCTGGATAGTTCATAAGTCATCTATTAATTTGCATTTTTTATTGTTCATTTTCACTATTCAAGTTGGAGGTTTTATTTCCTTATACGTTCAAAGTAACGAGTGTTATTGAAATTGATTGTGTTATTAAATTCTGTATAAAACACTCAAGGCCACCACACAAATAAATTTATAATAAGTTTATACATTACAATTGACGAACGTTTTCAAAACTACCTGCGAAACTCACTTCGAAACTGAAACGCAGGTAGTTTTGAAAATGACTTGATGGCCAGACTCGATGACGCAAAGTTTTAATGTATAAACTTATTATAAATGTATTTGTGTGGTGGCCTTGAGTCTTTCATATGAACAATTTACGCACGTTAAACTATTTAATCATTAAATTTTAATTGTCTTAATTTTAAAGATGTGCGTGAGCCATTGTTTAGATATAAAGACAGTAATGCACGTAAGAATTTTAATATTCACAATTTTATGAAATCTATAGCACTTCAGGAATCATGTAGTTAATGTTGTACATATAAGAACTTACAACTGACAGAACAGTGTATATACAGGGTGGGCAGTAAAGACTGGTTTGGTTTCAAAGACAATTATCTGTATTGCTTAACGTTTACATTCATGATATCTCAATTGGAAGTGCAACTGTCAAAGTTTGATGTGCTTCACTCAAAGCCCCTCAATGGGGGCTCCTTTTGTCACCAGGTACACATCTCAGCGTAGTCTAATTCCTGCCTGAATCGATGACGCATGTCCGGCGTGATGGCCTCCATAGCATCTGTGAACCGTTTCTTGATTGATGGATCTGGGTGTTAGGGATACGTACGCTTTCTCTTTCACGTACCCTCATAGTGATACTAAGGAACGGATCACCCACGCTGTGGAAGCAATCACACGGATCAGCTTCATCGAGTCTGGCAGGAATTGAACTATCGCTTTGATGTGTTCCGGGTGACGAAAGGAGCGCACATTGAGGAACTTTGAGTGAAGTACATGAAACTTGGACAGTTGCACATCCAATTGCAAGATGCGTATACGTTAAGCAATACAGATGTCTTTGAAACCTCACCATTCTTTTATGTCCACCCACTCTCTACTATGCTTAATGCCACAAAAGCACTTCAGTAGAATTATGATCGATCTGTTCTCATTTTGGAGATAGTAAGACTAAAATCCTCTTTTTGTTTTGTTTTTTGACAAAGATACATAAGTCACAATTTTGTAAATTCTATATGTTATTACAAAAGGTTCAGACGAATTGTTAAAGGGTGTTTTTCATTCAACATTTATATCAAGATTCACATTGTGCTAATGGCAGCTGATGAATAAGTTGCTTTTCTAGTGATAGTTAAAGAATGTGAAACCTATTGAAGATATAAACAGAAAATTCATGAAAGAAATTAACACAGAATTTCCATAATGTTTTTCACTTTGTTTTTAAAGTCGTGTAAACATTACAGAGAAAAAAAATTAAACTTAATTATGGAGAAAAGATTTAAGTGCTGAAACGTACGAGTGCAGATAATAGCCTCCATAGAAATAAACTACATAAACAGTCCAAAGTTTCGCCTCAATAAGACTAGGTCTCTTCAGTGACAATCGCTTCATTTTCCCGCTGAAGAGTTCTCGTGTTATTGAGGCGGAAGCTTTAGACTGTTTACGCTTGTTTATTTCTATGCTTGTGTGCAGGATGTTATCTACACTTATGGAGGAAAAACATTGTTAGGAATATTACTTACGTTCAACATTTTCATTGAAAGGAAATTAGTTAAATCCTCACATACTAATTTAAACTTCGCAAACTCAAATTTGGGTCAAATTAAAGTAAGTGTAAAAATAAGTTACATTAAAGAGGGGATTACGATGGATTAATAGAGATCGTTACAAATCCCTTGTTTGTGTCTAGATTTTAATACTTTTCTTGGGATAGAAGTACACACACACATACATGCAGATATATTGATTTTATGAATAACTTATATAATTCAGTTAACTGAAATAAAGAACAATAAAATTGGATCATTATTCTGTGATCAGCTTAGCATAGACAATAAGAAATTCCTTTCATAATTAAAGTAAACAAATATACAGAAAACATGAATGAATTTACCGGAAGTAAAACAAAACGAATAAATAATTGAAAAGAATCATAAAACAGGATTGCGTTGTATTTTTTAAATTGTATTGAAGTTTTCTATTTATTGAATGCTTTTAAATGAAAACAATAGCAATAAATAACAACAGATTTGTTTTTATTCTAAGATAATTTAGTTTCTGTAGAGTCCGTTTTCTATTTTGTGGATGATTTCAGAGTTTTGGAGTGAAGCTGAATGAAACATTTTAAACATTTTTATTTATATAGTTATACATTGTTTGACAGAGGTAGTTACCTCTACCATTGCAAATTTCCCAACTCATAGGCAATGGGAAAAATCTTCGATTATTAGATATCGCTATTCATAAGCTCAACAATCTATCTGGAAACGACAATTGTCTGATTCCTGTAGGACACAAACTTCTCTATTTCTCAGTTGTATCCACTGACCTTTTGTGTAGTTTGGTCTCTGTGGAAGTTTTCGTGCTTTAATTTCAGCTGGGACATGAAATGAAATCTAACTTGATTTCAATTGTAGTTAGGTTTTGTGTACTTCACAAGAAAGGCGGTAAAGTTTTCTTTTCCTCGTTTTATGGCGTCAGACGACCTATAGCTCATCAGCTTCGGCACAAATATATTCGACGTTTATGTTCTGGTAATTTGCCCTGACCCGAATAACTCAGTGTTTATAACAGGAAGTGTCATTTTCCGCGACGGATATCACCGCCATTTATCACAACTAGAGGCCGCTTTTCTATTGTTTTCATTACCTTCTTTTTTGTCTTTCTTCTTCTGTTTCTCCATCGAAATAATGGGTGTCGCGAAGGCTGCATCAGATTAGACAATGTGAAAGACCAAGGAAAAGTTAATTTCGAATGGTTACTATAGAACGAAAGTTATAAGAAATTTTGATTTAAAAGAAGTATTGAAGGAATACGCGTAGTAGCTTAATATTCAATATTTGATATTATTATAATCAAGTCTTACCAAATTGATATAAAGCCATAATTCCTTTTTAAAAAATTACAATGAAAATGTAGAATTATTTTCCAAATTCTAAAACCATCAGTATATGCTGAAATATCCACTTGTATCAGAAGATTGATACATGATATTAAATATATTCGTCTTCATCTGATGCATTGTTTTTTGATTATAGTAGTTCTATATTGTTGTTTCATAATTATTGGCCGATTCTGGCAAGAGTAACTTGTAGAGCCAGTTAAAAAGGACGCATTATAGTTGGAAATACCAAACGTCCCTGCAAAGTGAATGGGTTCAGTTCACTTGTTGAAAAAGGTATTTCAGTGAGATCAAAGCAGTTTGTGATGTCATGGAGCAACGCGATATGAGATTAGTGATTTTGCACGAATTCAAACTTGGACGTAATGTGTCTAATTGATGCCAATGTCAATAAAGCTTGGTGTGTCAGCAAGTCGAGTGACAAAACTGTCCATAGACTGTTTTCAAAGTTCCGTACAGTTACGGCAGAAAGTGGAAGAAAAAACAACGTCAACCGTACCTCAGCTCAGTGGCGAACTTCACCAGCGATAGTTTCCAGACATCTGGGAGCTATGGACAAGATTATAAAACTGGATACCTCTATATGAACTCTCGAACAGCAGCAGATACGGTGTATGGAAAATGCACTGCCCTCCAAACACGTGATGCCAGCACTGCCTTTCGGCATCAGATCCTTACGATTGATGAAAAATAAATGCTTTTGTAAAATGGTAGCTCAGAAAAGTAGAACTACCGAATCAAATGTCCAAATCCTAATTGTTTCCACAGAAGTTTCTGATCTGTGTGGTGGACTGCCAAGACTGTGGTCCATTATGAGTTTTTGCCGCGTGGCCAAACAATCACAACTGCCGTGGACTGTCGTCAGCTGAATGTCACCAGAAATGTCACCACAAACAACCTTCGCTCGTCAATCGTTTGGGTCCCGTACTCTTACATTATGGAGCACGACCACATGCGTATCTTGGAAGCATGCAAAAAAATCAACGCCTTGGGGTATGAGATGCTCCTTCAATCTACGTATTCACCAGACTTCACCCCTTCAGACTTCCACATGGTGCGCCATTTGGACAACTTCTTTAGAGGGAAACTGTTCTCTAATCAGAATGCTGTGATTCATGGCGTTAGCGATTTTTTTAGACCACTGTGATGCCAGTTTCTACCATCGTGGCATTTTTCCACTGAAAACACGTTAGGTACAGTGTATTGCTGCTGAGGGCAGATATGTTTCTGAATAACATGTACTTCTTTGTCTATTATTGATGGTTTTTTATTTGTGTGAAAATCGGCCAATAATTATTAAACAGCCCAATCTTTTGAAGTGTTTGAAATAAGCCGTAAAATAAATTATTAACTAACATAAAATAGAAATAAAATGCAAACAAATAAACATCTCTTACATAGTTTTCCAGATCCTTCTGTGTCTAATGCACTTCCTGTGTCTGAAAAATAATTTTAATTTCCTGCAAAATTAGAAATTCTACAATGAAGGTTTGCGACAGGAATCGAACCTGCAACCTTCTGTTCCAAAGTCAGACGTCTTATCTATTAGGCCACGGCGACTACAGTAAAATTATTCTTGTTAACAATAACAGAATTCATTCCGTGTGTGTGACGCAATGAGAGAAGAGCTAGAGAAAAAAAATCATTAATTTTAGCCTACTAGATTAAAATTTCAATGTTCGTTTTTTTTAGCCTAGTACAAGCGCAGGCCAGATGAGCATTAGATGCAGAAGCTCACCCTCGGCGACGAACTGAAGAATCGTTGGATATTTCTCGATATAAATGAAGAAATTAAAAACAAGTGAATAGAATTTTGTGCTAAAGCGTAAATTCAAGGGCGATGCATAATAATAAAATAATAATAAAAAAGGAAGTACAATAACGTAAGAAAAAATAAAATAAAACAAACCATAGGAAAATAAGAAAGAAAAAAAAAGTTATATGTGGGTTTGACCGACAACCTTCAGTCCGAAACTTCAAGCTACAGCTGACAACTAAAATGAGATGATTGCATTTCTAACATTTACGCTAATAGCGGGAATCTAATGAAAGCCATGCCAAATATCTCGAACATGAGGGGCATATGCCCTTGAAAATACCCTTTTCCTATGTTTGGACCTCTGAACACGATGGGGAAATCCGTTTGTCGATCCGATCTTCCGTTCGGTAGTTGTTAGGGGTGAACAGACACGGTTGGACAAGACAAATGCAATACCTGCGGATTTTGGTCGCTATCACAATAGCTCCCAATGGGTCGCTAATAATATTGAAACACAGAAAAAAGCTTCTATTTAAAATACTATCTCAATTAAAAGCTGTCATTGTTGACGGAGCTGTACGGTAGTTTTTATAATAACAAAACTTAATAGAGCTAATGCTGTATCGGAAAGATCTAATGGAAGTTGTTAAAAATGTGGTAATTTGAATTTATAAATGTCCTCTAAAGAGTTTTTTCTCTACTAAGACTGCCAACAAAAAAAGCTGCCGTTGGTCTATTATTGAGTTCTCATTCGCATTGGTGTGCTTTTGGAAAAGGTCATACTAGTCTTACCCTAATTTACTTCTGAGGTCTTTCATCTTAATAGGTAGACAGGCAGACATCTTTATATATCTGTCTTAAACCTATGCATTCTCACATCTTTGCCTGTCCGGACCATATTTTGCACTATAACACCAGTAACACTACCATTGGCTATCACTGATTACATTGTTTAGAAGATGTTTTTCTTCAATTTTCAAATTCATAAGCTGCTACTTCTCTGTAGGACTTGGAGATCTTTCAGAGAAACTCGCTGTAATACAGCATTGGGCAAAATAAACAGTACTGAAAGAAAGAAACCAGGAATTGGAGCAGAAAATATAATTAAATATCAGTTATATAATAAAGGAATAACTTAGCATTATCCATCCAAAATGTGTACAATATCTTCTAAATTTTCGCTGTTAGAGAGGACAGTTCATGTCACTCCTGCAAATTTTGTTTCATGAAGAAACTACCTGCTCCCCACAGCTTTAACAGGTAAGTAAGAGACTGGTATTCCCAGAGACTGCCGTGATTCTCGTTTGTTTCCGTTCGTGGCTGTCCCTGCACCCTTTACACTGTGTCAGCATACTACCTTTCCATTCAGAATTTTTGAATGACGCCAAGAATTACACTATCACTTGGGACATGTTTCCAAACCGCTCCTTCCCATAGACACGGTTGAATCCATCGCTTTATCCTAGACCGTATGAACAGTTACAACATTCAACTAAAAATACTTTCAGTTCTGTGCTGACAACAATTATCAGCTCGAATGAGTCAAAAATCTAATGCCAATTACTATTATACTCAAATAAGTATGTTTTTGGCGCAGCTTCGCCACAGCTGCTTTACCGCCATTAAAATCCAACCAACCAAGTATATTTGGATACGCCCTATTATCGCGTGGGATGTGGAATGTTTCACTACTTTTTGTATCCAATACTATACTTCATTCTCAAAAATTCGGGGGAACAATGATGAACAAACTGTTAATTTATAATGTACTTGATGTCGTTTAATGAGCATTTTAAATTGATGTAAGCATTTAACATAATCAACAATTTCTTATTACTGTTATATCAAAAGATTTTTGACTTTGATGTTTTGTTTTTTTTTAGCTTACAATTTTGTTTACAAGTTCAAGTGAATAAATTACAATATTTTCATTGAAATTCATTCCAAATTTGTTTTGGCGTCTTAATCTTATCTTATCTCTGGAGCTTGTTTCCAAAATATTAGTCCTTCTCATATTTACTTTCTTTTATGTTCATTAGTGTTAAAGAGTTTATATTGCTTTACTACATTGTTTCGTTTGCTAAGTTTCTAATCCAATTTGTAAATAAGTAAAATTAATGCCGGAATATCTTTAATTTGTTTTTCTACATGTTTTCCTTTAATATTTCAGCACTAATTCTTTTGATGTTTGTTTTAATTAAAAATTCTCCCTTCATCTAGTGAAGTAGCATTCCTTTTTCTAAATCCACTTACCAAATTTGTTTAGGCTTGCATTTTAAAACAGGAAAAAAATTTCCAGCTGTATTCGTTTAATTTCTGACTGTACATCTTCTTTATACTTTTAGAATAAACGAAGATATTTTTTACGTAGCGTCTCATTACAGAAGTGAAGTTACTTTAAGCCATTCAGTTTTTCCCATAAAGATAGTCTTCATAAAGAAAAAAAAGCAAGGAAGATGATTTACGAAGAATATTAAGTGTGATTTACAACACGATGTTTAACAAAACTAGAATAGAAAAATGATGATAAAAAAGAAAGTTAAGGAAACTTAGGGAAAGAGGTTAAGAAAAAAGAACCTTTTTATGAAGGAAAAGGAGCGGGAATCTGTTTTTATACAGATACAGCGACGTTAAATGATGCTAAATATCTAAATTGACAATCCTAGGAAAAAAATTCTCCTTTGTATGTTTTTTGATGCTTCAGAAAGTAATTAATATCTTATATAAAAAAAGATAATAGAAATTGTCCTACAAAGTCTGAAATACAAAGGTAATAAGAATGAAAGTAGCAGTTCAGATAGAGCTAAAATCTAGCGCTGGCAATTTTATGTATTTAGCAATTGTACGTCAACTCAATTTTTATTTTCTGTGTTAATTACTCCTAAAATAATACCTGCGTAAGTTAAAAATAAAATTTAAGAATTCTTTATCTCAATCCTAATTATCTGTAATAAAGACATATCTGTAATAAATTAAATATTCGCGTTTTAATTACTATTCAATAATATCTTCTTTTACGAAAGATATCTCACAATTTACACTGATTTGTATAATTATTAATCAAACTGTATTCTAAAACTTCATTAAAAAAAAGGACAAATTTTCAATACCATTTCATCTATCCATTTCTTTGTAGATTTTTTATTATCAAAGATACTAAATAAAGTTAAATTCTAAGACTTAATATGACTTATTTTTTTATATTTAAAATACATATCTGTAACATTTTGAATAAACTTCTCATTCTAGAACATGTCTAGAATAAAATAATAGAAATGGAAAAAATACGGAACTTTACAAATTATCAATTTTTGAAGAAATTCCGGAGGGGACAGCAAATCGCGTCCTTTTGCTTTCCCTGGTGTAATTTATACTTTGTAGTAATTTCCTGTAGATCCTTTAGTGAATTCCTTAAAGTAAACTAAGAGAAACTTTCAGTTCTCTTTCTAGAATCGTCAGAAGTGTTAATTTTTTAAGAATCTCAGACAATAACCAGGGACTAGCTAAGGAGGGGACTTGAGGGGCTTTAGCCCCTCCAGAAAATTTAACCAAAACAAAAATCTCAAGAGTTGAAATCAAAGGAAGTATTCATAGCACTGTAAAATTCGCTTATGATGTCTACGGGAAGACAGGGAGTGTTGATGTTCTTACTAAGGCCGACACCACACAGCACTTTTTCTGGAATGAGGCCCCCCCCCCCCCCCCGAAAGAAAATTATGACTTCAAGTCTGACGGTAACCCTTCTCATTTCACAGCATTTGAACGTTTGTTAAAGATGTGTCAGCAGTTAAGAAAGTAATTAGGCCAAATCCATTACGTGAAGTACAGTAGGAGTTCAATAAAATCTGTGGTTGCATTTCAGCATCAATTGATTTATGCTTATCTGTTATACATTTCTGTATTTCATAGAAAGCTGGTAAGTTTTATTCTATATCTTCAGCTTGATTTGCCATTACTGCAAACAGAATTTACCCAAACTTTTATGTGGTAATGTAAATTAATTACAATTTCTCGTGTGTTTTTTTAATTCACAATGGTTGTATGTAATATACCCTAATTAAAAACAGAAATGTTTTATATCTAAAACGCGAGAAAGGAGAATGGAAAACTGTATGGCAAATTTCCCCACCCGGTATGAGTTACATATTTATAGAAAGATCTCCTTACATAGAACATATGTTATTATTACGACTCGTCTCAATTATTAGTCCGTTCGGAGTTTCATACGTATAGATTTAACGTTTGAGTGATTGATTGTGGTGAATGTGGGTGGCAGGGAAGCCAACCACCTACAGCCAAGCCCCCCCCCCCCGCCTGTAGGTGGTTGGCTTCCCTGCCACCCACATTCACCATAATCCTTCACACTATTAATAAGTATTATACATAATTAATAATTAATATTATCATTTATTTCAAGTAAATAATAATTATTTACATGTAATAAATGCAAATAATATTTACTGCTACTGAAAATAAGTAATAAATGATAATTAATACATCCGGGAAGTAAGATGTCAACGGGATACATCATATCTACACGTATATAACTCCGAATAATTAATTCAGACTAATAAATAAGACGAGTCGTAATAATAAAAAATGTTCTATTTATGGAGATCTTTCCTTAGTATAAATCTTATTGCTATACAGTGGTGGAGCAGATCTGCCCATTCTCCTTTGGAAATCTTCCTACAATCGAGTAAAGATGGTGGAAAACGATTATAAAGGTGAAACCATTATTACATTCACAACTTTCATTATAATATATCTATTTCGATACTTTCCTTTGAAAATTACCGATATGAAAGATATCTTTATATTTTCTTTTTTCTTTTCTAGGTAAATGAAAATGTTTGGAACCTCAGTCCTACCGTATGTGATTTTTACATCGCTATGGATGTCATCTGCAGCACTTCCTCCATCTTCAATTTAGTTGCCATTAGCATAGATAGGTAATAGTTTAGTCAATAGCTATTTTTGACATACAATTTCAGAATCTCCTGGAAGAATAAATTAAAAATTACAGTTTTAACTGCCATCCACATTTTTTTAAGTAATTGGCAGTTTAAGTTTTAAGTAATTATTTTTGAGAAAACTTAAATTGCTTAAATTTCATTAGCTAAATGTTCTAAGTTTTGATAATGATTAATAATGTCCATAATATTTTTAAGTCAACTTCTCAAATTTTTAGCGTTTATAAATCGTTAAAAATTGGTTGTTAAACGTCTTATATAAAACTTTATTTATTATTAATATCTGGAATGTTATTTGTTTTTTTTATTTCAATTAAAGGTTATGAGTTCGATCTTTCTTTAGCTTCATCCAGCCTTGGGATGAAAGTTGATAAATAAAAAGAATAAGTTTTTCTATACAAATTGTTTCTCTTTTATTTCAATAAATATTTTTTTCTTTTTAGGTTCATTGCAGTGACACAGCCTATCAAATACGCCAAACATAAAAACAATAACCGTGTGGTTCTAACTATAGCCATTGTATGGGTTGTATCTGCTGCTATTGGTTCTCCAATAGTCCTAGGTCTCAATACAGCTCCTAACAAGGATCCTCAGATGTGCATATTTTACAATACTGATTTCATCATCTATTCGTCTCTGAGTTCCTTCTATATTCCTTGTATCATCATGGTTTTCCTCTATTATCGTATTTTCAAGGTAAGACAATTTTACTTACTACAAATTTAACCAGATTCCTTTATTTATTTATAAATTTTCAAGGGTTTTTCTCCTCGCCTCTGTTCAGACTGAAGAAAATTTACCTCCATCATAACAAAAAATAAAAGCAAAATAAAGCGAATTTGGAAAAATGACATTTGTGATATATATGAAAAGGCAGGCTCTTACAGTCCCGTTCATGAAAGAAGAGCTTGTGGTGATGTCATTTCCTTATGGATTGATGTGTCCAGGACGTAACAGCGCCATCTATTGCTAAGATTCGTAACTGAATCTTGTGAACATTACGAACACATTCTGATTTTTGTATTTTCTACAGTAACGAATACATAGTAATAATTACAAGTGAAATAATTAAAAACGTTCCACACTATTTCTCCTTGCTTGGCTATGCAAATTTTGTCCTTTCTTGGTCGCGCTTATGCGATCACAAAACGACGCCATCTTGGACTGACTGCACTGAGTTGAAGTTGATAACGTCATGACTGATGACGTTTGTTCCAGAAAAAATCGATCGCTACGTAATGAACATAAATGGCACACCCTTCTTTTTTGAAAACTACTATAGTAACTTGAAACATTTAATACAACTTGATTGACAGTTTCAAACATTTGACTGATGTTCGTCCAAATGGATACGTATTAAATGTTTAAGTTACTTAGTGTGCTTATTATATCTAATGAATCTATCACATGTTAAATTAAGACCAATCACATTTGTTCTCTTGTTCTTTTTATGTATTGGATTCAAATGTAAAGTAATATTTGACTTCAATGAAGCGTACGTCATTACTTTCACTCTATCAAGGCCAGAACAAATATTCTTTTAGGCCGAGGCAGAGTAGCCTTGCTACCTTCAAACTGAACATTACTGTAAGACTAAATATTACTACATGTGGAATTGCTTAACAATTATCTTGATATAAAAATACATGTAAATTAAAGAAACACAATTTGAGATTTATCTATTTCCTTACACAAATTTTGAAATAAAAATTAAAATTCTATATTGCCCGCTTTAATTTTCGAAAATTAGTTAACAAAGTGTATCAAATTTCATGTTCACTGGATTAATTATAGATAACTTTTTTTTGAACATTTGCTGTTTATCTTTGAATTTCAGTTTTGATACGCTTCCTTGCGCAAATTTGTGACTTGATTATTTCTACATAGTGAATTTCAAACTTGACCCAAGTTCATTCGTTGCAGTTTTTGTACAACCTCACCCACTTTAGTTCACATTCAGTGCTCAAAGTAGACCAATATGAGTATCTTTCACTAATTTACAAATATTTTGTGTAGTTCGAAATATTTTTCTTGGTATTATATCAGTAATAAAATTAATGACAATGGTATCTTTTGTCACCTCAATGACAGTGTCTTCTATATCATCATTATTCACCGGAACCGGAAGTATAACTAAATACCTCTAAAACCTAATATAATTAAACGAATAAGGAAAATCAATAAATAAGTAAATGATCATTGCTAAGAAAATCATATTAAATCAATATCTCAACAATTTTGATGATATCTTTAGAAATGAATGTTCTCAGCAAACATTAGAATAAAGTAGCAACATTAGAATAAAGTAGCAAAGAGAAAGCGAATTATCTGTCGGTTTATTCGGCTCTGCCAAATTGCAAAGAGTTATTTTTCAAAATTGAACAGAGAAAAAATTCCCCGTCTTTCCAGTAAACTGTAAAATACAGAAGAAAAACAAAGATGTAGAAATTAGCTGAAATTATCATAACGCCAAGATAGAGACAAAAACTTAAGTGAAATAATCACAAAATGTCGTGGAGAAAAAGAAGCCAATTGAAATAATAAACGGCATGTGTTGGAGTAGATAAACGATGATGATAATAATATTAATGAAAAGAATTTAGTAAGCGATAACAAGAAAACAATAGTGGGAAGATAAGAAATTGATTGAAATTATCAGAGTGGTGAACAAGAAATTAAGTGATCATGGAACAAACTGAAGAAGAAGTGCTCTGAACTAAAAGATGAAACTAAAAAAAGGATTAAATGATTAAAGCTGTTAATTGTAATTGTCATAACATAATGGAAGAGAAGATAATAAATAACAACGACCTGATAGAGAAGGAACACATTGAAATCGTGAACAAGAATATAGTTGAAACAAATGAAATGCTGGCATCGTTTAATATAGAAAAGTGATTACAAGAAGATTAAAGAGAATCAACAACAAACAAAAAAGATGAAGGAAAAGAAATTAAGTAAAGGATCTAAACAACGACGTTTAAAAGGAGGAATTAAAGTGAAATGATCACAACAACGACATCCGAGTTAATAATGAGATAGAGTACAAAACTAAAATAATCGCTACAATGACATCGAAGAAATCAAAATATATTTAAAGTATTCAAACAGGAAAAGGAAGAATAAATATTAATAATAAAGAAGAGGACGGGATGAAAATAAAATTGATCTGATCAGAAGAAATAGAAGAAAGATTGTGATAAGATGATGAGATGAGATAAGGCTGTTTTACAAACACTCCAAAACTTGCCAGTTGTAGATTGGGGAAAATGCCGACGCTTTACGCTCGCGAGCGGCAAATCGCGTTTTACTCTCGTTGAGATCGCAATTAAAACTGCTGGTCGCCGAAGCGACGAACAAGATGATTTTGCAGCTTATTTTTGCTAATAATTCTCAACTCATTTCACTGCAGAAACAAAGAAAAAGGAAAGATCCCGGAGGAAGAGAATGTGGTAAATGAAGCCATGGATTTAAACCACGATCAAAGAATATCCAGGTTTCAACGTGAAGTTAACACTGTCGTAGTTTTTAAATGTTTTTGCCACAATGGCGCTGGTATCGACTTGCTTCTCATATTTGGCTGAATTTAAAGCTAGTTGTATTTGGAGCAAGTGGTGAGCCACTTACCAGTTTGACGCAATTTTCCGAGAGTGTATAAAGCAGTTGATAGGAAAAAAATAAGCAGAAGTAGTCTCCAAAAGGTGATTTTGAAGACACCAATTCAAACTATTAAAACAATTTCAGTGGAATGAAAGAAATAAAGCACACTGTTAAGAACAAGGAGATTGAGAAGAATTAAGTGAGTTATTGATCACATAAGTCATTCACTTTAACGTTACGTCACAACAACAACAACAACGAGTAAGCAGTTCAGTTTAGTGATCACAAGAAGGTAAAATTCCGTCACTGTTCATACAGTGAAGTGAAGGAAAGAAATAGTGAAGAGAAAAATTAAAGTTATGACGAGGAAGAAGAAAAATAACAGTAAATTTTCAGAAGGTGTAAGAAAATGAGCACGAGAAGAAATTAGTTAAAATGATGACAACGAAGGAACGCAATTATATGGATTGATCACCAACAGCACGAGGAGAAGAGAATGAAAATTAGGACGAAGAGGGAGGGTAAGACGTAAACTGAAATCACCTGAAGAATAGCAGATACATCAAAACGAAACTTCATTGAAATGATGACAACATCGATGTAGAAGATATTAATTGGAATTATTACAACAAGGAAGTGCAGGAACAGAAATTGGGTCAAATCGACCTCAGAACGAAATACAGGTGAAGAAAATAATTGAAATAACAGTAACGAGTTGAAGGATAAGATAGAAAGTGAAATGATCACTAAGAAAATGAGAAAAGAAACAAACTGAATGATCACGAAGAGAAGGAAAAGAAATTTAAATAAAGTGATGAAGAGAACGATGATAAAAGGGAAAAAAAAATCATTATTTCAATAACTGCAATGAAGAGAAGAAATTGAAGTGATTACAGAACTGAAGTGCAGCAGAAGAAATAAACATCAGCAGAAGATAGAAAAATAATTAAGTGAATTCATGAAGTAGAGGAGGAGAAAAATAAAATTAATTAAATAATGACGAGGAAGAGAAAAATACAAGTTAGTAGAAGTAGGAGAGAGTAAGAAAAGAAATTAGTCATCATTGTCATCACTTCCCTTATCTTCTCTTTCACCTTCTTCTTGTGGTCATTTTATTTAAAAAAGTACGTTTTAATTTATCGTGATTAGACTGCTATGATTCATCAATAACGTATTTTAATTGGTTTGTCCCTAATTCCTTATCTACTTTTCCGATTCGTACAATAGTGACGTTCCTTTTAGAAATCTAAACCTATGTCTAAAATTTCATGTTCCTGGGATATGTAATTAATAACCTTTTTAAGAAGGAAAAACTTTTCTATTTCTTGTCAATATTTTCGTTATCTTGAATCATTTCGAAATCTTTTCTTTTAACTACTTCCTTAATTTCTTTTCCACCATCTTCTTGGTTTGATGATTTTAATTAGTTTCTTGTGTTCTTTCTCCTACTTTCTAAGATCATTAAAGTTTATTTTCTTCCTGTCCTCTTCCTCCACATCTTTTTATTTTATGTTTTTCCTCCTCTTTGTGATCACTTCTTGATCAATTTCTTCTTCATTTAATTCCTTCTCCACTTCTCTCTCGTGATCCTTTCACTTACTTCTTCTCTTGATCTCCTTATGATCACTTCTCTTACCTACCTTTTCCTTTTCCTATGATTAAGACTTCCATCATACTTCGAGTGAGCACACTGTCACGTGACTTATATGGAATAAAATTTTAATATATAAACGATGAAGAACGATTTGCATTTCTTTTTTTTTATTAAAAACACAATTTCATGGTTTTTGTTTTGATAATATAAAATCTTGTATTGTTACCACTACAATGCATTTTCGTACTAATTTAAAATTAATGATTTTAAAGTCAATAGATACAATTACAATAATTCTAGGTAATTAGAGCATAGCATATACATAAATTACTATTTAGGCCGATTTTTTTTTTTTTAGTGGTGTTAATTTTTGGTAATTTTATAATCAACACGAACATATTTGTTCATATTTTGTCTCATTATGTATTGAAGAACCAGATTTCATTAACCTTAAATTGATGTATCTTGATATTATTATACCCTAAAACCCAATAAAATGAAGGAACCCAATAAAATTCAACCTTCCATACATAATTTTTAAAGGAATATTTAAAAAAATTTAAATATATCAAAATGTTTCTATCTTGTCAAGTGGATGTAAGTTAATTTTTACATTTAAAGTAATTTAAAAATATTATTATTGTTAATATAGTACCTGTAAAACTAATAATATTCTTATTAGCCCATCCACCCACCCTTTTTTTTTTAATGATTATCTACGTTTTTAAGCGAATTTTTAATTTCAGTTTTCCTTTATTCAACTTTGTAAATATAAGATGTTTTGAAAGAACATATAATAGAAATTAAAAAAAAAATTCGAAAATTTACAAACATTGATTACCTTTATTTTATTTTGTTTTTATTAAAGTTAGCACAATTAAAAGTCTGTGGTTTCTTCTGTTTTTCCCATTGGTTTTGTTTTTCCCCCTTGAATGAAATGGTATTAATGTCAGGAAAACTTGCAGGTAGAAGAACTGTCAGTCTTGTGTCTATTCTATGTCTTCATTGGCTCTCTTGTCTCTTTTTACACCCTTTTCAATTCAGAGAATGTTCAAATTGTTTTGGAAGCCCACATAAAAACTTGAAAATACAATATCTAGATAAAGCCAGTGATCTTCCATTAACTGCCATCTATCTTCAGGGATATTTATGAAAAATATATTGAAGAAAGACATAAAAATCCATCAGGTTTCATGGTTTCCATAAAAGCCTCGTAAAGACGTTGTTTCAACGTGAGCAAAGCCATGTTTTACGGTCCATTCTCTTTGATAAACGTTCTTTCCATGTAGAAGCCTGGTTTGCGTCAGAACCACTTACACGCGTTTAATGGGTCCTTGGTAACCATACACTAATGCATAAATTAACTTATAAATTAACTTTCAGAAATTAACTTATTTCTGACTTATTCCTTTAATTTCCTGTGTAATTTGTAAGATGTACAATACTTATTCTGCAATTATTGTAGTGTCTTTGTCAGAAGATTTTAATGTTGTCTTTTAATGTTTACCAGACGATGTCTTGTAGGTGTTTTCCTTCATTATCTGAAAGCAAAATGAAACTCTGTATTTATTTTCTTCAGTTTTCGTGAACTTGGATGAGCTTAAGACTTTGTAATTTGCGTGTGGTTTTATTGCAGGCTATTCATGAGCGTGCCCGCAAAGCAGCTGCTGGTAAGAAACCACATCCGACTGAGCTTCAGCGGGATATCGTCATTGAGAATGTGGCCCAAACACGGCATCATCTACAGGAGACGGCTCTCAGCGAGCGAAAAGCTCCGCCAAAAGACGCCCTTCCAGAGGAGCCGGATCCCGGACCACCCCCCGATCCCGAAAATCCCACGGAAAGTGGGAGTCAGAACGACGAGGAAGAAGAACCAGAGAGGAGTCCTAATAGGTATCTGCTTCTATTTTCATATTTTAGAATTAAAGAATGACATTATTGAATATAGAAAACTGATTTTAAGACAAATATATCCCTATCTAAATTGTTCTTTACAGCAGGGCTTTCAAGCAATAGTTTCTAAGGATTAATCAAAAGAATAGATTGCAAGAGAGCAGCTATTAATATTTTCACTCCATCAAAAATAACTTAACAAAATATATTGTTAAGTGACTGAAATATATATAAGTGACAATATATAATATATTGTTAAAGTGACTGTATGTCAATATATATTGACTGAAATTGCGAAAACATACTATTTCACATTGAACATTTTTTTTTTTTTTTTTTTTTTTTGTCTTCACATGTTAAAAACGACTGGAAAAATTCTCTAAATTTTGTACATTGTTGGATTGATATCTTTTTTTTAAACTTACAATTCTTATCTGCCAACTTATGAGCTCTATTATTTCGATCTCAATCCATCCACATCACTCACTATGCAATAGATCCCAGAGTACATTCCTAGTAATACTTATCGTACAATGATTTACCAAATTCAAATTCCTTCTGTTTCTTGTAGAAAAGAACCTATATCTTGTTCCCCTCCCCCCTCCCTGTGGAAATAAGCCAACTCCACTTCCTTTCCACTTCCTTTCCCCTCCAGCTTAACTAGTTAAACCTTTTAAGATAAGAACGACGAAGTAAACAATAACCAGCCTTTATTATTTTTAGCTCAGGATAAAAGTTTAACGAGACTAAAGAACTTGTTAAAGGATTTCAGATCTAATCCTACGATCTTAACTAATGTACTTTCGTACTTCTAAATTTAAAGCCCAGACTTAAAGAAAATAATGAAATCCTCAAATCGGTATTAATTGTTGATATATAAAATAAAATGAGTAAATATTTGTTTATTAAATGACTTCTTTTCATTTGTGATGTTACATGATGCAGTTTTGCTTTGTTTTTGTAGTAGGATGCAGGCCCGGATTTCTGCCTAGGCCTAAAAGGCCCGGGCCTAGGGGCCCAGCCAGCCGAGGGGTCCCGCCATAATGGATTGTTTTTTTGGTTTTTAAAATAGAAAATTATATTTTCTGTACTAGTGCATGTTATTTGCTAAATTTCCAAAAAGGCTTCGGGATGGGGGGGGGGCCTAGGGTCAAGTAATGTCAATAAGGGCCTAGGGGCCCTGGGTCTTTAAATCCGGGCCTGGTAGGATGACATTGTTTGAAGCGGCATTCTCATTGTATTCAGTTATAAATGAGGAAATCTTTGAATATTTATTTTTTCAACTAAATTATAAACATCATTTTCCGTTTATTAGTCTTGTGATAAGGATCAGAAGACTAATATTCCCGTTTTCTCTGTCTGTGGACAAGTATCATTAAAATATCATTAGCAACAATTGTCTTTTGCATACGCAACAATCACATTAATAAAACAGCTCTACAACATTCCCAACAATTGCGCCTTTTGCATTCGCAACAATCACATTTATAATAATAAGGAAATTAAGCAATATCAATTATATTTTCATAAACGTATCAGAAGACGTTGCGAAGCATTGTGATTGGTTTACTAATCGCTATCCCCACTTGTTTTTTTAAAAAGGGAAAACTAGTGAGTATTATAGGCTATTATTTTTCGAACAAATGAATAAAAATAAGTGAGCTATATTAATATCAAAACATTTATTCAATAAAAAATTCTCAAAATATTCTGTCATTCTACTGTAAAAAAAAATATATTTATTTCAGTTGTTAATTTATTTTATCAGTCATATATAAACAATGTCTTTTATTTATATTTTGTATATATTTATCTTTTAGTTTTCAATTGCCATTTACTTAGAAAATAGGGCCCAGCATGCACTACTACTCCCTATCTATCCACTTACTTTAAATGAAATTCCACTCCGAGAGGTTTACTTGAAAGATCCTCCTTTTCTTCCTGTCTTTTCATTTGAATTGAACTCATTCTCACCTCATTAGCTTTCAAATGGATCTTCACGAGGAATTCATTCTCAAAAAAATAAGGAACTTGAATAGGTTGCCTAAAGTCACTTCACTATCGAAGTTATCAATTACTCTGTCGTTGAAGACAAGGTGGAGAGTTTTTTTTTCCTATCAAAAAAAATTTTCTTCAATAACAACTCGTCTTTCCTAAAAACTGCCTTAAAGCTTCGTAAATTGCTTTAATTACATTAAAAGCAAATAAATACATTAATTTTTAGCTTCAGCTTAATGCTGAAAAAATTAAGCCCCACTGAAAACGTGTTTGTTTTTTTCTTCTAATTTTCATTTAATGATTTTTTTTTTTAATTCTTTCGTTTTAATTTATTTTACTTTCACCAATACGCTGAGAAATTCTATTCCCCTTAATTTTTATGTTTACTCAATTTGTCTGTACAGCACGAGGTCCCTATGTTAATGTGATGAGTGTGGGTGGCAGGGAAGCCAAGCACCGCGTCTATTGTGCTATCCCACGATAATCAGGGCTGAAGGAGGGAAAGACTGAAAGAATGGTGGGAGAAGTGCAGGGGAAACGGGAGAACCCAGAGGAAAAAAAACCTGCCCTGCGCGGATCGTCCACCATCACATGAGAATCGAACCCGGTATTCAGAGGCGAGAAGCCAATGTCTTAGTGACAACCCGACCTACAAGGCCCCCATAATGTGTAAACCGAAACGGAAGCCCTGCATCACCAGCCTATACAGAGTTGAGGAAGATGTTTTTGGAACTCCCTGGATAGCTATTTTGTGCTAGGCAACTTTTCAGCTCGCAACATGAACTTAACTTTTATTTTTGATTATTCTAATGTAACTCAAGTCAAATAGAGCTTAAATCACTTTTCTAATGGTCTATCCTGAACCCTCCATGATGAACATCCGGGAGTCAAGTGACAAAAGGCTATCTTGCTTATTTTATTTCTAGATAACTTCCTGATCTTCATTGACATTACTATCAAACTAATTCTCACGTTCATTCCTTTATTGGACAACTTTACGGGAAGATGGTTTTCTCTGAGCTTCTCATTCTATAAACCTTTAGGGTTCTGTGGAAAAGACTTGCAACAACACCACTGTTAACCATCTAACTAGATAGTTACCAGTGGTGTTATTGCAAGTCTTTTCTTGCTCCCAATGAAGAATGATTCATCTTTAAGCTACATAACATCTAACAATGACCTTAAGAAATAGGAGATATTGAAATGTCCATGACTTCTGCATCCTAGAGGATATAAATATGAAATTGAGTTATTGTAACTGAGAGGAGATGAAACATCGAACAGATAAGTCTATGATAATTTGATAGATTTTAAACTCGGGACACTTCCAGAAAGCAGAGAAAATTCTACTGAATCACAATGTAATATAAAAAACAGGGTAAAAAAAATACAATTTCATTTACCCCTTTGAGTTATTGTCAAACAGGAATCTGTTTCGTCCTATTCGGACCCATCAGTCAGGTGTACCCTAATAAGGACGAAACAGCTGTCCCGGATTCCCGTTCGACGATAACTCAAAGCGTGCATTGAAATGTGTATTTTCTTTACTGCTCTTGTTTCCATGTTTCAATTTTATAGCACATTAACTCCCCCTCCTATATATAATCATAATGTAAGTCGATAGAGGAATCACAGGGGAAAAGTGGACGTTGAAGTAATTTATTTCTTAGTTATTATGCCTTAGTTGTCTGCGTTGAAATTTGGGAGGGGGAATTAAATGGATGGTGAAATGACAAATATTTATACATTTGGCTTTTAGTAAGTGTAGTTAGAAGTTACGACAGTAAGATAAAAAAAAAGAATATCCTAAGTAAAAACAATTGAATAATTAAAAAAAAAAATTCAAGAAACAACTTAAAAAACTTCTTTTTTTTTCGTATAAAACAAGAGCCTTTATTACTTTATCTGTAATTCTATCATTTATTTGCTGCTGAAAACTGTATTTTTGTCTATTTGTTAGTGAGGACTGTCACATCATTCCCAATGATAAATCCACTGAGTTTATGCTGAGCCCCGTCCAGGACGAGGAGCAGCGGCGCCGCCCTAGTGAGTCTAACTGCAATCACGACTCCGGCTACGCAGCCTCAGCTCAAGAGGAAACCCCCTTCACGGAGGGGGCGCCAGACTCGCCAGAAAGGGCGCTGCTGCAGTCGGAGGGAAGCACCTCCACCAGATCGCCAAAGGTCATTGCCAAGCGCAATGGGGCGGCGACGCCACTCCAATCGTCGAACGAACCCCCGCCCTCCCAGCCTCTTCCGCCCAAAAAGAAGTCCCGCTTCACCCTGGCGAGGGCGCACAAGAGCAGTCGAAAGAAAAGGGAGAAATCATCGGCCAAGAGAGAAAGAAAAGCAACAAAAACACTAGCTATTGTCCTCGGTAAGTATCTCCATAATAGGGGTCTTTCTTGTGCTCCTGTCTCTTGACGAAGAGAATATAAAAAACATTCCCTTAATAAATGCCTTGAAATACGGTTTACATAAGCAACAGATTATGACTAACTCATCCAAAACAGACAAAAACAAACTTAAACGACCTTAGTTGAAAGAGTGATTCTCAAACTTTTTTTGCTTCACGGCAGAAATCCGGCAATGCGCCAAACCCTGTTCTTAAAATTCTGCGGGACATCAAACTTCTTCGTTGCTTTTATTTTGCTAAAATAAAACCCTTTGAAAAAACACTTGAGATTTACCAAAGAATAAAATACGAATAATAACAGTCTTGTTTTTAAACATTTAAAAGATACCTGAAATACATTTTTAAGCTTATTTGAATGCGATTTAATATTTTATTGTTAGAACGAAACACTAATGTCTTACATTTGTTGGGTAATATTTATGTCTTAATATTTGTTTGACTGGTCATTTAACATATAGGTTTTATTCTAGACCACCTTAAAGTACCCGGCGTTGCCCGGGGAGGGGAGGGGGAGTTTCTGGTTATCCCCTTCTCCACAATCCTATCATCAAACCGCACCCATTTGCTGCAATTGTTGCAGAACAAAATATAGTTCCTATTGTCGCCACCAGGTCCACATATGGTGCTATTTCAGAGATTTCACCCCTTTGCACCCTCTTGGGTTCAAGTTGGCCTATATTTTACGCAGGATAGTAGAGTATCTGTGCAAAATTTAGCCAAACGGTGTAAAATTGTATAGAGAACGTACAAACTTTGCTTTTATATATATAGATATGAACATTTCGCAGTGGGAAGTTAAATGTTTATACTCGTAGCAAACTAAAGGCATCCCCAAGGCACACCGGTTGAGGATTCCCGAAGCGGAAAGGACGGTTTTCAGTGTCATTTCTCTAATATTGCGAGTTAAGTCGGTTCCAAGTAAAACGTACACATAATATATTTACAACAAACAAAACATTGTCTCCATTACAAAAAAGAAGTATTACGTACAAATTGCATCATAAATGCTCGCATAACTAACAAGTAACACCAATTCCCTGTTCTTCTGACACTTAAAATGCGAACAGACCAAATAGAACTTAGTATGAGCTGAAGCTGTTACCCACAGCACCCAAGTGAAGCGTGTCTGCCGATTAGCTGTAGGTTAGGTAAATCGAGGTAACATCCACTCCAGGATGTTTATATTGAAAAACTTTTGAAAGTATCATGTCTTGCAAAATTCAACGCGGACGATTCCTTAACCGCCATCTTGAAAATAGTTCATCTTAACCGCCGCCATCTTGAAAATAGTTCATCTTAACCGCCGCCATCTTGGAAACACGGGTTGTGCCGTGTTCTGCACTTTTGCCAACGCCTGAATCAAGAATTGAATTAAAATATCATATATTTTCATGTTTATATTATATTTAAAACTCTTCTGTACATTAATTTCTTCTAATACTTGCAACTATTTAGTCTTATCTGCTAAAAATGCTCATTCTTGTTTAAGTAACTTTCCTGGAATCCTTAACGGTTCTGGTAAATTAAATGATTGCTTACCTTTATCTTGCAAATGTTCGATGAATCATACAATGGAAAGGATTTAATCATTATCCAAGATATCACTCGCTAAGAATTCTTCCCAATCTGAAATATGCAGTCTCTGTTTTAAAGATTCACTATTGGCATGTACTGTCATTACCCCAAAAAAAATACTTAACACTAATAGTTTTCAGTTATAACTCCAATTAACTGATGACACATTATTCAGTTAAATCTAAGAGCTCCTTGGATTCAAAGCGATCTCTCCAAGCCTGCTTGCCTTGTTTTCGTTTCTTCTTTCGAAACTTAGTTTCTTTTTACTGCATAGTCTAACAATGTAGTTCATTATCTTGTTTTCACTTTGCATTCAATACATTATATCTTTATTATATAATACTGCATTGTTTTCTCACTTTAACAATAAACATCAACACTTTCAATACTTTTATTCTCTTGTATTCTGTGGATTATTATGCCGCACAAAACACATTACGATTTAAATTTATTCGTAATTCGCATAAGTCAATAAATCCTCTGTAAAATAAATGTTTCAGCTCTTGAATATTTTTCTCTTGTTCCTTTTTCAAAATTAATATTGAGTGAAATTATTTTAATTATTTTTACCAGCAATATCACAAAGTCTCTGAAGTTTCGCGACACGTCAAGCGAATCTCGCGGCGCATCCGTTGAGAACCACTGGTCTAGATAGTATATTAGAAAGAGTTTCAACTTTATTAGTAGTTTTAGGTGCATTTTTTATTCTCTTAGAAAAAAAAGTTTCAGTTTTATGATTGCTTCGAGTTGCTAATAATGGAATTGTCTTTTACAGATCCAACATAAACATATATATTTCATATAATTTATGTATAGTTTTACAATTTTATTTCTTAACTTTTATTAGTTGTAATTGCATACTCGTTAAATTCAGTTACATATAAAAACATGACTTTTTAATAGGAAGAATTTTATAGCAAAAAGTTTTTCTCTAGCTTATATGTTATTCAAATTCAATCAATATATTTCAATAATAATACTCAATAACTCTTATTACTTTAGCAATAACATACGGTTGAATCACTTTGATATTTTAGCTTGATAATAGTCAAATAAAATTCCTTCATCGTTTGTGTATCACAATTTAGCTTATTTTTCGAAGAACTTGATGTCATTATCCACATTTAGTCATCAAGATTGAGGGAAAAAAAATTAGACTAAAGAAATTTTATAACTGTCTCTTGGATCGTGGGTAATAGCTGTGAAGATAAAGATATTAGTTGCTTCTTATTACAACACACTTCACAGCTTCTCGTCTTCAAGAAGAAGGGAAAAAAATAAGAATGGAGAACAGAAAATACAAAAGACTTTTATAACTGGGTTAACTATTAAGAAAAGCGTAAAATCATTCAACGAGAGTCAAAAGCTAATTCGTGTGGAAGTAGATAGTGGTAAAATTGAGTAATTTGAAGTATGCATGAAGTACACCTCATTTAATAAGAGTGCATTCCTAGGAACTCATCCTGGCCGTTCCAGGAACCTTTGCCTAGAAGAAGAGATTGAATAATGAGAGATTTTGAAGTGCGGCAAGTGTTTAAGTTGAACGTCAATTGGAAATCCATCAAAGTTATCGTTCCATGATCGACTGAAAACTTCAATTTAAATTGCAAGTAGTTAAAATTAATGATCATGAAAGTTATAAGAAGATTACAATGTAAGTAATTCTTCTTAAAGCTATAGTGTTCAAGGAAACTTAGTTGAGAAGCAATGCAGAAGATAAGTTTCTGCGAGGAAATAGACATTTGGAACAAAAACGCGGTTCTTTTTGGCTTTTTTTTTTTGTATCCGTTAAAAAAAGATGACTTGAAACGCAGCAAGATGCTTGACCTATCAAGAATAAGATTAAAGTTCTTGTTTTTTTTTAACAAACACCCCCTCTGTGCAGTGCGAAACAGTCGTAATATTATTCCCATCCTCCTTATCGTCCAGATCTAAGTGTCCTAAGAATCATGTCTTTTGTATAAATAGTTGGCCTACAATAATGAACTGTTCGAATCTAACGAAAACATACAAAAGAAGACAATGAGTTTGACAGTTTACAGTTTCTTACTTACAGATGACAAAAAGATAGTGAGATGACGATTTTTTTGTTAGGAATTACAATCCATTCATTTGTATATTTAAATGTCACCCACTCCCGTCAATTTCATTACAAATTCTAGTTACGTCTCTTCGTAGTTCTACTGAAACAATGTTTTTTTTTCCAATTTTTCTAAACGGAAACTTTAAATGTTAAACTTTTGAATATGTTAAGGTTGTTTAGATTGAATGTTTACTTTGCAAATACATTTATGTTGATAACAATTTACTGTTATGAAATATTTATGGAATATTCGATCTGTATATTAATCTTAAATAAGCTCAATTTAGTCACAAATTACCTCATGATTAATATAAGGGTTGTACATAAAGAACACATAATGTTGCAAAATTTGCCAAAATCATTTAATAACAAATATTTGACTTAAAGCAGTCCAGAATTGTAATAGATTTATGCATTTTCGTCGGTCGTCAGAGAAACCGTATTAAATATTAAAGTTTAGCTCTTTGAGTTTTAATTTTTTTCCTTCAATAAACGTAAGCGAAAATCTAAATTTTTTAGATTGTTGCTTTCACTGCAGACATGAACATGAAAACATTTTTATAAGATTCAGTGTTTAAGATTATAAAAACAAAAATATGCTTGTTGTTTATTCTTCTTAACAGCAAAGTTTAAGTTAGAAAATAAAGGATTCCTTCAGGGGATCATCCATTAGGCTTTTTTGCAAGAAAACAGAAAGTAATGTGTAATTTCTTGTTTTTGAAATAGTGGAGGAAGGACAAACAAATGTGGTTTTTCTTTCTTAAGAATCTTTCAGAAAATATTAGTCTTTCAGAATTTTTGCTAAAGCGGCACACCGATAGTCTTTAAGTAGAGAGGGTATCACAGGAAATAGATTCTTACTATCAACAGGTAAGACTAAGTACAGATGAAAAGGCCAGTCCGACAATCGCTCGCTACAGCCCTCACAAAGAACCTCCAAAATTCATTCGATGAACCTAAGATGCGTTGGGAGTAGCAATAGCCTGGGGAAAATGAGGTTCCGTTGCAGGTTTGGAACCCAGCTTTTGCAGCCTTTAGCCGCTGTTGTACCAGCTGAGTTCCTGAACCTGCTATCGTATAATGTTGCTTAATTAAAATTAATATTTAGTAATAATAACAACACTAGGAAAAATATTAAAAAATACATTCTAAAAAATAAATAATACTGAAATAGAATTATTTAACAGCCTATTGTACCAATAGATTCACAGAAAGATCAAGAAAAAACTAAAAGTAAAAAAAAAAAAATTATAACAACTATACAATATAACAACACTAATTTTATTTGAGTAACTATTACACAGTATACTCTCGATATCTCGAAAACCTTGATATGTCGAAAAATTACTTTTCCCCTTGATTTTACATATTCATCTAATGTTAATTTTAATTCTTATGTCGAAGAGTTTTTAATAAAAACCTTATGTCATGTCGAATATTTTTCGAAGTAAAAAATGAATTTTTCCGAAAAAAATCGTCGTTCAGTTGTGTTGAAGCAAATAGAGGTATTTTTTTAGCAATATAAGTTCATTGTATTTTACTAATTCTTTTCAATTTAATGTAATTATTTTCGATTACTTTTAAAAATTAAAATTATCGTTGCTGTATTTAGACTTATTGCTAACTATCATTACATAGTTATACTTATTCTCGTCTATCAAGACTCTGATTTTTAGAATATTATTCCGTATCTTGTGTTTTCACATGAATTTTAATATTTTGATTATGACCTTGTTATCTCGAAAACTCGCTATCTCGAATTTTTTTTAGCGTTCCTTCGACTTCGAGATATCGAGAGTATACTGTAGTATAAATTTTGCTTCGTAAGTTCTATCTTAGACATTTTTTTTTTATTTTTTTTTACCAATTTTCCATTCTTTTAACTATGTGATATTACAACAGCATTACTTAAATTTTCATTGTTAGTATTACAAATAACCAAGGCTTAGGAACAAAACTGCAATAGATTTAATAAAATAAGACAGAATAAATCTAAGGTTAGAAGGGAGACATACAGTAAGTAATTGTTATGTCACTAACATTAATTCTTTAACAGAATAAGTTTTCGATACGTTGTCGTCTGGTAACATATGACCATGAGCAAGTGTTGATTCCGGGGCTTTCGGATTGGCTCAACACCAACAAAGGAGGGATTTCCGCTGAGTCTCAGATCCTCTTAAGATGTACTCTTTTTTTTATTTGATTTTTCTTCTCTGAAAAATCGAATTGCCAGGCTTTTTCGCTGGGAAGGCAGCAGTTGCCCAGATACACTTACCTAAGACCAAGAATTGGAGACGCTTGTCCTTGTAGATTCCCCTGAAATAGCCAATAGAATCCCTCAATTGTAACCAATCACAGAATAGTTCTGGGAAGGATAGATCATTGCTCAAGGATAACATTGATATGACTGTACTTCTTCAAAGATAAAAATCAAATCTCGACCTTGCATATTTCGCTCTTAAAAATACTTCTAAAAGTAGCTTATGACAATAAACATAAAGACTTAAGATTTAAATCAGTTCAAAAATAAACTTAAAGACCAACAGAAAAACAAAAGAATTGATAGGATACAACGTACAGAAAAGCTTTGAAATTCGGTTATTGAAATTATTGATAAAAATATTAATAATCTAAGCTGTTGGAGTCACTGGTATATGTGTACTTGTTCGAAGTAAGGTTGATAAAACTATAAATAACAGATAACATTAGAGCATGTTGTCGTAGTCTGACAAGGTTTCCGAAATAACCACCTACACAATTGTAATAAATTACCTTCGTTGCTGAAGTATTTCTTTAAATTAGCGTGGCATAAAAATTAATGACGCAGGTGGTCACAAACTCATAAAGCAGAAACTGAAAAAGAAATGTAAATATGTCCTTCTTTCCTTAACTGTAGCATCCATTGAATGTTACTTTGAATATTCACCTACTAAATCTCAGACATTACGAGTTTATCTTATCGTATAATCGTATTAGGCCGGTTTGGATTTTTATTCACTTGAGAATAAACAGAACTGCAGAACTTGACTCTAGATGAAAACACAAAAATATCAGTTATCCATAGAATTCTCAGTCATCTAATAGATTGACCACAGCATTTTTCAATTGATCTGTTCAGTAATAATGAAAATTATTGGAGCTTAATTATGAATACAAAAATCCCTGTCAAATGACTTAGATTCTTAGAAAATAGTTTAATTTGCATATGCTGAATACAGAAGAAATAAACTAAAACAAAATGCAACTAAAAATAACTCTGGGCTGAGAAAGCCTTTTATCATAACGGGAATTGGGGACAGCTGTTCATGCCTTGGTCAGCCATATTTATCCGTGATGATAGGCTGAGAGCGCGTGACAAAGTTAAGGACGCCATCTGTTCTCCCGGGAGTGACATCTCAACAAAGACAACAAAACAATAATAAAAATAATTTTAATGTTTTTTAACACCACAACAATAAATAAATTAGAAAAAAAAAATAAACAATATTTTTGTCTGTTTTTGTTGAGGTGTCACTCCCGGGAGCAAAGGTTCGTCTTGGACTTCGTCACGCACTGAGCCTATCATCACGGGTAAATCTAGCTGATGATGCCTAACAAGGTAGAAACAGCTGTCCCTATAAATGGCCCAGGGTGCGAAAACCTTTTGTTGTGAGTTTTTTAGTTTATTTCTAGGACTTGTATCCTTAACTTTTAAACAAACTAAAATCAGCCCTTTGCGTTTATAGCAATAAAACAAAATTAGTGCTTAATTTCAATTTTTTACATACAACTATGCAATAACTGTAGATATATTTTGAATAAATTTTTTTCAATAGTTGCGGAATGTTCGTAATTCTAACTTCTTAAAGTTAAAGCATCCCAATATAAACCAGGGAATTGCAGTCCACGGAGGTAATTAACGATCACCAGGGCTAATTGAGGTCGGTTGATACCCAATCGCCTTTAACCTTTAAGAAATAAACCTGTTCTTCACTTTTATCGAGAATTAGATAAAACCAAGAACTCCTAAAGAGAGGAAAAAAAAATCTCCAATCTTCGCCAGGGATCGAACTCTCTGTCGAGTGAAACAATTTTCTGTTTTGAATAAAAATAACGGTAAATCAACTTCCTAAGATGACATCTCTGGTTCAATCGGTCTCAGACACTTTGTATGAGAAGATAAAGTCGAAAGTAAAGCATTATTTGTTTTATTTCTAGTGGAATGCCTTTAGAGGAATCGCCTAAGCATTTAACTACGTTGATTTTAATTCTTAATAAAATCAAATTCACCTTTCTTATCAATATCTGAAATACCAGAGTTTTCTGCTAATATTTCAGTGAAAACAATAAAACCAAAATCAGCACCTGAATACAAAAAAAGAAATTGCCTTTCTGGTTCGATTATGGGAAGGAATTGGGAACGGCCGTTTCGTTCTTCAACGGACTCATCAGCTCAAACCCGCCTTCCCGATAAAAGAACCAGAAAGGCAAGATTCATATGTGAAAGTCACCACACCTGACAGTGACCCCACAAACAAGAAAGGCCATATAATTAAATTGTTGTGCTACTCACACAACCAAAAACCTTTTTCTTCAACTAGAAGGCAAAAAGGCATTAAATACAAGAACTGAAGGTTCATACAAGAACAAATCGTTAAATTAAATCAAAATTAACGTGCTGTGAAACAAGGAACAATAAAACCAAAATCAGCACCTGAATACAAAAAAAAAAAAAAAAATGTTTGGGCTGATGAGTCCGTTGAAGGATGAAACGGCCGTTCCCAATTCCTTCCCACAATCAAACCAGAAAGGCAATTTTTTTTATTATTATTATTCAGGTGCTGATTTTGGTTTTATTGTTCGTTGTTTCACAGCACGTTAATTTTGATTTAATTTCAGTGAGAACTTATCAGAATAAACTAATTCCGTCCTGGTTTTCGCAGAAGAGTTGATATTTGCTGAGGATTTATTTTTTCTTTAATTTTTTTTTTTTTCATTTGATGTTATAGTGTTAAATGTTTCTTTACATGAGTTTAATTTTAAGTAACTTAATTTGTTTTTCAATTTCGTAATCCCATTTTCCCATAATTCATTGTTGTATTTGTTCTTTTGTTCTCTACAATAAATCTCTTCTCTATTTAATCTATTTAAGTCCAATTTGCTTTTCAAGAGAAACTTCATTCAGTTTGGGAGTTCTGTTTCTGAATATTAAGACTCTGCGACTAATTCTGAAGTGTGGGAGGAAGGGGCTTAGTTTGAATGTAAATATTATACAGCATTGAAAACAAATTGATACAAAGCGTTGAATACAAATTGAATATTCAGATATTTACTGTTTGAAAACTCAAACAACTGTCTTTTGAAATCTGCTTTTGTTTCCGATGTTAAGAAACTGTTTTAATCATTCTTAATCTTCAGGTAATCGTTTTGATCCAAGTTAATCCAATTCAAATTTTTCTAATTTCTTAAATTAAGCCAATTTTAGAATGAAAATACTCTGCACTGGAATTTCTCGATATCAGTTAAAAGAATTGTTTATTTGTAGCTTATTTAGATGAGTCTTTCGTTTCTGTAACATTTATCGATCGCAACTTTGAGTAAAAATTTGAGGATGATGATCGCTGTGGAAGAGCGCCAACCATTAAGAGACATCTACCGGATTTCTCTTGAACTAGTTTCGTTCGATTTTATTCTATCTGTAACTGTTACTTTCCTATCCAAGTCTTAGCTTTCAGTCTTTGAAGGCATCGAAGACATTTACAAATATCTATCAATATACTAATGGATTCGGCGTCTACAATTGTATAGGCACTCAATAATGAAATCTAAAAGAGTGAAAAGATTAAAAACATATCAATTCACTAAGATTATAAGTCATTGGTATTACAGTAAAACCTCGTTAAGTCGTCATTCAAGGGACCGAACATTTTTGACGACTTAAGCGGAGTGGGTATTTTTGAAAAAAAAAAACCACTGAAATTCAATATTTTTATGAATTGCTGTAGGATTCGGTGAGAAAAAGAAGATTTTCAGAAATTAATATATGCAAATGAATGAATGGAAAAATAAAAAAAAAAACACATTTTATACTTACATTTTCTTTTATTTTCTTTTACTGGCATTAAAATAATCCGACAGTGTTGATTGATGAAGGTGCTGATTACTGGTAATAATTCAAAACACTTTGTAATGAAATGGAACTCCAACTTTTGTGCACATAGTTAATCGTATCTAAAACCGAAACTTCTAGCTTTTCGTTCCTATCCAAGGCTTTTATCATGTCCTTTACAAGCATTTTTTTGTACTTTCGTTTAAAGTCAAGAATTATCCCTTGATCTAAAGGCTGAAGAAGTGCAGTTACATTTGGAGGAAGAAAAACAATTTCGATCGCTTTTAAATTTTCGGGGCTTACTCGCTATGAAATAAAGTCACACTCAGTAGCGGTCAAGAAAAACGTCGGCTACTCTTTGACAAGAGTCGCAGCGAGGTGTATGATTTCCTAAGTGAATTTCCCACGTGAAAATTCACCGTAAAGGCTAGGCTTTCTTAAAGTGAAGGGGCGGGGCTGAAAAGATAGCAGGCAAAATTGAGAATAAAGATGCTTTTTGCCATTTGAGGGTGACGAGTTATCCGGAGTAGAATTAAATTTGGTGACGAGTAAAAGAGGGTTATTTTACATTATTGTCTATGAGACCTTGTCGGGACCAAAGAAAAACGACGACTTAAGCGGAGCGACGACTTATCTGGGTGATGACTTAACGAGGTTTTACTGTATATATTTTGTTTTCTAGACATACAAAATTCTTGGAAACTCTTACATAAGACCAATATCTTAAAATGAGCTAAGTAGGAATAATTTTGTAATATTTCAATTTATAAAATTTTATAAATTATAAATTTTTCCTAATGTCTTTTTAACGGTTTTTTTTATATTAAGGTATTCTAAACTTTCACGATAAAACAGTAAAGAAAAACAAAAAAAGTTTAAAATGTAAAAAAATCACTTTTTTTTTTTAATAATCTATAATTTTTGTTTTAACTTTTTTATATAAAAAAAGGTAGGTTTTATATTTTATTAAATTTGAGTCCTTTTAGTTATTTTATGTGAATTTATTAATTTATTTATTCGTTATTCTATGTAAATTGTTTAGGGAGTTTTAATAGCAAAGTATAAATATTTTTTTTTTCAAACGTTATCTTTTGTTAATAATTTTTCTCTATTTCTATTTATTTGAAAATGATTTATATTGTTAAAAGAAATTATCTTTATTTGAAAATTTCATGATTTATATTGTTAAGTGAAATTAGTGATAGTTCTATTAATTCCTGTTCCGTTTGTTTATAAACATTCTTGTGTTGATGAAAGCGATTCCTTTAAAACACTTTTTAATTCCACTGTGTCTTTTCAGGTGTCTTCCTCTTCTGCTGGGTCCCTTTCTTTACCTGTAACATCATGAACGCCCTTTGCCTCAAATGGAACATAGAGGAATGTCAGCCCAGCCTCTTCACTTTCTTCTTCACGACGTGGCTTGGTTACATGAACAGCTTCATCAATCCAGTCATTTATACTATTTTCAATACAGAGTTCAGGAAAGCATTTAAGAAGATATTGACCGGACATTCCTAGGGAAATCACAGCCAAGAAATCTTCTTCTTAGCACCTCGTGGATCAGTAAACAAATGCCCGAGGTTGATTATAAACTGGAAGTAATACTGTTAACATATTTCAGTGAAATAAACGATACAGAGTGCAACTGAAACTAAAAGACTACAGGGATTATGATCCTCACAAAGACTGTGTTTCAAACAAAAATATCTCAAACAAAAACATTCTTTATTAAAACAGGGACACGTTAAAACAAAAATAAACAATGTTACATATCTTTGTGGTGAAAAAGAGGAGCCTGTTTTAGCGGAAATAAATGAATTCCTCAAGGAAAACAAGCAAAAATCTCCAGAAGTTTCTATTGTCTTAAATTGTGAATATTAATAATGAAACTAAGAAAAATATTGAAAAGGTGTTCTGAAAGACGACAGTTGCTTGTTAAATAATGGTAACTGTTATTCAACAAACGATTGTCATTGAAAAAGTTGTAGTTTATGATGTGGTAAAATGTGGTACAGAACATTTTGGGCCTTGACTTTTCACACCAAATAATTAAGACAAGAGTTAGAGCTGTTTTTTGTTTTTTTTTAAACAAATTATATGTATGTCCATGTCTTTCTTATCGAATACGTACTTTCATAATTAGAATACATTTCGTCATAATGACAATATTCACAATGTAATGTTCGCTGTTAACAAAAAAACAACAAAGCAATGAGTCATGATCATTGTACACTTTATGGAGATATTTTAAACACATGTCATGATTTGATGCGAATTATTCAGATCAGCCATTTATTTCATTTTGTACATAATACTGAATGTACATATTGCAGCTTCAGAAAAACGAAAGAGAAATATTATGTGAATTAATTGTTAATGTATAAATACCTAAATTATATATACATGTACCCTGGGAAGTATATTCCTATACAAAGACGCTGTATATAACACTGTTCGTCTGCTCAACTAATTTAATGAATGTATAATGATTGTTTATATTTTCATTTTAAGTGTTTAGATGAGTGAAAAAGCCTTATTTCGTTGTTATTATTTTGCGATTGACTTTATTTGCATAACGTCATTATAAATCCAGTTTTTAGAAGAAAAAAAGAAACAAAATACAAAGATCGCTTTTTCTTTCATTGATTTGTACATGGAAACAATCCTTATTAATATTATAATAATTCTTCATAACCACATGTTATCCTTTAAAACTCTTTTTAATCGTGAAATATTTCGCAATCTTTTATCAAGGATAACATACGGTTATGAAGAATTATTATAATATTCAGTGAAATTCAGTTTTTTAATCCTTATTAATATTTCAATTTTTGTTAAATAGATATTATACTATAGAGATTCTCTAAGGGTGGTTTTCATTTTAAATAAATTATTTAAATTACTTTTAAATTATTTTAAAAGACAATGTCCGAAAGAAACTTCATTTTTTCTCTAGTTTAAACAATAATTATAAGTTGTTTGTATTATTGCGTGTTACGACGAATTGAATTGACAGATTCGAGTAAAGAGATTAGGGGCAAGGTTTTAATATTTTAATATTTTTGCTTTTTTATTATAATAAAAATATTAAAAATAAAACCTTCAGTTTTATTTATTTAAATTATTTCCATTTTAATAATATTTAGTTGGAATCAGTCGGAATATCTACAAATACATTTTTATCATTATTATTATTTGATTTTTTTGTTTTCTTGTTTTAAATAAAGATAATGTTGAAATGTGTGGACTCTTTTTCTTGTCTTTAAAACCTCAGAAAAACCCTTTTCCATTTAAGCAGTCAGAGGAAATCTCATCATCTGAGTGAAGTCTCATGGATATAAAGAAGCAAGACTGAACAACGATCGACCAAATAGTCTAACTCTAAATATACATTAAAATATAGAATAACTTTCTTAAAATGCATGTTAATATTTATTTCCCATCTGAACAGAATTGATACTCCTATCTTCTTCATAAACGTCTTTTATTAACTTCAATTACTATAAAACTAATATAATATTAATATGTCCAAAACGTTAATATGTCCAATTTGATATTAAGAAGATGATTTAATTTAGACAAAGATTGGACATTTACTGAAAAAATAAGAAAATATTAAAAAATAAGCCAGTGAAGAATTGAACTTTAAGAAAACAATGAAACGGAAGTGTGTTCATTATTATCAACATGATTCACGTTGTTATTATTAATATAATCCAAGTTTTATTTGTTTAATTTTGAATTCTTGTTTGTGTTTGATTTCATTTTAATTTTGATTTGGGAAGGAGAGAAATGGTTTCCTCTTCCCATGGTATTAATAAGTAGGCTTGAAAAAGTAAGACGTTAAGTCTTTACGAAATATTGCCGTTTAGAGATTATATAGATATGGAGTTTTATAGTAATTGAAGTTGATACTCCTATATTTACACCCACACAAAACCGTGTAAACTATAAATACTACCATTAATTTATAAAACTTCTTTTATTATAACTAACGTCTCCATATTACGATATT
>JAFIDM010005346.1:19412194-19469197 GCA_023159025.1 Thereuonema tuberculata
GAGACGTTAGTTATAATAAAAGAAGTTTTATAAGTTGCCGTCTAACACATTAATTAAAATATCAAATCATAATTATTAACTATTGATGTTTAATGAAGATTAAATTGATTTTCTTTTAAGCCATAAATTTCCTATCATTGAGCGGATTATTTGATATCATTAATTTCGTGATTAATTCCTCTAAATCTTCAATGGCGCTCCGCCTACGTTGTTCGTCCTATGGAAATTATTCCTTGTTGCTAACGTATCGTCAACAGGTAGGTATAGTCTGTCTAAGTCAGTGTGGCAGTCCCTTCAGGCGTTGGGACTGAGAATTTGAAAAACTAGGGGAGAAAGGGTATAAGATAAGTGGGGATAGGGAGGAAAGATTACAACGTGTTGGCAGAGCTTGACCTCGTTATTATCGGCTTTAAATAACTATATTTCCGAAGAGCTGAATTCTCATAATACTAAAAAAAGATCTCAGAAGGCCTTTTTTTAATTTCATAACAATACCCTGATACCCTTTCACCCCTATTTTTTCAAGTTCTCAGTCCCAACGCCTGTGGGGACTGCCTTCCTCAAATGGATTGACTATAGTGATGATTTTCATGTTTCCTATCTCCTCATGTAGGCGCTACAGGAATTAGGAATTTTTAAAAAAGGAAATAAAGAATGAAATTGTTTTTTTTTTTTTTTTTTTTTTTTAGTTACGAAATTGTCAGATATCAAAATTGAGGTAAAAAAAAAAAAAATACACATAATATCTTTGTTTTATTCTGCTTAGATATTTGAAGATTAATAATAAAGCAATTATGTTATTAGTCTTAGACAAAAAAAAAAAAGAATTAAAACCTTAAATCAGTTATAGAATAAAAATCTGAATAAAATTTGTAATCTTGAAAACAATCATATAACATAATATAAAACCCAATATAGAATGAAATCCCAATAATAAACATACAACATAAATTTAGATACAATAATATCAAAGTGTTAAAAAAAAAATAAAACCTGAATTCATAAGTGTCATTTTCCTTCGGAAAAGAAAGAAAAACCCAGTCAAAAACCTGTCACATAGTCAATTCAAAGGAGATTCTTTCAAAAAGTTAATTTAGAATAAATTCGAACAATAAAAATGCATCGACCAACAATGATTTATTCGTGTGCAGAATAAACAGATTTCCATTCAAGTGTAAACGAATAAAAATTGCTCAATATATTGTTCTTTTAGCTTAAAAATCCAACATTTTATCAAATAATTCCAACGTTGTAACATTTACATTGGACTTCTTAAAACAGTAATATTTGGAATTCCAATCGCCTCAACAAAAAACAAAAACGAATTTTGAAGATTTCTTTGAGAAGATTCGACTCGTGAAATATAGGGGACGCTCCTATGCTGTTCAAGATACCAGAAAACCCAATGGTACAATAAGGTAAGCCAGTCCATTTCTGTGGCTTAGTTTGGCGGGAGAAGCTCCCAACACTTGCCCTTAGGAATACTTGAAATACAGCTCACAAGTTGGTGCCTGTGTTCGGAATTAAACATGGTTTAGCCTCAGACAATTTAGGGGGGAGTAGTTCCAAATCTGTGCTGTTTTGAAGGAGCACTGAATATATCTATAGTAAAGTTATCTCTATCATTAACACATTTATAGCAAAGAAATTTCGAAAACATTAGTTGAAGTCTTCGCAATTTCCAAATAATCAGCAAGAAAACAGTTCTTACTATAATAGTTTCCAAAAAAAAATATATGGTCATTATGTAGCGATCGATTTTGTCTGGAACAAACGTCACCTGTCATGACGTCATCAACTTCAACTCCGAGCAGTCAGTCCAAGATGGCGTCGTTTTGTGATCGCATAAGCATGACCAAGAAACGACAAAATTTGCATAGCCAAGCAAGGGAAATAGTGTGGAACGTTTGTAATTCTTTCACTTTTAATTATTAATATGTATTCGTAACTGTAGAAAATCCAAAAAAAAAACGAATGTTTTCGTAACATTTCTAAGATTCAGTTACGGATTTTAGCAATAGATGGCGCTGTTACGTCATGGAAACATCAATCTATAAGGAAATTACGTCACCAAAAGCTCTTTCATGAACTGAACTAAACTGTAGTGTGAAATCAGGTTTTTTTTTTGAAGGGGGGAGGGGGGGTATTTACTTCTTTGCCAAAAAATCCTAACTATTTAAAAAATCGTCAACATTAAACAATTCTAACAAGGTAGTAGACCATTACCACAAAAAGCATAATAATAAAAACAGAATGAAATACTATGACATATAATAATAACATATGACATATAATATATACAAATACTCAGGGCCGTTTCTACCTTTAGGCAAGACTAGGCGGCCGCCTAGGGCGGCAAGATTTTAGGGCGGCCTCAGGACGGAAAAAAATAATTATATATATATATATATATATCAAACAGCGAAATTAATAATTATTAAACAAACACTTGTGCACAAGGACATTTTTGTATTGAGTGGTGTCCATAAGGGTGGGGGCGGCATTTTTCAGTTCTCGCCTAGGGTGGCAGAATACCTAGAAACGGCTCTGCAAATACTATGACATATAATACATGTTTCCAGGAGCCCAAGAATCGGTTCTCTTCATCTGTTTTTATTATTATTATTATTATTATTATTACTACCTTGTTATTATTAAAACCGCACGTTAAATATGTTTAATCCAAATTAAACTATTCTCTTCAATAAAAAAAAGAAGAAAAATTATTTTTAAGGAATATACAGAGCTAAGAAATGATATGCCATCAGTTTGTCTTAATATCTTTCAAGAACTGTATTTTGAAATGAGTGCTTCTTCAAAGTTTATGTTGGAAAGTCGAGGATATCCCCAACAGCGCCTAACTGTCACTAACTTCGACTTCTGCCTTAAGTTATTGTCATTTTTAAACCTTTAAACATTTGAAAATAAATATATTCCTCTAAGTAAGTATTTAGCGAAGTTGCTTTTATCCTTTAATGAAAAAAAAAACACTCCTCAATCAGTTTTAATTGAAATCACTCACGTTTTCCACAATCTTGGCAGAAAAATCCACTACAAAACATATGTGATTTGATATTCCGAGTAAATCTTCAGAAATAATATAAAAAGTGGATTTGAAATCTATCATCAAGAAGGTTGTAAAGATAGTCTAATAAAATCTTAATGTATTAACAATGTCTGAACTATATTTTTAAGTGAAATATTTTAGAAATTTATTTTAGAAAGTTATCTGTGGTCTCCAAGATATGTTTAAATTACAGAAGCATAAAATTTTTGCAAAAATTTATGGTGGCCAAATGTTTTTTTACAAAATGAGTGATCTACAGCCATTATTTGAGGCCTACGTTAGGTCTGGTTATAAATGAAAAGTAGGAAAAAGGATGTTTTTTTTTTTTCTATGCAACACGTCAATTTACTAAAAAGAAGTTACTCTGCTTCGCTTCATGGCAAGAAATCAACGGGAATAAACAAATTAACTGAGAAGTCTTTGAAATTGCTTCTTTAATTATTAAATGATCACCTGCGAAAGGCTGGCTTCTACATCCTAGTAATTGATTAATAATAAGAAAAAGAGTAAAAGTAAGGATAATTGGAAGACACGTTAAGCAAAAGATTATACGAATTGTAATTATTTGAATTGAAATTCTGAAACAAAAAAACTTTCTATGAAAGTATATTACATTTCCACTTAAATATTTACGTAAATTGTTATGAAAACTACACCTTTAATTTAGATGAAGCGTCGATATTAATCTTAGTATAATATATTACTAAAAAAAAAAAATTCGCTCAAATTTCAGACGAATATTGCTGTATCAAAAAGTTGCATCAACGGCTACCTGTCTTTAAGAAGAAGCGTTACTAAAATACTAATAACGCTTCTTGTTAAAGACGGGGGATCTTTAATTCTAATCCGAAACCGAAAGTAATGAAGTAAGCTTAGACTTCCTGCTCCGATAGGTAAAAAAAAAAATTAACTTTTTTTTGTTGTTTTAAATTACCTTGTCTGATTATTGGAAATTAATTACGACAATTAAAAAATAGAAAAAGATCTTAGCTTTTATTTAATTAATGGATACAAGTTTAAGTTTTTTAGGCTTCTGAAAGACTCGTTTAACTCGTTTTGTCTGTCTGTCTGTGGACACATATCCCTCAATGCTTCGCAACGGCTTCTGTTAGCTCAGTTGGTTAGAGCGTCGTGCTAATAACGCGATGGTCGTGGGTTCGATCCCTTATGGGCAATTCTTATTCTTCAATTTTTTCTCCCCATTTTAAATCTTTTCACAGTTTCTCAACTCAAGTTTTTTTTTTTTTAATTCACACTATTCAGTGTGATAAGAAGGTTTGAGTTAAGAATGACGATTATTCCATATAAATAGGGGTAGGTAAGATAGCATGGGGTCGCAAAGAGACTCGCGCGCGCATTTTCTAGACCACTCCGGCGCAGTCTATTCTAAAGCAAAGGTGACTTAGAAGCCGTTGCGAAGCACTGTGATTGGTTTACTAATCACTATCCTACCTTGTCTTTCTTTATTAACAATTTTTTTTTTTTTTATATTCTGGACCAAAAAAGATGGCTTTATGCCTTCCACTATTCGACTTCTGATGAAACTACGACGCTGTAACAAACGCAATGAGCTACGAGAGCGTTTCACTTGTGGTGCGTTTCATAAAATCTTCGTAGCCTTAACTATTCAGAATCGCAGCAGTAACTCCCTGAACTATTCTTTGTTCTTATGACTCATCCTATCAGCTTAATAAGGTTATAGGAAAAGAGATATTAAGAGTTATATACTAAAATAAGCATACTAAATTAATCAACAATTACTTAATAGAAATTTTAAGAAATTACTCTACATATTTTTAGATAATTTTAACAGAACAGCAAGCTTTAAATATTTTGCTATTCTTATAGATGCGATTCTCTAGCAAGCGCTCAGATAAAAAATAAGCAATAATACGTAGATGAGCAGCATCTAAGACAAGCAAAAGATTGCCTTAAACGACAAATATATTAAAATCCAGCAGATTAAGTTCTTTTCATTTACTTGATTGGTCATAAATATAATATCATCTGCATTTCTTCTTTCGAACTATAAAGGCAGATATCTTAGCTTCAAGACAGTTATATTCCACTGAATTCGAACTTAATTCAAGATTACACATTGAAAAATAATTTTTAAAGAAAAATAAAATGTAATACAGATACTCCTCCCTTTACGACCTATCTGCTTAACGACCACACGCACTTAGGACCTCCGCCCTTGAAGGTACAACTTGTATTTCATCGTAGTCATTTCCCTTACCTGCACCCTCTACAGCTCCAGATAACCAAATAAACAAATGATAATATGTACATATCCATGTCTTTTTATGAATAAATTTGAAGTTTGTTGCATAATTTTTATAATTTTATAATTTTACAACGATCCTATATTCCCGGCGCAAGCTCCTCGCTTATCGACCAATTCGCTTAACCACGTAGTCGTCGGAACGGAACTCGGTCGTAAAGTGAGGAGTACCTGTAGTAACAAAATAATAGGTTAGGAGTGATAATGCTAACCAACATTTCAGTTAATCTCAAATACTTTTTAACGCAAACTTTTAGTAAAATAACATATTAATAAATACTGTACAAGCTTGTAATTAAACTAAATGTAAACTGTCTTCCGAAAGTCAGATGAGGAGCTTAGCAAGCAAACACCCTTCTATTAGTATCAATTGTAATTCGCATAAAAAGTGTTTTCAAATTTTGTGTCTGTTTTCCCACTTTTTTCTTAGTAGACGAATGTTGATTTAATTTAGTAAAACCAATGAAGATGTCTTTATTAGCAATAGTACATACGAATCAGGGCTTCAAAGTGATAATACAATGTGATAGATTTTTGGCTTTTTTTTTTTCTTTCTTTTGTCATAATGGTGTTTTGTGATGAATACCGGAATTGCCATAATGGATTCGGTCAGTTTTCTCCGCTTCACCAAACATCCGCCAATTCCGCAGTCCACCACCTGACATCCAAGCTTTGTTGTTTATTCTATTTCAACTCAAAACAAAACGACCTTACTACTGGACAACAGCAAAATTGGAAGTTACGGAGTCTCTAAACAATAAAATATATAAATGAAATGTAAAATAAATGAAATGAAATATATAAATGAAATGAAACTGGTTAAAACGGCATTTGGCTTAAAAATGTTTCAGCAATTTTCACTGTAATATTGAAACAATTAAATTTTCTAAAACTTATAGATTTATTAAAATGATATTTAAGCTAAGAAGTAAATTATCGGTGTGACATATTTAACTTAAACATGATTAAAATATGTCATTTCTGATTAAAAATAAAATGTTAATATATACTAGCAACCAGGGAAAAGTGGATTCTCTCAACGTGCGACTGCTTTCTCATAACTACCCGATAAAAGTGGATTCTCCCAACTAACGACTGCTTTTAGAACCAGCGAATGCGTCTATGCTTTTAGAACCAGCGAATTACAACAATTGCTGCGGACAGACAGACAGAGAAATAAAAGATTTTATATGATTCTTCAAATTTTAACCGAAGTTTTATACATGTATTTGATATTGTAAAAACGTATCAACAGTGTAATAATACTGTAAATTCTAAATATTTTCTTTCAGTTATTAATTATTAATTGGCACACAATTTTTTTACGGATATTCATTTTTTTAATGTTTAAAATTTTCTTTTTTGTTTTTTAATTTCCAGATAAAGCCATTATTATTACAAACTTTATTTCATTCTTCATTTGTTTATATATTTATTTTAGTGCTTATCAGTTGTTAACTACAAGAAATTCTGAAATTTTAAACATGGCTAAGAAAGACAATGCCAATATTTTATTTAGGTTTCAAAAAAGTAAAAAAAAAAAAAAAAAATTGTTGTAATAGTTTTTTACGTGTGGTTAAAATTATTTGAATAAAAATACACACATTAAAAATATTTTAAAAATATATATATTGTTTTAATTATATATTTTTAAAATATTTTTAATGTGTGTGTATTTTTATTTCAAAAAAAAATTGTTATTGAACTGAAACTATAAAGTATAAACGAAACGGAAGTGCCTTATCCGGAAACGGAAGTAACTGATTGGTAAGAGCATGCGCTCTGCATCTATCATATGATTACGATAGCAAGATGGTAGGTGCTTGAGGAAGATTCGATCAATAGTTCACCTCTTAAAACCTCCTAGAAATTGTTATTTTCCAAAATTGTGAGAGTCTTCATTTAAAGAGGTATGTCTACATTTATTTTAAGTAATACTAAGTTTAATTCTGCGTTTCGGAAAACATGAATAATCGTTCTCTTTTAATGAAATGCGGCTTTACAAAAACCTGTCATGTTGAACCCATCGTAGCCGGTCATCAGGGAAAAAAAAACCTCTAAGCCTCAGTTTAATGATTCTGAGTCAAAGAACTGACGTTGGAGATCAAGAATTTCATTCCCCCTGTGCTGTAATTAAATAAGAAAGCAAATAAAAAAATCCTTGGTGCAGAATATCAATGATTGAAGATAAAGTTCAATCTGGTGATAGGATCTCTTCATGGCTGCTGGGGGCGTTTTAATTCAACATTTAATAATCAATTTAATTCTTAGTAAAACTCATCACTTGTTCTTATTTATTCCTTTTATTTTTTTCAGTTTAATAGATGAAATAAAATAGAACCTCATTCATTGAAAACAAGATACAGAATTAATTGAATAAAAATCGAAAGATTATCAAAAACTTTAATATTCTGAAGATTGTTTATAGATAATATTAAACGTGTGAAAATTAATATTGTTCTTACATTAAATTAAATATATTTAAGTTGAAGTAAGGTCCTTAACTGGCACGTGATTGGAGCCACTCCCCCTTTTAGTAATTTTCCATGAAACCGTCCCTGAGGGAAAATATTTAATTTACAGCATTTCAGTTTACGAGAAACTAATTTAGTGGTTCTTTGTAACATTCAATGTAAACCTGTTTCCCTTTTTTAAACAGTTTTTCAAAATGAATAACAGTAATAATTTCTAATAAATTTTCGGGGTTGTCTTCATGTATTCCGGTATCATGTTTATTTATTGCGGACCTTGATAAAAACATACAGAAAGCAAATCTTTTAGAAAGAATGATTTGAAATACGTATTTAGCCTGTTTCAAAAATGCCAACCCTTTAATTTGCATTCAAACCAAATACGACTAATCTATATATTTTAAGTTTTCGGGGGGGAGGGGGGTTATATAAACAATTATCACCCCTCCGTGCCACCCACCCACCCCTATATACACACCCATGATCCATTTACATGAACACAATCGTATTTCATAATTTTAAAAAAAAAATCACGTAATTGAAATCAGGTAAAGATATTGTTAATAAACTGTAAATACTTAAATAGAAACAGGAAAATTGAATTAGTAATTAATTTCCTTCCTTAGTAATAATGATTAATCTGATCAGCTACATAGTTTGCAGTAATGTCTTACATATTACATTAATAGTTGGTAATATTGTTACTCAAGTTTTATTTTAAATTGTGCTCAATTTTATGCTAACATCATATCATATGTTAAGTAATTAAGAACTGGAAAAATTAAACATATTAATTCATCTGTTAAATTAAATTCAACACAATGAAATGGAGTATGTTAAAGGCTAATACACACCTAGGGACAAAGTCGCACGACATTGTATAGGGACTGTTGCTATAGAATGTCATGCGTCCACACATAGGAGCCAATTGTACTACAGAAATCAGAGGATTCCATTCCTTGCAGCAAAAACAGTAATAGGTGGTAACCAAACCAACTGCACCTTTTTAGGGGAAGAACCACTTTTTTTTTTTACTCTATGTTTTCTCAAATTGTGGATTTTCTTCATGTCTTGAATTGCCATCTGGTATTTTTGGGCCAGATGCTCCGTAGCATCTCTCCTTTAATTTCTGTTTTTGTAATCCACACTTGTGATATCCCCAAGACATGGGAGGGCCTGAAAATCTTTGATTATTTTTAATGTTGCTTCCATGGCGGACAAGTAGAAGTAGAGACAATCAGAAGTCTCGGAACATGTACAGACTACGAAATGTTGCGCAACATTGTCTCGTGTTCCCCATTTCAATGGGGAACATGAAACTTGAGACTTTTGTATCGCTACAGTCCCGGAACAACCAAGAGACTTGTTCCGTGACTTTGTCCCTAGGTATGCACTAGCCTTAATACAACTACAGGATTCATACAACTACAGAGGCTTTATATGGATACACTTAAACTTTTATGTATGGTTGCTTGCACAAAGATGTTAATGGTTTTTGTGTTTGTGGTAAGAGGTTGAGGCTAAATTAGTTAAATGAGACCTCATTATTTTGTAGAAACTTATGTGAAAGGACCCTCTTGAGTTTTCTCTTGTTGATTGCTTTTCGCAAGCTAAATCATCTTATATATTATTCATGAACTTAATGATTCAGCTTTCCAAAATTTCTTATATTTGTTTGCCCTGTACTACAAACGGAGAGATCTACTTGCGTGAAGTGGAAACTAGTATATCAATTATTTTTTTTTTGAAAGGTAAATACTTTCATAATTATTTAAATTTATTTTTGATGTCTTTTTTTATAGGAACCATTCTTAACATTTGTTAATTGTATTTCTCTCAAATATTGTAGTAAAATGTCAAGCGTTTGAAATCCATCCCTTAGTAATAGAATAGAATTGAATGATGTTTAATTTTCATCTGAAATATAGAGATATCATAGCAAATGGGCTACATGTAGATGTAGGTAAACAGCCCATTTCTTGTGTTGCATTACATTAAAACGCAGTCAGGTTGGTGTTTTTTCAAGGCGAAGAATTGTAAGTTTGCAATTCATCCAGCAGTGATATTTGGTTAATGATATGTAGGGGAATGAAACGAAATGTAATAACCTCATTTTATCAAATTAAATTCAAAATACTCCAGTATCACTAGATATAAGCTTAGACTAAAGAAAAAAAATAAACCATCTTATTAATACTCCAACCGATATTTCATCTTGAATTCAACATTAAGACTTCTTCATTGGTTTTACATTTCAAATCATAAAAGAGAAGAAACATTGTCTAAAATGAAATGCAATGAAATACAAAAGAAAAACAATAATAACATATCAAAGTATAACAGATTATTGTTATAATAATTCCAACAAAAAAACATGTCAAACCTTTGTTATACATAATAAAGAAATAAAACGATACAAAAATTTAGAGAATGTTTATTCTTTTTTATGATTTGAAATGTAAAACCTATAAAGAAGTCGTGTTGAATTAAAGACGAAATATCGGCTGGAGTATTTAAGGTGGTTTATTTTTTTCTTTAGTCGAAGCTTTTATCAAATGAAATTCGATCTGAAATTAATTGTTATCCTGTTTAACAAATCCATCAGAGTAATTTCGTGAATAGTTTTAGCATTTGGTTAATTACATCTAAAATTGGAAACTACTCAAAACTGCTGTTTAATTAAGCTATGGAAGAATTGGCTAGCAAAATAAGTAAAGATATCATTGATGTGTCAACTATTACTTACATGAAAGGAAGAAAAATAAATATCCATAGTAGATCTAATTCTCTGTAAAAAGTTTGTGGACACGACTTCTGTTTTGTGGGCCCTGTTTATATCAACATCAGTGGAGCATCAACAGTTGATATCCAATACCTGAGGAAAGGAAGAAAACAGAGCTTTTGATGGTAAATAGTTTCTGCTCTACTGTAATCATTTAATAAATAACAAGTTTTTATTATTAAACAAATCTTAAGGATCATTGCAGTGTAAGACAGAAACATTAAGAAATGTGACTGGAAGAAAGAATAGAAGAAGAAAAATTATGATGTCTTTCTTATCATATATAGCAATGTTAATAAGCATGTAAAGAGTTCTTTTACAGCATGGACTCGTTATAGAGAGGTTTAAAGATGAAAATCATTGATAAAAAATTATTAACAACTTTGTGAAACTTATTTTCCAATTTGCAGAAGAAAGTGTTTAAAAGACAGTGACATAATACGGCCACAAGTCTAACCTACAAAAGAAAAAGTTTTGGGGACGAAATTAAACAAAATGTAACATGTTTTCGTATGTAATTGATTGAAGCTGTTGCGTAATCTAAATATACTTAGATAGAAACTTTTCCAATCGAGATAAATGAATGGTTTTCATCATACTAAGTTAATCTAAAGTAGGTAAAAGTTTGATAATAATGGTGTTAAGCTTCTGAAGTTGTATTAGGGTAGCTGTTAATTTCAGATATAGAGGTTTTGTAATACCATAAATAAATATAAGAATTTTAAACATGTTTTCGTCTATTCAGAGCCAGAGCAGTTGGTATAAATTTGATAAATAATCTGATGTAATTCTGTTCAGTTACAAAGTTGCTCAAAGTTTGGTATTAAATTGTGTTTGATTCACACTCCCCAATTGAAAATCCAGATACAGTTGACAAATAGTTCTGCCATTGTTAAGAATTGATTTAACGTCTTTCACAATATTTTTTTAGAAATCCACACTGTTTTTTTGCTTTTTTTTTGGTTGAAAGGAAAAAGCACACCTTTCATGTCTTAGTATTTTCTGTATGGTAGGATTTCGAAGATGCTTGGCTGTTGTAAATTTTTGGATACTAAGGAAAATAAGCATTCAAACGTGAAATAGGATTTGCATTTCAGTATTTGGAATTCTCGAGTCCTTGACCATGACTTTTTTTTTTTTTTTTTTGTCATGGCCTTCGCTACTTCCTCAACATAATATTCAAGAAGTCAAAAAATAGAATGAGAAGAGAGAAAGATACACTTAAATTGAAATAGGCAAATAATGTACACAGAAAACGTTTAAATCTATTTGTTTATATTCTATTTATTTTTTAATAATCTTGACTTAACATTCTGACTTGACATTACAACATTAAATAAAATGAAATCACGTTCTTGACTTAACATTAAATAAAAAGAACTTCTTTTTATCTTTAATAATTTAATATCTCAAATGAACTCGTGTGATTATCATAATTTATCTGCCCTCAGAAACTGAAACTTGCTATTTTCAATGTGTATCATCTCATTAGGAAGATCATTCCTTTCAGTTCATCTCTTATACTACTTGAAGTGGCTTTTTACTTTATCTGTTGCCATTTAGCAGGTTTTTGAATTGCTTTTAATTAAATGTTCATTCATTGAATGGGACACCAATCGAAGGGCACTCAAAATGTAAAAGAGGTTAATTTAAACCTAATATACTTTTTAAAATTTATTTATAATAGGTTTTATTTTTTATTTTATTTTTTTGCTAGATCATTTATGTAGGTAATTTGAAATTCCTATCAAAATCCTATTTGTTTTGTTTCCTATCTCTCTACTAAATAAAAACTGCTGAAATATCTTAAATTCCCATTGTATAGATATGACCTAGTCAGGTGACAGTTGTTTGAGGTGGAAGAATTGGTTATTAATTGACTTGGCATACTTCCATGTTGTACCTTTTCTTTTTTCTTTGTAGTTTCTAGCTTGCTTTGAAATATTTGTCAAAGAGTAAACAAACATTACGAAAAGTTCTTAAATTTGATACGATCATTTATTTAAAACATCAGAGTCAGAAAGAATAGAGTAGAAATCATAATCATCACTTAGTTATTGCAAATAATGCAAGATCTTAAAATTTTAGTGTTAATATTAAATTGAAATATACAACATCCGTATATATTTAAATCTGGTAATTAAAAAAACTTAATTTAGCCAGCAATTCAAATGCTTTAATATAACATAAGTGATTTTAAAATTTTCTTATTTGCGAAAGTCTTTAAAATAGTTAATTTTCATATTAATTTAGTTAAACTTATTAAAAATAGTTAATTTGCAAATTTTTGTACTGGATTCATTGACTTTTGTAAAAAAAATTCTTTAATTTTAAATTTATTGTTTAATAAACCAAATTAAAATAATGTGTGTCTGTTTAAAACTTATAAACATTATATATTTATTTAATGTTAAATATATATTTAGATAATATTCATTTATAATATAAAATTTATGCAGTATAAATTCTTAATTATCTTTTTTTTTAACTATATATTTTTAAAGTTAGATGCTAGAAAGCATAAAATAAGGCATCTTTTTATAGTTATAAGAAACATTACACAATAAGGATTCTAGTCGTAAAAGTTGAGTTGAAGTTTAAGTACCAAAAAAACATTCGTAGCTTTATGAGCTATCATCCTAGAAATAGCTAAGTTTGTTGGTCAGGACATCGTTGCTTTTTCCCTGTGGCATTGACAATTATGGTTGCATGATGGGTATTGTCTTTTCTTTTTATTGTCAGATTTACTGAACCGAGTCATAGATATTTTTCCTTAAGTGACAACACTGTCCAGTAGACAGAACAGTGTGTTTTATGAGCAGTTTCATATATAATTTTTAAAAAATAATTTGAAGATTTCTACCCTCAGAACCTACTAAAAGATGGATGAAGAAATAGTTGTGGTATTTCAATAAGTAGTTCTTAATATTTTTAATTTAATTTGATATGAAAAACAAAAAGTGATTGTACATAGCCACACCCTCTTGGGTGTGTAAGGATTGGATTTGCTTAAAATTTGGTGTTTTGTTCAAATTTTTTAGTCAATTTGAATTTATTAAATAATTTTACGCTGTTTCACTTAATTAGCATTCATTAGTAATTTTTTTTTTCTTTTAATTCTTTGAATTTAAAATATTTAAATGTACTCTGTAATTTAATATATTTTTTCTTTAAGTTTAAAATAAGTACATATACTTAATTTTCCTAGAATTACCTTCTTCATAATGTTACTGGAAATGAAATAACGTTTGGTTTCTTTTCACACACTATTGATAACTTTGTTTTATTTATTAGTACTGTTTTAATTACAACTTGTATAATTTGACTCTCCTCAAAAGAAATTTTTGAAAGCAATTGCTTCTGTAATAGCGTCTAAATTAAGTTGAAATTTAAAACAAAAATTAATTCATTTCAGAAAGGCACCATGGATTTCAGCAAGCTTCCAAAAATCGGTGATGCGGATAACGAGTTGGCTTTTGGATATGTATTTGCTGTATCTGGTCCTGGTAAGTAACTATTTTAATCTAAACATCTTTATCTTTTCATTTGTATTATTTAAACATAAATCTTGATCTGGTGATAAAAGTTGTTTGAAGTGTAAAGCAATGGAGTTTAAATAGCGTTCATTGATAAATTAAGATTAGATAAATGTATATTTCAAGTGAAAAGTTTTATGGTCAACAAAATCTGCAGAGCTTTTATTAAATGTCTGAATGAAACATTTTGGTCGTAATTTAAATCCACAATTATTTATAAGTTATACTGTAAATATTAATTATAAGTTTAATTACTTACATTTTTATTTTTAGACCTATTTCAATAATTCAAAAGAAGAATAAAGGGATAAGTGGGTGGGGGATTTTGCAAATTGTCATTTTGGAAAGAGTGGGTGATTTGCTCTTCTTAAATTGATAATTCATTAGTAGACTATAATTGTCTTTGCAGTAGGAAAGTTTAACATGCACATATTATCAACACGCTCAAAGATGAACCTCCCAGAATGCAAAGCAGATTATAGATTGTCCTTTCCTGGCCGACAACTAACATTGAAACAGAAGAGAAGCGACCTCTTCTGTTTCAATTTTAGCGGTCGGCCAGGAAAGAACAATCTATAATCTGCTTTGCATTCTGGGAGGTTCATCTTTGAGCGCATTGATAGTAATTTAACTTGAAAGAAAAGGGGGTCTAGAGATTATGCTGTCTTTTGTTTTCATGCCTTGAGGTATCGTCAGTCAGACTTGTACATTGATAATAAGCATGAAAGGCTATGGATCTCTCCCGATGTCGAGAATGGGACCTTGCAAAACCAAACAATAAGATCATTGCAACTAATACAACATCCTAGCTAAGGGTTAGGCATTTAATATAGGAACAAAACATCACAAGGACTAATAGTCTTAAAAAACAATTACTAATCAAATCAATTTTAATAATTTTCCTTAATTTTAGATAGTTTTGCTTTTTTTATCATATTTACAAAATTGATTAATATCAGATTTGATCATTTTAGGAAGATACAATTTCACATACATGAGTAAAAATTAAAAAATCATTAAAACTTTTAAACAAATATCCATTTTAAAAAACATACATTCTATTAACTTTAATGTTGGCAATACCTTTGAAATTTAATTGTAATATCAAACATCCAGGATTGATTATTAAAAGTGGCTACACAGAGCAAAGACCCCCCAAAAGTAAACATGTTCTACATTTTCTGTCATAATAAAGATGTGGTATCTGGGGGAAAAAAAATAGTTTCACACTATTTTTCTGTTTTATTCAAATCTAAATGTGCTTTAACGTATAGGCAAAACAAAAGAACATATAATTAATATTACATTTTGGGAAAGAAAATTTAAAAAAAAATAAGAAATTGCTTAACAATGTAATAAAGACGTGACGATCTCTTAATTGCCACTTGCACAGATAAACGGCATTGAGATTTCGTCGGACTTCGTTCCAGGCTTTCCTGCGTTCGAGCAATATTTTCTGGTGTTCGAGCTTTTTTCGGATAGTTGCGGTTTTTATTCGCTGCAGAGCCCGTTTCGCACCATTTTGCCACTAAGTTTTGCATTGCAGACTTTGCTGGAGGCTTAGCCAAAACATTTCCAGTCATAAACTAGCGCGCAAACAGTTCCACACAGGTTTTCCACGAATCTTCCTTCGCATAACACTCGACAATGAACACGTGCTGTTTTATTGTGAGCACTATTTTGTATTGCTTTCAACTGGTCACTAAACACACGTAATGACACAGTGACGTACTCGGGACAGAGCATGCGGGAGATGTGCACGCACAGATATGTGACAGCAATCGATTGGTGCATCAAAATTATGATTTCCAGCATTTCCTGTGCTGGGCAGTTCTCCTGTTCATTAACAAGGGTCAGTCCTATTGTCAATATTTGAAATATATCTGTACATTTAATTTCCGTGCCAGTTTTATTTTGCCCACCCAGTAGTATACTACTATATCCTTCTATGTTTATTTTTGCTTCTTGTTTATTTTCTGCTGCAAATTTATATCGGCCTACTGATTATTTCTACTATCCTCATATTTAAGCTATCCAGCATTAATAGAATATAGAATCTGAATGTTATTTTAAATCATGTTATACCATTTAAAAAGAGTATGTTTAGCCTTAGAGCAGGTTAATAAAAACCTTCCATCTTCTAATTCTAGTAGATCTAGAATCTTTGTAATATTAAATAACAATAGTGCAGCTGGCTGCTTATCAAACACATGAAGGAAGTTGTGTCTGGAATTCAATGACCTTCTAGGCCTTTTAATGATGTAATTAATGTTCTAACATCTACAGCTTCAATTGATTTCGTTAAGAAGCAACAGAAATACTTACCTTCATGAAGTATGAGCGAAAAAGGTATCGTAGTCAGTTGCCCTGTTAAGAATATTATTTTGATCTCCAACAGGTGTTATTTAATTGGTTCGACTCTATACACTCTGATCAATTACATGTTTGAGAGAAAACTTCCAATTTCCAAAATGAGTAATGAAAGGCTTACATATATAGGTTGCTCTAAGTGTTCACATGCTTGTATCATTGCAGCAGATGGCATTAAACACTTAAAATACAAGAGAAAGTACATTCATCTACAGATATATAACTTTACACTATAAATCATTTATGTACTCTTCACTTTTACAAAATAGTATTGTTGTATAGATTACAAGCAGAAGATATTATATAGAAATATCTATATTGGTGTATTTTAAAAACACCATTCACTTAATGATAAGATAGAGCCTGAAGAAGCAAGACAATAACGTCTTGCACAATATTGTTTTGTAAACGTGAGATGGAAGAGTACAAAGATGATTTGTAGTGTAAAGTTGTGCATATATTGTGATGACATTATTGCAAAGAATCTTGCAGAGTATTATCCTGATTCTGAAATATTCAAGAATATATTATTCTTTTGCTATCTGTTAAGATAGCAATTTTTGAATCCAGTATTCAATGGATGAAGCAAATAATTCATTTTCTAAACTGTTATACACTTATAAATAAGAAAATTAAAAAAAAAAAATTGGCAAGATAAATGTGAATTCTGCTCAGGCCTCAATTGCAAAGCCAATATAGGTGAAAATTGCAAAATGTCAATCGAGCAGATATTATCACTACATATTAACTTATAATAAAGTTGGGTCAACTTTTGAATAACTTTTTAAACTAAAATAAAAAATGTATATATTTAAGGTACATCAGGGTAAAGCTGTTTTTCAAATAAGTCTAAGATAGTTGTTGCGTGAAATCTCAATAACTCAAATTCTTTTTAGTATAATCAGTTTGAATAATTTGAACACATCAAGTATTGATATAAAGCAAGATCAACATTAGATGATATTTAGTTAGACTGGTTAGAATGTCTTATAGGTTGAAAACTGGGTTGTCTAGAAAGTTTGCATGTAGATGGTATGTTGCCTTGAAAGGAAATAAATTTTGGTTTTGCTGGTTCCATTCTAGATTCTATCTAATCCAATACCATTTTTGGGAGACTTTTTAGCTGTGAACTTACCAAATTATTTTGTGAATAGTATTTTAGTAGCATCCCTGTTGTTTATATTGTGTGCTCTTCCATCTCATCCAGCAGTTACTGTAATACCCTGTTTCCCAACGTGGGGCTCAATTTGATTGTGGAGGGGGGCAATTCGAAAATAGAGCAATGTTGTTGGGTTTTTTTTTGGTTGCGAAAGTTTAAAAAGTTGTTTTTTTTTTTTTTTGTGTTTTTTTTAATTTTTTCTATTTGAAAGTTTTACCTAATTTGGTGGGGCATAGCATACTTTAGATACTTTAGGTGGGGCACAGCACAAAAAAGGTTGGGAAACACTGCTGTAATACTTCTCCAGTTTGTAAGGTTTTGCAGACAACTTGAATTTTAAATGTAATTTGTATTTTGCTAAATTATAAATAGCTGTTGACCCAAAGGATGGACAGGGATATTTTTAGAAGAAAAGGAAACGTTTGTAATTGGTTACAAAAAAACAACAACAACAAAGTTTTCATTTGTTAATTGAACTCGTTTTCTTTTCATGATGAAAAAATATTCAGATCCACATCCTTTTGAGCTAAAAGATCAGATGCCAGGTTCTTACAAAGCATTTGTAATGTCACTTTCTGCAGCTCTGAATTTATCATTTAAACAGGATGTTAATGATAAACTAGACTTAAGTATAATTAGTGAGCTATTTTTAGTAACTAAAACAATTGCAACATATTTTTATTATTCATCTTTACTGAGCATTGGATCAGTAAAGATTTTTTTTTTTTTCTTCGTGATTTGGTTTTTTTATTTTTGATAGATTTCTGTTTTCTACAATGAAACAGGAACCACTCATCTAAAATATTGATTAGTTGCAGTAGCTTTAAAAACTAGATAATTCAGCACAATGCAAGCACTCTGTCTTAAATACATTTGTTTGCTACTGCCGCTATTTACAAATGAATGCTTGTTACAAAATACCTGAAGTCTAGAGGTCCAAAAGGTATTCAAAATTTTCCACTTTTTTAAAATGGGCTGTTTTTATCCTTCATCTTATTCAAGTATAAAGTGTTCTATAATTAAAGTTCTCTTTTAACTAATAAGATAGTTTTTCTGATGAAGATAATTAACATGTGGGAAATAACAATGATAATGCGATCAATACCGCACAATACATATAAAACTAATATTAAAAAAAAAATACTTCGAGAAGCCCAAAGTAAACGGCTCTCTTCCTCAGACTACAAAACAACAAAGGAATAGAAAGAAACAATTTAAACATTAAAGAATTAACAAGACAGCCAATCACTGCATGGTAGATTCCATTGAGTGAAAGGGACAGACTGAGTCTCAAGCAATATATTGTACTCATCCCATTGCTTGAGATTCCATCTTTCCCTTTCAGCCAATGGAATCTACCATGCGGTGATTGGCTGTTTTGTTAGTTCTTTTATGTTTAAATTGATTCTTTCAATTCCTTTGTTGTTTTTTAGTCCGAGGAAGAGAGCTGTTTACTTCGGGCTTCTCGAAACATGTCATTTATTTTAACATTTGTTTTACATGTATTGTGTGGTATTGATCGCATTATCAAAGTTAGTTTTTCTGTCTGTTAGCAAGTTCTTTTCCTCCTGTCATGTCGACGATATGTAGATGTTACAAAAAACATGTAAATCTGTTTTTATCATTGATTTTGTTCAACACTTTTTGAGTTTTAGTTTGACGTTGTTGTTTTATATGTACTAACTTTTTCTTTTTTAGTTGTGACAGCTGAAAACATGTCTGGAGCAGCCATGTACGAATTGGTTCGAGTCGGCCACAGTGAACTGGTTGGAGAAATTATTCGATTAGAAGGTGACATGGCAACTATCCAAGTTTATGAAGAGACATGTATCCTTTCTTTGCATTATTTTTTTTTTATTCACTTTTTTTTATTCACTTTATTTTCAGTCACTTTTGTTTTAATTGTAATTTTTAAAACTAATCTCACTATTTCTGTCTGATAAGAAACAAGAGTGAAGGAATAAATTATAGTCAGACCATACATATCTAGATCAGTTTTCTTAAGGGCCAACTGAGATTTTAATGTTACTATAGGGTCTTATGTTACGCCAGCTTTGATAGACAACATAACATCTACGGGAAAGGAGAGCATTACTCAAGATGATGATAGGCTTAGGCTTTCTGTCTTAAAAAATTCCATATTAAGGTTTTCATTTCCTTCCTCCCATTGTTTGAATGGAAAATAAAGAGAATGAATGTAAGTTAGGAGTTGCATTTGAAATCAGAAGGACGAGAATATTACTTATTTTCTTTATTGTTGAAAGTAAACAAGATCTTTGAAGCTTTATTTTCACAGTATATTTTTTATAGCACGTAAGAAACATATCTGCTGGATCAAGACAGAAACAATATCTCATAAAAGAAGGAACCAGTCTCGCAACATCAACTCTTTCATAAATAATGCTTAAATTTTATAATTATGACATTGTGGGTTTTAAATAACATGTGATTAGTAACTGAATTTTAACTGTACATTTAAATTACAGGGAATTATAGGAGCACAGCAACCATTGATAATTTGAAAATAAACAACAGAATTTGATCGTTACCGGTTTAGAATTTGAAATTTACACGGGATTGAATTATGATTGATTAGAACACAAAGAGTAAATAGGATAAAATGGAATATATGTATTAAATACAAATATAACTATAAAAATCATCACAATATCGGGATAGGTGGGCATTGCGTTAGACTGATAATGATTATCAAACAAATCACTCCATTCCTCACAAATAAGCAATTGTATATTTTTCTTCACAACTCTTTCTTAAGAAAGAATTACAACTTTTGGATTAAAATCTGGTGTGTGGTAAGAGCTAGAAAGTGTATCTTCTGTATCCTCACAGCCTAGGTTTCATTGCAAAAGTTTGAATTGGCTCTTTTTCACTTTAAGGAAGGGAATTTCAACTGATTGTTGAGAAAGAAATAAATGTACATTTCTTCAAGACTTAAGATGCTCTTGTTCAAGATTGCAAAATCAAGATGTATACAATAAAATTAAGAAGGAAAAAAAAAATACACTTTGATAACATGATCAAATTTAGTTTCCTATTTATGGTAATTTAGATCAAGAAGAACTTCACAGTACAGGATGAGAACCAACTTTCAATAATGACAAACCAAAAAAGTGGACACTGTGAGATTAGCAAAACTTATTCATATATTGTAAGATTTCTGTACTGACGATTATGTTTAAGAATACTGGGAAAATAAAAACTCAAGAACAGTCATTTATATTGAATCGTCAAATTCAGTCATTCATGTTCAAATTTGTTGCCATAATAGAAATGAAGCCATTTTGCCTCTGGACATCTTTGTTACTGGTTTTTGCGAAATAGTTCTGTGCAAGCAAGGTCAACCAAACTTCAATAAATATACCAAAAGATGTTCAATTCAATTTATGATCACCCAGTTCATTTAAATGATAAATAATTCATAAAAAGTTAAAGTATTTTTCTGGATATTATTCCGTTTTGTCAGTCATGAAACCTTATTATGAAGATTACATTTTGAAAAATAACATTATTTTGGATTATGATGATTTTATACAAAATAAATAATGTTGTTATTAATAATTGTGAATATAGGTCATCGTATGATATGTTAGACAGGTCCAATAGATTCTTGGAGAATTTCTTATGATTTTGTAACAGAAAAATTAAACACATTAATTTGGCTTAAGAAAATGGAAAAAAAAAGTAGTTACTTAATATCCTTATTGTAAAAGATTAAATTCTCTTTTTATTCCATTGGTTGCTTTTTAGCAAAATAAAAAAAAAAAACTAGTTCTCTTCTCTCCTGCTAGTTGGCGTTACGGACTGACAGTTTTTTGCAGCATTCCAAAATGACTAATGTGCGGGTTTTGTTTGGTTTATTTTTATATAGTATTAATTAAGCTTAGCATTTTGATAATAGTTGATTTGATAGAACAATAGTAATGATAGCTTATTTAATAAAAAAAAATTTAAGTTATTATGAAATTGTCTTTCTTGAAAATGTGTTAATTAGAAGGTAGTCCCCATGGCCTAATGGATAAGACTTTTGGATCAGAAGGTTGCAGGTTCGATTCCCGTAGCGAACTTGTAAAAATTATTTCTATTTTCTGGAAACACAACAATTGCACCAGACAGACAGACAGAGAAATAAAAGATTTTAGTAATGTAAATAACACTCAAGAAAAATGACCCTCTGATAATATTTAACAAAGAAAAAAAAATCATTGAACTAATACTAATCCTCATTAATTAATTACATTGTGATTTTTTGAAATATTTGACATTAATAAATGGAAGGAAAATTTGTAAGGTAAAGAGAATTTCATCTTTATTATTGTAAAGAGGAAGCAAAATTAAATTTAGCATTTCTTTCAGCTTTTGTGATATTTTTTTATTAATGCAATGTCTTAATACAGCTTTATTATTTAGCAACTACTGTATTGTCATGCTGTTAACGTTTTGCATTCCTTATGACCTGATGACAGTTGCTTTTGAATATATCGTATCTTTCAGTCCAAGTGAAGTTGTAGTTGATTCCTGCTGGAATCTAAACCTTAATTTTTAATATCTGCCTTTAAATATTTCCACATATTCGCTGACACAGGTCAGAAGTCACAGAAACATCTTTACATATGTTTAAGATGTTTCTGTGACTTTTGACCTTTGTTTACAACTTGTTATTCACTGCAAAAGTTCTCATTTTTTTTTTCAGTTTAACTGCAGACAGTGATTAGATCATCCCATTTTAGCCTAAAGGGCATCACTTCCGTGACATTCTTTGTATTTTAAGTTACAAAAAATAAATTAAAAAGCAAGGAAAATACAAACAATATTTTAAAAATTTAACTTTAATTTGTGGAAATGTATGATTATTAAAACCGAAACATTAACATTTAAAAAGTGTATCTCACAATTTGTTTTTAAAACTGTTCTAGTTATATACAAATTAAAATTGCGAAAAGATTAAAAAAGAAGTATTGTTTATAGAAGACTGCCTTCTGAATGTGTGTATGGTTTTCAGCTGGATCCTTCATAATAGACATAAATAGTTTATAACTTTCAGAAACAAGATCAATCCAGGGGTCATTAAATAATATGCAGTTATAGATTATTATTGGTTTATGAATTTATTTTTTTTTGTATGTTGTAGGATCTTATAGAATAAAGCAATTTTTATTTGAAATAGGCTGTAAAAGTTGCAATGACAGATCTAAATCAGGAACATATTCCTTTAATTACATTAAAAAGTCAGTGCCTTTTATCCTGACTCCCTTTACAACAGTCTCACCTTATTCTGTTAACCTGGCATTGACGTTGCTCTTATTCTTCTTTCTTTTCTACTTCAGATTTCCTGTGGGAAAAAAAGAAAGGTTTAGCTGTTAATCTTTTCATATCGGTCTCTAATTTTTTTTAATTTCATGTCCTATAATATGATGTACAGTGTTAAAGCCATACCTTTGTTTGATCCTTCAATTATTTGGTTTAGTTGTAATTTAAACTTTAAATTAGCAAAACTTCAAAATCAGTTTTCAGTAATATTTTTTTTTAGATTTCCTGTAATTCTAATCTCTAAAATTTTACTTTTTTTTTTTTTTTTTTTTTTTTGAAGTGAAGATTATAAGCCTCAAAATGCCTGAAAGATTAGATGCTGAGATTCAATCCTCAGTCTTTTTTAAGAGCTTCTGAAGTTTATTAGTTTTAAGAGGAGTTTTCTGTTTTAACTTCAGCCTTTTGTTCTTTCTCAAATAAATTCTTGTTGGTAGACATTGAAAATTTCTCTACTATTCTTTTATTTAAAATCAACTAATGTGAAAAAGTCTTGTTTTAGGAAAAGTCATTTGTTTTCCTTAACTTTTATCAGCTGGTGTCACTGTAGGAGATCCAGTGTTACGAACAGGAAAACCCCTTTCAGTTGAATTGGGTCCAGGAATTATGAATAACATTTTTGATGGTATTCAGCGTCCATTACAGGATATTAATGAATTAACAAAAAGTATTTATATCCCTAAAGGTGTAAATGTACCTGCCCTGAGCCGCACTGCAAAATGGGATTTTAAACCAGTGAATATAAAAGTAAGAAATTTTATTTTATTTTATTTTATTTTTTTTACTATTGCTTTTAAAACATTACATTTTGGAATTTTTAAAATGTAAAAAAAAAAAAAAAAGTATTTGCTACCTAAGGTTTAAAAAGGAGGAAATAGGTTGATCTTTAAAGGTCTACTGAAAATTTTTAAAATACGAAAAATTATAGGGGAGCATCGTAAGCTTACGAAGAATTTGAATGTAGACTCCCTCACTCCACAAACAAAATTTATAAATACAGTTAAGTCCCGATTATCCATGAAATTGGGTGGTTCGGCAACTACGGATAGCGAATTCCGGGGACAATCCGAAATAGGATGAAAATCAACACTAAAATGCTTTTAACAGGTTTTCTTTACATTAAAATGGCAATACATACAGTATAAACTATTATTTTATTTTAAATTATTTATTTTTCAATTTCATTATTACGGGAAGACTCTCCCGTAATTTAGTGTAACCTGCCAGCCTAAGCTCCGCCCACAAGGTCGTTCTTTAAATTGTTTGTCTATAATTGTCTTCACTTACTTTGTTAGCCTCTTTTATTGTTTACCTTATTCTAAAGATTTAATTTTATTTTAATTCCATAATTTATTGTTCAGTAAAAAAAATGGAAACAGGAAAGGTCCACGGATAATCGGAAGTTTACTGTATCTTACTTTGTACATTAGTTAGTGGCCTTTTTTTTGGCTTTTATTGTTCACATAAATGAAATTATCTTCATGGTACTACTATTTTGATAAGCATCAGATTAAGAAATTGAAAGAATGTGCCTGTAGATTTAATTTGATGACATTAAACCTTATTGTTTGATTTTCCAGACTTGAACAATATACTATTATTACCTTATCGCATATTTTATTTTAATCAATTTTGCTTACATTTGGGAAATAAACACAATGTTAAACAATCTTAAATTTTAAATAAAAACTCAATCAGAAAGGAAATTTAATTATATAAAAATAAAAAATGTTATTAAATCTTTTTGCTTTTTTTTTATATGATTTTTTTTAAATATCTCTTTTGATATTGGGTAAGAGGTAGCTTAGATTACTCAGTATCAAAAGAGATTTAAAAAAAAACTTAAAACATTGCAAAGTTTTGTACCACTTTAAATCGCATGGCAGTAAAGAGGATTGTTTTGAATTGTCAAAAAAAAATTTAACTTCACTGAAAACATTACTTTTTTTGATAATCTTTTACCATGTAACATTTATAAATCTTGTCCAATTTCGGGTGCTTTACTCTTATCACATATTCATATGTGGGAACTTAATTAAAAAGTCTTAAATGCATCTCTTTAATTAAATTTTCATATAGACATTTACAGACCAACAGATCTATAGAATAGGAAATCATGGATTAGTTTTATTAGCAAATGCTTCATAGCTTCGTCTATTGATGCTTTGTGAAAAAAACTTTTTTTAAAAACTGATTCTTTTGATGAATTTTAAAGACCCATCCAAATTGAGATCTTGTATTTTGATTTTGTTCTATAAGAATGAATGTGAAGGTACTGAAATGGTGGTGCTTTTTGCACTTTGTCCAATGAATTTCTTGTTTGTCTGAATGGTGCCTCATCTCAAAGAAAAACTTCCTTCAGGATGCAGTGTCATCCAGACGGCCAAGAAGATTTATATGAAGTTGTTTACCATTAATTAATCGTTAATCCAGTAGTATCAAAGCTTATAGAAATTTAAAAAACTGTTAGTAATTAAATCAGAATTCAATTGTTTGGTTTACTTGATAAACTGAAAAAAAAACAGTAATTAACAAATAGGAATCTACAGTTCAGTTCATGAAAAAGCTTTTGATGACATAATTTCCTTATGGATTGATATTTCCAGGACGTAACAGCATCGTCTATTTCTAAAATCCGTAACTGAATCTTATAAACATTACGAAAACATTCTGGTTTTTGTAGTTTCTACAGTTACGGATACATTTCTATACTAGAGATTGAAATAATTAAAAGCGTTCCACACTATTCCCCTTGCTTGGCTATGCAAAGTTTGTCCTTTCTTGGTCATGCTTCTGCGATCACAAAATAACGCCATCTTGGACTGACTGCTCGGAGGTCAAGTTGATGACATCATGACTGTGACGTTTGTTCCAGGCAAAATCAATCGCTACGTAATGACCATATATGGTAAATCCTTCTGTTTTGCAAAATACTATAATGCATTAAAATTCTACAAGCCCATATTTTAAATGTTTAAAGCTCAGTTTGTGGATATTAAAAGAATGTTATTTAATAGGATTTCTAGGAGTAATTACTCAGTTTTACTTGTTTCTATAATTTTTTGATATATATTTGTCCCTTTTTTCTTTCAGATTGGAAGTCACATAACTGGAGGAGATGTTTATGGGATTGTTTTTGAAAACACTTTAATCAAGCATAAAATTATATTACCTCCCAAAGCAAGAGGAACAGTTACTTACATTGCTGAAACTGGAAGTTACGACATTAATGTAAGTTTTCAATAGTACAAATAATATACTACTAAATATTTGAAATTTGTAATCTACGAAGCACAAATAAAAAACATTGATAGGAAAAGAAAATTTTGAATATGAAGGACTAGTTTAACCCATGTGTAAGAATCCTCTTAGTTATTTCCAGCAACAAAATTACAAAATTTCAAAATTTCAAAGCAGCCTCTTCTGATATAAAAGTCATATCACAGATGCTGAAGAGGGGATTTTTGGTTTACTTTAGTTTGAAAACAATTTTCCCTTTGAAAAGTCACATTTGAGTATACTTTGTTCCCAGGAAAAAAAAGGGGGGATGCTGAACGTGTTCCGTTGACTCTCATTTCCATTTACAGACCAAACGCAGGTGAATTTCACTTGCATTTAAATCTGTAGACTTATAAAATGACAGTTTTTTATTTGTGCTGATAAAATATCTTAATATTTTCAAATCTCCTATAGATGAGACCTGCATTTGTATCAGATCAGTGAGTTTAATTTATCTAGTTTTAAATGTGTCATTTAATCTTTAGCAAATAGAAATAAACTTACATCATAGCAGCACACTGAATAGCATTGGTCTATAGGAAGGAATCCTTTAGTGTGTTTAAACACTACTAAACATACCCATTCCCTAGATAATTTTCAGACCATTAATAAAGTACATAATCTTGTGATTACTGTAAAAGCACTTATTTTAGCGAGGCTTTAATTTTTGGTGAATTTTGCGAGCCCGTTGTAATCGCCAAAATTTAAGCCTCGCGAATTACTTTTTTTCGGTTCTGTTCATATAGAATTTGCGAAATCACCGATATCTTCATTTTCGCGAAAATAATTGCTTTTACAGTAATTTGAAACGTGTAGCTCTGTTAAATCTTAACCATGAAGTGCATATATTTTCCTAACTTTTTTTTTTACTCTTGTTTGACTTTGTATAGGATGTTATCTTAGAGACAGAATTTGATGGAGAACGACATAAATATACAATGTTACAAGTTTGGCCTGTTCGACAACCCCGGCCCTGTACAGAAAAGCTTCCTTCTAACTATCCTCTGCTTACTGGTCAACGTGTGCTTGATTCTCTTTTTCCGTAAGTATATATTCCCTTTAATTTTAAAGCATGCAATGTAAGGGATTTGCCTAATTAAGATGTAAATGCAGTTATTCAGTAGACCTGGGTAAAAGCTTGGTTATATTCCTATTGAATGAATTTACAGTATACAGTAGAGCCCCGATTATCCACGGGATTGGGTGGCAAGGGCTTCGCGGATAACCAGGAAAAAGACTAAAAATGTGGTGTAAATACGGAAAAAAATATTTCACCATTAAAAACTGTTTTATTGTACAAAAAACATATGTAAAACTTTTAAAGTACATACAGTAAAGCAGAAACCTTTGCTCTACGTTTGCATCCACAAATTCCAAAAAGGCCTATAGGATTACGATGAACAATAAACCTGTCAGTAATTTTCAACATTTTCACTGTAGAGCCTATTGTATTTTCCCTGTTGTTGGCTTGGGTTTTTTGAGGTTCGTAATTAAAAACATTTTTCACGGCACTCGCGGATAATCGGGACTCTACTGTATATTGTATATCACTACTGTTAACCATCCCTATATCATCAACATATGGTTTCGTCTTGTGTTGTTTGTTTTGTGCCGTCCCCTAATGATGGAATACCCAAAGTATTCCAAGCTGTTGGGTAATTCTCCATTATTCCATTTTTATTTTTAGCAATTAAGTTTTATTATATTCACTTTCTTTTCTTGCATTCATTTTTTACTCTCCTGAAGCACCAGAGAGAATCATTATGAAGTTTGTTAAAGGATTATTTTCTCAATTTGCTTATGTCTAACATTGTATAAGCCACAATACTTTATATTTTTAAAATAATTTTGCAATTAAGTTGCACTAAAAAAAAATACATGTTAATGGTTTTGACAAAATTTACCATTTCTGGCCGATTGCATGTTTTTTGCCCAAAGATTATTTAAAAGTCAACCTGTTTTTCTACATAAAATTTAACTATAGAGTTAGGAAATGGGAGGATAAATAATTTGCCTAAATTCAAAATCTTGGAGTAGACATTTTCAGGAATTGAAGTAACGTGTTAAACATACCAACAATTTTCAAATGGTAGATAATAGTCACACGTTAAAAAGAAAATTGATTACCATTTGCATTTGTGTTTCAGTTGTGTCCAGGGTGGTACCACGGCTATTCCTGGAGCTTTTGGTTGTGGCAAAACAGTTATTTCTCAGGCTTTATCCAAATATTCCAACAGTGACGTCATTATTTATGTTGGTTGTGGAGAACGTGGTAATGAAATGTCAGAAGTATTGAGGGACTTCCCAGAGGTAAAAATTTTGTTATTTTATAATTGATATATAATTAACATTCCACAAATCAAATATTTAATAAGAAATGACTTGGCTTATAAAATTTATAAATATTTCCAATGAAACGAAAGTTTTCATTTGCCTAAAGCAAAAATCATAAATCAAGCTAATTTAACATTGCAAGGTTTTCTATAGTTTTCTTTTAAGCAGGACATATTAGAGTGAAAGCATTTATTTCTTACAAATGTTCTGTTTAACATGTACTATAAATGCAATGAAAGGATGTTAGTAAATATTAAATTATTTAGCTTCTCCAATGAAATAATTTAAATTTAAGTTTTAGTTAAAATTTATTTTAGAAAAAAAAAAAAGGCTAATAATTATTGCTTGCAAAGAAATTTTTTTTTTTTATTATTTGTGAGAAAGTTTCATTTTGTGAAAATTTAAATATTCAAATCAATGTCGATGCGTTGCAATAGATGACATGTGATCTTTCGAACATGTTGATTGGTTTGAGCAGTCAGTTGAACTCGGGAGCCTAGTTGAGTTGGTTGGCTCTAGTCAAGCCAGACGCTCCAAGTTGGTGCGATGTTTTGCCTTCACCCTCTTGAGTAATGGACAACGCTAACAGCGTTCCGGCAACCGTTAAAGAAGTAGGAAAGATATCCTCTTCTAAATAAGACTATTGGATTCCAACATGGAAAAGAATAACCCGTCAAAAGTGAAGGATTATTTCGTAAGGCACTAAATGCAGGAAAATAGGAATTTAATCCTAGACGTTACAAGTCAGGCGAGTTCATTTTACTCCGATAGCTGAAGTGGAACCAAGCCGGTAAATGGAAAGGCTGACATACTAAATGCATTACAAACTGGAAATTGTAAGTGCTCATAGTTTTTACTATTAAGTAGATAGAAGTTAAATTTAAGAAGAAATTATTATTATTATAGAACGGTCACTATCGATAAATATCGTAGTAATCGCTAATGGAACTTTAATAGTAAAAGGATTAAGATTTTCGAAGACAGAGACGGAACTGAAGAACCGCTCACAACTAAAACGTTGCTTCGAAGGAAATAAAATTCCACTCGATTGTAGCTGTAATACTGAAGACTACTATTATAGAGGAAGGAAGATATTCGAAGAAGGACTCGTAGATAATTTCACGAAAGTTAAGAAAGACCCATTCCGTTGCAGAAGGGAATAACGTAATTCAGGAGAGTTACAGTGGACACTAAGTTGTTACGAAAAGGCGATACTCTCGTTGATTCAGAAGTCATCGAAAAGGAAGAATGCCTTTGCGTATTTAATACAAGTGAAATCCTTCAACAATATTAATGGTGTTAGTCACACATTGTGAAAAGCCTATACCTCGTAATTAATAGAACGTTTACAGCAGATATTCATAAGAATTTCGAATAGCTATATATACATAGATACAAGTGAGCTTCTATCAAGATTAAGGTGCGAATTCAACATGGAGAGACTGTGTGAAGTCAGCTATTGTAAGTTATTTTAAACTATTTAATTTAAGGGAAACATAGCAGTAACGAGATCAAGCATATGAAAGTGTTTCTTATGAATGAGATTTCATTGAAATAATTAACTGATAAAAGGAAGGCTAGTGTAATTGATTAGTAAATTACTATAGATAAAGTAATAAGTAAAAATATACTTAACTGAATAGATAAGTTAAACTATTAAGTTATTAGAAAGATTAGAAATTCACATAGGTGGGAAAGCCATACATTTATTGTTAAATTAAATTTATATATTATTATCATTTAGTAGTATGTGAGTGTATTGCCCAAACAGGCTATTAGTAAGAGTATTTATCAAGTTAATAAATTCTAGATACATACTAGGTGAGAAACTACATGTTATGAATAGAGTTAAATTAACATTGTGTATAGGAATTACTTTTGATTTAGAAGTAAGTTATAGTCATGTTAAAGGATAATTGTTAATGTAACTGTTATCTATATTGTACTCAGAAGATGATTCTTAACTGATGTGTGAGTATTGTATTAATGCTAAAGTATTAATTCTGATTTTGCTTTGTAGGAAAGTAGAACTCACATTCATGTTATTATTAATCACATTGGAGAATTTTGTATATAATACTATATGTTTCAGTTATTAAATTTTTTTTTTAAAATTTTATATCAAACTAGCTATACTCATTTTTTTGCACTCTGGAACCCAAGTATGCGTTCTGTGTAACTACCGTATCAAAGGACATACCATTTCTCGGGAATGATCAATTCTCTGATGAACTTTTAACCAAATCACATAATTATGATTGAAGTGTAATTCATACAGTTGTATAAATGCTTGTAGCTATTGGAACAAAATTGCTACATATTGTTGACTTTTCACAAACTTTTTTTTAATTGTTTGATTTGACTGAGAAAGTTTTTCAGTGAAGACAAGTGAAAATTTCTGCTAAAAGAGAAGATAGATTTTCAGTGTTCTCAAAATGTTAATGTCCTTTTAACTTAGAAACTTTTTCTATTCCATCATAGCTGTAGTTACTCATCAGAAGCATAAAACTTCCTGTGGATATCCTTCTACATGAAGAGAATAGTGTATGGAAAATAATGAATTATTATTATAAGGATTATAAAAGCAAACATGCTGATGTCTAAATTTTCAAATCAAGAATTTCTTTATTAGGACACAGCAGCACAGAGTAAAATGTAATAAGAGATATAGCCTACAAAATTAATCAGTGCACTGTCTCTGCTATGAAGGACAGAACCTCTTTTCCAAGTGTCTTATCTTCCATACAATCTTTCCTATGTAGGGGAGAATTTCATGAAGTATTCAGAACACAAACAGAATTTTCATTAGAGATAACGTGAAATACTATCGGTATAGCAATATCTACTTACTTTCCAATACCATTGACAGAAGCCAGAGCCTCATAAAAGAAAAATGATGTAATCTTGAAGTATAATCTATAAAAGTATCAATACATTAAAAAAATATTAATTCTTTAAATAGATCAAATGGTTAAAATGTAAAATATGCTTCTTTCTTTTTTTTCAATTGGAAGACAAATGTAAAAGTTGCTTGATAAGTGTTGTAAAGTCTTAGGTTAATGACATAAGCCTGTTTTTTTACAGAGTTTGAGTTCCTCTAAATTTCCTCATTACATTGTGGAATTACTTTCTAAAAACCTTCATTATTTTTATTTTTTTAGTTAACAACAGAAATTGATGGAAATGTTGAATCCATTATGAAACGTACTGCTCTTGTAGCTAACACATCGAATATGCCTGTAGCTGCCCGAGAAGCTTCTATTTACACAGGTAATGATTTCCAATTCATCTCAGTTAGCAGTAAAGCTTCTTACTACCAAATTTGTTAATCATCAATTCATAAAAGATCTTTCTGCATTTTACAGGTTGTTATTCATTATTAAATCTGGCATTGTCTACATGGTGCTAAAAATACTGTGCAAAATTTTGTAGCTAGTTGGGAACACCAAGACAAACTGTTTTTATTAACGAATATACAACTGCTGATATCACCTGAGCGCATTGAAAGAGATGTGTGTTGACTATGTGCCGCAGCGAACAAGCTGAAAGGACTGAAGTCGGTGTTTCATGATGCAGTCACAATATGAGAAGTAAATAATGCATTCCAATACGTCACGTGACGACGCTTCGTCTCTGTGACTTCAGTCCGTTCTGCTTGTTCGCTGGGGCACATAGTCAGCTCATGTCTGTTTCAACGCCCCCTGGTGTCGACAGGTTACATCAGTAGACATACATTCATTGACTAAAAATGTCTGTCTTGGTGTTCCAGATCCCCCATAAAGTTTTGTACTGAGTTTTTCAGGACGTTGTACATTATCAAAAAAGTATATAGTAAGGGAAGTTTATGAAACGTTCTTAATGAAATATGAAAACAAGATTTTTCATTCTTTATAAAAATAAGGAAATAGAAGCCTGTGTAGTAAAGCAGTATGGTATTTATCTAAAATTGCTAGATCTTTAAACTTTAAGTTAAGCAGTAATATATTGGCAGTATATCCAATACATTAAGCAGTTTAACCTGCCGTTGCAACATATGGTAATATCTTACAGTGAAGTTGTAAGATTATAGAATGTCTTATTGCCTTTGCTTTTTCTAGTAAGTTTCAAAATTTCTGTGACAGTTATCTTTAAGACAATTCCTGTTCATTTCCTGAATTGTCAGTTTTTTCTATCCCAAAAATCATGATTATTAGATCGTACTAATCTTTGATGTTAAAGTATTTGTGAGGTAAAATTCTTTTCATTTATCCTTTTTTAAGTTTTTCAGAAATATTTCAAAAATATGAAACGGATCAATTTGGTTTTTTAAGATACCCCCCTCCCCAGTTTTTTCATCTCTTTTTGAAATTAAGTTTATTTCAAAGTCAAATATAAAATTAGTTTTACCTCTAATCCTTTTCTTTGATATTCCTTTGAATAAAAATTGGCAAATTCTGGGTAAGAGCAATTCCAAAATCATCATTCAATTTGGAAGAAGAAAAAAAAATAGCTTTATTATTGTCTCTTTAAGACATCTTTTGAATACAACAGCTGCCCTAAAGAATGCATAGATAGTTGAGAGTAAATTTCTTAAGATCTTCCTAGCAAATAGAAGCGTATTTTAATGAAATTATTTATCAAATGAAAAAAAAATCCAATGAATAATGATAAAGATTTTTTTTTAAAGTTTAACGTGCAGGGATATCAGTTAAATCATCAAATATATATATATAAGTGGCTAAGTTATGTCTGTAACTCGATATAATTAAGCTATTAAGATAGATCCAATGTTTCTCAATGGTACCATTGAAACAAGGGTACTAAAATTGGATGAAATATTAATTCATTTGTCATTCCATGTTGTTTCCATGAAATTTTATCCTTGGGAACTGACCTAGACAACTGAAATTATAACAAAACATATGTTCAAAACCAAATGATTTTGTTACCACTGCACCCATTTTAATGAAATTTGTCATACTTACTCAGTTTTTTACGCTGATTTTGAAACTCAAAACCATTTTTGCCGTAGAAGCTTCATTCACAAGTTAGCGCAGTATTTAGATTACAAAGGTGAGTTTTCAATGCCTTTCGGCGTTATGGGTCAAAAATAATAATTATTCCATTCTTACTTCTAGTAAAATTTATTTACAAGGACAAACTTTAGATATGGTTGGTATTTATTTACCAGAGCTTGTTTTTATGGACAGTTATATGTCGCTATTTCTCGAGCATGTCGTGCTTTCGAAGTCAAAATCAAAATTCTTGACCGAATAGATCAAGGACATCTGATAGAAGGATCTGATGCTGTTTTTACAAAAAATGTAGTTTATAAGGTGATGTTTACTTTGTAGTTGATAGTTGATAATAAAATGATTTTTCAGATTTTTTTATGCCTGTCATCCGACAGGCTTTGCTGCTAGTATATAATAAAGTGAAGAAATACAAGACTGCACCAAAGTAAACAAAAGGTTCTCACACCCTGATGATACTCAGGGTGCGAGAACCTTTTGTTTACTCAGGTGCAGTCTTGTATTTCTTCACTTTATTAATGATAAAGATGTCTTTGAGGGTTTTTTGTTTTGTTTGTTTTGTTAAAAAAAAAAATCAGAATTATTTATATTTAAATAATTCAGTGTACAAAGTTTTTGATGTATTTAAATATGACTCCTTAGTTTTTATTTTTTAGGTATCACACTTTCTGAATATTTCCGTGATATGGGCTACAATGTGTCTATGATGGCTGATTCCACGTCTCGATGGGCAGAGGCCTTGAGAGAAATTTCTGGTCGTTTGGCTGAAATGCCTGCTGGTAAGATTATTCTAGCCCTACTCAAATATTTAACAAAATATATTAAATCTATACTGATGAGTTCAGACACTATACTTCATTTATCAAAATGTTAGTTTAAAATGATAGTTAACATTAAGAAATTCTTATAATCTAACAAGAGAATTGATATAATTCATTATCAAATATTATTTCTTTACGATATTTAGTGTAAAAATTAAAACTATATTAGCAGATCACGATATGTTTTAAAAGTAAAGTTCAACATATTTGAATATGAAATTCCTAAAACACACTTCAACTTCTGCACTTAAATGGAGACAGCTTTTACAATATTAACTTTGATCAATAACTAGTGGTGAAGGAGAATAAAGTGATTTTATTGTCATTGCAAAGAGGCATTTATTCTAGAATATTTGCATTGCAACTTTATACATCAGTAGAGTGTAAACCTTGGGCACATCTGGTACTTTTCCACAACAATATTGACAATGCATGTATTCTAAAGACATCTCATGTCTGGTGATAAACTTTTCCAGTCATTTTAGCAATTGTTCCTGTACCTCTTGTTATTCTGAGGTCATCAGAGATCTGGCACCTAACTAGTGTCTGTGAAGGTTCTGCACTTGCTCATTTGGGGTTAGATCAGAAGGCAGGTTTGAGATATATAGCCACATACTGAAGCATTATCCTCTGAAAAATGGCATGGCATCATAGAGCACATGATCATTTGCAATACCAAATACTATAAACGACAATACGCGACACTAAGGGATTAACCTTTGTTCACTTGAGAGACAATTCGGCAGCAGCGCACCTAGCGGGTTGGCCTCCAGAAAACAAATTTCAATGCAAACGCACGCTGCTATGTAGTACCTAAAGAAGTTCATATTTATAAATATTGACCTAGACAGAACAAGAAGAATAGGAATTTAATAAATGAATAAAAATACGAAATATAAATATAATATTTCGTCGTATAATATAAATATTTTATAAAAATAAAAAAAAAAATTATCTACACTATCTTGTGTAAGCAGTCTCGTTAAAAGATAATTAAATCAAAAATTACTTTTAATATCGGTCCTCAATAAGGATAAGGCGGAAATATACATTTTTTTTCATATTTTTTTATTTTTTTAAATGTTAACCAATCCTATTAGGTGTAATTTTAAAATTACTCTTGTATTATTTGTGCTGGAAATTTAATATGTCCATAAAGATTAATTTAATTAATTTAGATGAAATTAGAAATTTCTTATAATGTTATTGTGTATAACATCAGAAATTAATTGATTTTATATTACTTTAATACTATTGCTATCATAGTTTTCCCAGTTCAATTGACGAAAAAGTTTTGTTCTTAAACCAAAATTATTTTTAATTATTGAAAAGCCAAATGCTTGTCACCAACCAATGCTTGTTAAACTATTGGAATTCTAAAAAAATTAAAGAAAATTATATTTATAAAAATTGCTTAAAGGAGTGTTATAGGTAAACTTTTCTTCAATATTTAAAATTTTATATTTAATTCTTATTTTTAATTTATTTTCTATAGTTTGATGTTTATAATTAATATAAATATTATCAAAAATTTTATACATTAACTTATTTATATTATATAATTGTTATTTTGTGAAAAAACACCAACATTGTAATCCATAATTTAAAACAGAATCTACCAGAGATCTGAGTGTAATAAGTTTTAGTTTAAATGATACATATTTCTTACTTTTGCATATATGTTTTATTATTTATGATATTACAAAAATTTTACATGATAATTATAAATATCTAGGTATTTATATTGATGATAATTATAATTATCGTCAATAAAATATCTTGATATTTATAATTATTTCCATAAAGTCAATGGATGTGCAATCACAATATATCATAAATGAATAAAAATAAGATATAATTTAAACAAGAAATTGCCTGTTTAATGACATATAAGATTATACCTTACAAGTGCATAATTTTTTTGGCTTTGCCATTCTGGATCACACATCTTTTTCTTTTCATTTTCTTCACGCAGAAAACATTGTATCAGTACATTAATGCATTTTTCAATAAAAACACTATTACAGTCTTTGCACATGAAGGATATTGTATCAATATTTATATTTTGCTTTAATTTACTTTTAACATGAAGTTTACTTTCTCTAAGAAAGTACAAAAATTTGTCTTTGAAAACATGAGCTAAGCAGATATGAGATTTCGTTCGTGGAGGCCGCGCCACTAGGAGCGCTGTAGATTTTTGTCCCGCTGTTAATCCCTTAGTGTCGCGTATTGTCGTTTATGGTATTTGGCAATACTACCTCATGCTGTTAACAGTACCCAAATCACTGAGAAGATTATCATTAGTACCCACATGACATAACTTGTTCTGATGGTATATGTCATGCAGTGATAGAATACGAGCTATAATGTTGCACAATCTACCTCGAGTAGCATTATCAGCCACTTCCAGGCAAACTGAATCTCATCACTGAGTACACCATTTCAGAGACCATCCACAATGACTGGATACCATTCCAGATGAACAGATGGTGTTTGGCAGATACAGGAAGATGTTTTAACAACAGCAGTTAAATCCTACTTCTGCCAATTACAATGTGTGCATTAGTACAGGATGATTCCTTAGAAAGAAATGTTGTTAAAGCTGTTTGAGGACCAGGCAAATTCTATTGCTATTTGCCTGGAGCAACCAAATCCTTCTTGGCATGTATATTTCTCAAAAAAACTATAATGCCAGCATTACCTTCCTGTTGCATTGCTAAGGTTAATATATTATTGATCTGATGACTACCTTTCTTCAAGTTATGTGATTTGACCTCTGTTAATTTAGGAAATTCTTGTTGAGATTCTTAAAGAGTTAAATATTAAAACATTGGTGACAGTTCTCCGGAGTCATAACAACTGGCAAGCCAGCTGCAATTTCACGTAATGAAATCTTTGAACAGCTCTTAAATAGTTAACAATTTGTCACAGTTGACACTGATGCTTACAGTAGGACCATCTAGCATCAGAAATTTAATCGTTTGCATACCTGACCATTGACATACTCAATTTTATGGTTGGCAGTTCATGTAAAGAGACACTCCAGAGAAAAAAAAATAATTTACAATTAATATTTTTAGATATTAAAATTTCAAGTGTATTAATGTTCATATTTATCTTTGTTTAGATTCTGGCTACCCTGCATATTTGGGAGCCAGGTTGGCTTCATTTTATGAACGGGCCGGCCGAGTGAAATGTCTTGGGAATCCTGAGAGAGAAGGCAGTGTCAGCATTGTTGGAGCGTAAGTTTGACTGAAATTTAGTTTTTTTTTTTTTTTTTTAAATTGCAACTAAATATACTCTGGCATGTAGACTTAATGCAGAAGTGCTCTAGATACTCTACTTAATCTATCAAGATCTAGCACCTGAATCATTGCAACAGTATTAATATTTGAAAAATTACCAATGCAGTACCAATGTATATTGAAGGAGATATTGTACATGCTAAACATGGATAGAGAGACTTGTAATTAAACTGTTTAGAATTGTATGTAGTTGGTGATACAGTTCATTAAGTCTTAATGTATAAGATGTGTAATAATATCTTTAATAACTACTTTAAAAATCCCAACCTTACAACGACTGACGATATTTCGTAGGCCTCACCAGCCCACTTTATCAAGTCTTTTTTAAACTTCATGGGAAGAGAGAATATCTCCCACCTTACCAACACCAACTTAATAAAATAATAAAATACAATCGAAAACAGACCCAATGAAGTGGATTGGTGAAATCAAAACTGACCTTAAACTGGCTGGAATTACACCAGAGGATATTCCAAACCGGATAGCTTACAGGTCAAAAATTTACAAGTGGCAAGTTGACCAGGAGGAGAGACCTAAGAAGAAGACTGGAACAACATGGTCTCGAGAAAGAAAAGAAGCCCACAGCAGAAGAATGAAGGAAGTATGGGCACAAAGAAAGGAAAAACATGCCTCTTGAGTACTTTGCGTAGTCCCAATGGGCTCATTCGCAAATAAATATATATATATATATATATATATATATATATATAAAATACAATCAAGAATTCTAAAATGTGAAATAATAAACAAAAATGTGAAATACAATAACATTCACATCTGATGTCCAAATCATTGTCCTAATGATTGACTTTTGTCCTTTGTTCAAATAAAAATTATTATTTTATTATGTTGGTGTTGGGAAGGAGGGAGATATTCTCTCTTCCCATAAGGTTTAAAAAAGGCTTGATAAAGTGGGCCAGTGAGGCCTACGACATATCATCAGTCGTTGTAAGGTTGGAATTTTTAAAGAAGTTATTTACGAAATTATGATGTTTAAGAAGAGTTTGTTTGTTTCTGCGTAATAATAATTACCTGCAAAATACAAAAATAATCCTTGCATATGAAATAAAAATTAAATTTCTTTACATGTTTTCTCAGAAATGTATATCCTTGGCTTTTTAAAAAGGACAGTGATAAGTGTGCTTTAATACAATGTTTTCATTATCCTTCTTACATATATCTTGAGAGCAGACATTATTTACATCAGTCTTATATTATTTTCAAATGTGATCTCAAAAAAACTTTTTTTCCTTGATTACTGATTTGAGAAAACTGAAACAAAAAATCTGTCATATCTCTCCTGAATTATTATAAAATCAATTGATGTAATGATGAGATGATAGTAAATTTCAGTAATCTTGGATATTTGAATATTGAAAATACTGAATTTTTGTAACTCCTTTGATATAGATTTACATTCTTTAGTCTACTTTATTGAAAAGTGTCAAATGTTTCAATGTAACTTTCAGCTCTGGTTGAAATATGTAACCAAATGATTGAAGGATCAAATTACAGCTGAAATGTGTAGAACTGAAAACTGACATCCGAGCCTATCAACCCTTACAGATGTTTTACCAATTTGCATCTTTGGCTATACTTTTAATATCATTGAAGTCACTAACTTTTGTTAAGCTTTCCAGCAAATGTTCTTCCAGCTGTTCCTTCTAAATTATCATGCTGATTCAGTGTTTGTACAACCAAAATTGAGAGAACATTAATTTAGCATCAAAACGAATTAAGAAGGGTAAACATTTTTGCCGCCTCAATTTTTTTTTCCTTTGCATCTTACATTAAATCGAGGATCCATGATTATTCAAGTTTCATTAACAATACTAACTATACAGATGATTATTTTCTTTAAAAAAAATTATTACTAATTAAGGGTAATCATTGAAATTATAATAATAGTTAGCTCTTTGGTTATTTTTGGATAAAAAAGTTTGTATCATGAGTTTGAAGAATTTTGTTCTTTCCGTTCATCTCAAAATCTATTCGTTTTTATTTTCAGTGTGTCTCCACCTGGTGGTGATTTCTCAGATCCTGTTACGTCTGCCACTCTGGGTATTGTACAGGTGTTCTGGGGATTAGACAAGAAGTTAGCCCAGCGAAAACACTTTCCATCAGTCAATTGGCTGATTTCTTACAGCAAGTACATGAGAGCTTTAGATGAATTTTACGAGAAGAACTTTCCAGAATTTGTTCCTTTAAGGACAAAGGTATGTATTTTAATGCAGGATATTAGCTATACTTATAGTAACTATAGTAAACCTTTACTGAAGACAGTTGCTTATATGGGTAATTCCATGTCAAATCAACACACTGAATCAGACTTGATGTCTCAGATTGTCATGAGTTTTGGTATGCAGCAATATACCATAGATTTATGAAAAAAATGCCCAATTTCAGTTGTGTACAACAATTATTTTTGATATACATTTTTATCAAAAATTTACACGTTTTGCCACCTAATCATTACCCCTACCTATCATTACTAATCATTATCCCTACCTTGTTTTTTTTAACCCAATCTTTAACATTATCAAAAATAAATATTGTTTTGTTATTTCGAAGTAATTTGCCCCAAAGAAACTTATTTCATAAGGATTAAAAACTTAGTTTTACTTGTCCATCCTGTTTATTTATTTCTAAAATCAAAATCCTTGAGAAGTTAGAGCTAATCAACAATTGCTAACTAAAGACAAGCTTAAGGTGGGAAGAAGCAATGGAACCTCCAAAGCTAGCTAAAAATAAAGAAATTCATGTGCCAGTCTCCGCTGGCCTCAATGGATTTTCTAAGTGCATTAGTTAATAAAAAAAGGTGCAAAAAATGCTTAAACATATTAAAAGTCAGACCAGTGTTTACAAGTGACATCTCAAACAGCTGTTTCACGGTGAATTGTTGATTATCAGTTGAGAGTAGTCACTGTAAACAAACAGGTCTTAATACGGAGGTTAATATAAGTTAAGGTAGGAAAAACTATGAACTTCCAAAGTCTAAACTAAAGAACAAGAAATACAGAATAAAAATAAAATAAAGAACAAGCTTTTTTTTAATTTCTTCAGATGAAACATCACTTCAGTTATTAAATGAAACTGTATTTGAACCATAACTGCTTAAGAGTGCTAAGATAGATTTCCCACAATTCATAGTGGCACTTGATAAGAGGGCAAAGCTGCTTAATATGTTTTGTTGGTACAGTTTCTAAATTTAAATATAATAATAAAACAAACATTTTACTGCAATACTGATCCAACACGAAAAGTAAATTTGTATAATACACACAATCAAAATAAGAGAATTCTTTAATTCAGTACATCTTTGATAATGGATTGAAATTGGATAAGGTAACAGATCTAAATGTAGTAATAGATGAGGATGGAAAGATGTTGTTGAAATTAATTATTGCTACCTAGATTGTTATATTTTGCAATCAAAGCAAGCTGACTTTGTCTTGATAATCTGTTTAAATTCTGAAATTATTTATTTTCTTCCAAATAGTGTAAAGAAATCCTTCAAGAGGAAGAAGATTTATCTGAAATTGTGCAGCTAGTAGGCAAGGTAAGTCATTTGTTACTTAATAACTTTATTATTAAAAGCTTTTAGTTAAAGTTAACCTTAAATACTATCTAGGTAATATGTTGTTACATCTAATTACTAATAATATCTTTCCTAAGATCTTTCCGGATAATTAAGCTGATTCTGTTCTTTGTCCACAAAGACCAAAAATATACACTTATGTGATCAAAAATATCTGGCCACCTACCTGATACCGTAGTCAGGCTTTTTCCTTGATGCTCTTCCCAATAATTGACATTAATATGGGGTGGTTTGCCCGTAGCACAGGCGTGAGTCTGCCATGGACACTTTTTACCAGGTGCCTGAAGATCTTTGGTGGAAGAGCAGTAGCCAGAGCAGATAGTGATGTGGAACATTTGTGTCTTGAGCAAATTCGACATTCTAATTCCTCCTATAGGTGTTCAATGGATTTCACAGGGCTCTGGGCAGGCCAGTCCATTTCCGGAACCTTATTGTTCACAGACCTAGATTTATGACACTGAGGTTTGTCATGCTGGTAGATGCATGGTCATCATCGAAGTGGTCTTCTAATGCAGACAATATGTAACTGGTCAAAATATCCTTGTACACTTCTGCATTTACATTGCCATTCAGTAGAACAAGAGGACAAAGTCCATTCCATGAAGAAGAAAAACACCCACACCATAATGCTCTCTCCTCCAAACTCTGCTGACCGCAGATATTGTTCCCTGGGCATTCGTCACATCCAAATGCCTCCCATCAGACTACCACATGATATAGCATGATTCATCACTCCATATCACATATTTCCACTGTCCAGTGGAATCGCTCTTTACACCACTTCATGCATCTCTTAGCATTCAGAGGGGAAATGTGGGGTTTATGAGCAGCTGCTCAACCATAAACCCCATTCCCCTGACCTCTCGACAAGTCATAGTGCTGGCTAGAATGTAAGTACTTCAGTGAAGCTCACGGGTGATTGTTTCAATCGATGTCTGGCTATTGGCACAAGCCACCACCTTCAACAATTGATAGTCCCAGTCTGTCAGTATATGCAGCCTATCTGGTTAAAGTTTTGTGGTGGTTGTGCCTTCCCACGTCCACTTCATAATTGATTTCGGCAACTTTAGGAGTGTTGAAATGTCTCTTGAGAGACTTGTTAAAGTGGCAGCCAATGACATTTAAAGTCACTGCACTCTGCTGATCAACCCATTCTGTTGTTTCTTCTTATTAAATAACAACACAGGACTCCCTACTTCCTTTTAAGCCTGTACGTGATGTCATGCCATTTAGGCTTCAGTTCATTGCAGAGGGGGTGTCCAGATATTTTTTATCATGTAGTATGTATTGACTGTTTTAAAAATATTCAGTAAAATTATCTTGAATCATCATAACCTTCTCACGCTCATCTTTGTGTGCATATTTTATCTTGACTTCTTTTAACAATGATTTTGACATTTACAGTAGTGTGTTGCTGTTGTAATTTCTGCAGAGCATATAGAGTTCAGCCAAAGACAAAAATGCAAATACAGAAGGATTAGTCTAGAATTGTCACATTATTAGTAGATCAAAAATTTACATTAGAATATTTGGTAGATCTAGAAATCAAATTATTCTTGTGGTGTTTGTCAGAAACATTGAACTTTCAATCATTACAAGTAAATGGAAATTTTATTTTAAAGAGATATTTAGTTGGAGATTTTGTATTAGATTGAATTACATAGTACATGTATACTTAATTGCTTCTCTTCATAATGAATTGCAAACATTGCTCCACTTCATACTATCACAGGTTTAATATTGTCATAATAAAAAAGAAATCTTTTTCTTATTGTAGAGCCATTGAAGATCTTCCATATTTTGGTTCTTTTTTGCCAGTTGGTTGGTTATAGATTTTAAATGTATCTTTAAAAACAGATGCCTCCACATCTGATCAGTGATGAAGAATGTATGTAGTTTCTTTTTATACAGTTGAGAGAGAAGTTAAGCAAATCGATAGATTTATTTCTGAATTTCTTTGAGTGTTTGCTAACAAATATTGCTCATTCAGTATAATTGGGTTTTCCATTATGTCTTAGCATTTTGGGACACTTAATACACTGATCTTTTCTCTCAAAAATTTTTGAATTACATCGTTTTCACAAACTATAACCATTCCACAAAGTAATGAATAAGCCAAAGTATCTGTACAAAATCTGTTTTTGAAGTATTCAAAAGTCATTCTTAGGTTTTTGGCCGACAAGAATTGGCAATATCAGGACTAACTCACAAACAAATGTTGAAGCTAATATCACTAACCTACATCGTGATCAGAAGATTTAAATGACAGATATATTTATCTTACATTTTTAATTTGAATGGTTATATTTAGTGCTTAATGCTTGATTGTTATTTTTTTCATAGGCATCCTTGGCAGAATCAGACAAGATCACCCTTGAAGTTGCAAAATTAATTAAAGATGATTATCTGCAACAAAATGGGTAAGTACAATTATTTTTATTTTTTTGGAAAGGAGAATGGGCAGATCTGTCTCATCCCTGTACAGCGATAAGATATATACGTAGGAAAGAACGTTTTTTATCATTACAACTAGTCTCAATTATTAGTCCGTTCGGAGTTATATAAGTCTAAATATGATGTATGAGTGATAGATTGTGGTGAATGTGGGTGGCAGGGAAACCAACCACCTTCAGGCAGGGGGTGCTTGGCTGTAGGTTGGCTTCCCTGTTACCCACATTCACCATCATCACTCAATCACACTGTTAATAAGTATTATACGTAATTAATAGTTATCATTTATTTCAAGTAAATAATAATTATTTATATGTAATAAATGAAAATAATATTTTGTGTTACTGAAAATAAGTATTAAATGATAATCTATCCGGGAAGTAGATGTCAGCAAGATAAGTCGTATCTAGACTTACATAACTCCGAACGGACTAATAATTGAGACAAGTCGTATCTAGACTTACATAACTCCGAACGGACTAATAATTGAGACAAGTCGTAATAATATATGTTCTATGTAAGGAGATCTTTCTTAAGATCTTATCACTATACAGGGTGGGGTAACTTTCCATACAGTTTGCCCATTCTCCTTTCTTAATAATGAGAAAATGTGTTCCTAGATACAGACATGGTCCAGAAATCTCATCAATTACCTTATCCTCAATCTTATATGCTTCAAATTATGAAACTTTAAGTTTTAGACGGCATTTCTACCTCATGAGTCTTTCTCTGCTCACTTTAAAATCCTCTCAACTCTTACCACACAGAGGCCATCACAAATGTCATTGCAGACGTTTATTTGTTCCCATTCACGGTCACCACCTCATAGTCCTCATATATTTCTCTCCAAGACAGTTCTATGAAGATATGAGGGCATCTTGAGATTCCTTCTACATTTGGGTCAACATCACTACCTCCACACTGTCTTTACTAATATTCAGTTTTAATTTCCTAATGGCTTTTATATATTGGAATTACAGAGGACTACTTTTCAATTTGCATGATGTCAAGACTTCTTCATACTTACCTCCAGGAAACTTTCGTTACGGGGACTGATTCCTTTGTCTAAAAAGGATGCTCAATGCTGGAGAAAACAGCAGACTGATGGAGGAAGAGGTGGAGTTTGTCTCTTATGATCATCATGATGTTCCAGCATCTCTTGCTTCACTCAGTCCTTCTGTAGAGGCTGTTGCAGCTTGATTGTCAGCCGGACAACTATCGAACCCTGTACCTTCTTTAGCCTTTACTTTCCACCATTTTCATGCAGCAACATTGAAAACCTAGTTGATAAATGCCATTACCATTTTTAGTCCTTGGTGGCTGCAATCCTCACTTCCTGGTTTGGGACTCGACTACAAGTAATATCAAAGTTACTATGAAAGACTTTGTTGCCATTTGTGTGCTTTCGATACTGGTTCCACTCACTTGTTTTGCATCCTCTCTGCAATTAATCTGGTACTTAGATTTCCCATTATTTTCCAGAGAGATTATTGACAGTTCTAGAGGCAGTGATCATTCTTCTGTCATTCTTAAGATGTAGCATAATCCACTACTACAATAAAACCCCGTTATTACGCTCCCGCTTATAGCACTATCCCTTTCATACGGTCCCTGGAATTTTCTATGTAACTCTGTATACTTTTACCCTCTTATAACGCTTCAAATCCCGCTTGTAGCGCTTTTTTATATCGGAAATTTTGTATCGAAAAGAAATGTAACACTAAGATTCTTTTCTTTCCCTGGTAGGAGGGAATCTTTGAACTCTTTGAAGTACGGGTCTGTGATACAGTTGTGCAAAATGTCGAAGCGGAAATCCCTTTCTATAAGTGAAAAATTGCAAATTCTCCGTAAGTACGACGAGAATTCTACACTAACAAGGATTTTGCAGAATCTCTAGGAATTCCCTCTTCCAGTCTGAGAACGATAATAAAAAATAAGAATGAAATTAGCAATGCAGCGAAGGGTGGTTGCAAACGTAAAAAAGTAAAGTGTGGAAAATATGAAGAAATTCTAATTGAATGGATTCATCAGTCCCGTGATGCATCAGTGCCATTAAGTGGCCCAATCATTCAAGAAAAGGCGCGTGAAATAGCGGGCAGTGCACTAAATCTGCTCCGAAAATATATTAGTGTTGCTCCTAGGGGTGTATCAATTGATGTTAATAGTTATCTGAACCGCATTGAAAATGTCATAATTCATAACAGTAGCACACACATACGGCAAACCACAATCAAAGATTTTTTTAATAGGAAATAAGCTCACATTTGCACTATATCTATTGCAGAATCAAGTATCTTTCCTGTAAAATGGTGTCTAAATGTTTTCCCATCTTATAAATCATTTCCCATCTATAGCGCTATCCTGCTTATTACGCTTGTAGGTCGTGGTCCCTTGACGAGCGTAATAAAGGGGTTTTACTGTATTTCTACTCTGCCTCCACGATGGAAGTTTGAATTGGCCGACTTTATACTAATAGTTGCCAACTGGAATCTGTTGATCTTTCTGATAATATCAACAACATTATTTGGAATGTCATTAATATAATCCTTCCATAGTTGTCTTGTTGTTTCTATCTGCATCCAAAGCCATGGTTGAATTCTTCCTGCACTTCAGTTCACAGAAGAAGGCAAGGAATATCTTTTGCCATCATCCTATGCCAATAAATCATGTTGTTTTTATGAGAGCTGAACGACCCTGCCAAATGGTTTCAGCTTTTCTCCTTCACACCAGGCATTGTCCTTTTTTAGCTGGGCTTAGGTAACCTATTGAAGTTCATCGTGAAAAATGGTGAAATATGTTTTTGCAGTAAATTATCTAGTATTTTTTATTCACAAATTATTAATATGACTTTACACATCTTTACCTTAATCTGTAGTATTTTGTCTTTTGCCTATGAAGTTGTGCCTCTTGCTAGTCGTCTTCTGTGATACTTTTGAATTTTTCAGTGTGTTGCACCCAGTGGTACTCTTCTATCATATTAGCATTTGACCAACCCTGGTTCTTTCCATTTCCTTAATATCTTGATGAAAACTTTCTCCTTGTTCTTCACTCTCACTGCACCAAGATTTTCTAGGAAGGAAAATCCAAGTGTGCATTCAAAAATTGAATTTTTATGCTCACTGAATATCCTAAAGCATCGTCTCAACAATGATTACATAGCCAGGGACCTTGTTATTTTTTGGGAACTTAGTAACTTTCGAAAGTAATCCAGGTGTCTTTTTTAATATCTTTTGTTATAGGCAAGAAGTTTTTAACTAACAATCTTCATTTATACTTATTACAATTGTATAGAAGAACAGGTTTTAAAATCCTTTAAGAGTTGATAAGGAGCTTCCATTCACCCAGTTTGTGCTCATTGCCGTGCATCAGACCTTCAATGTCACTGCAGTTCACTAAGTCTCCCTTTTTTGAAAAATAGAAAGTAAACTTCTGTTCTGTTTCTTTATAAACAGATAGATATAAACATTTCAGAAACATTTATTTCTTCCAATAAATTCTTTTCTTTCAATATGCGGCAGTGTGATGAAATTTTTAGTGTGATTTTTTTTTTAATTCGATACCTTAAAATACATGAAGAACAGATAAGATTTTTACGATTTTTTTTTTTTTTTTTTTATTGTAAGCCTGTGTAATTGAAGTAAGATGAATTAATATATCTTAAATTATTTAAATAAAATTATCCATGCTTTTGCAGTAACTGTCTTTAATATTTGTAGTGTGTGTTTATTTATTTAGAGGTGAAAAGATATTGAAAATTATTTCTTTGCCTTTACAGCTACAGTTCATACGATCGATTCTGCCCATTCTACAAAAGTGTGGGAATGTTGAAAAATATGATTACTTTCTATGATTTGGCTCGTCATGCAGTGGAAACAACAGCACAAAGTGACAACAAAATCACTTGGGCAATTATTCGTGAAGCAATGGGAGATGTCTTATATCAACTCAGTAGTATGAAATTCAAGGTATGGTATATTTTTTTGTCTTTTTCTATATTTCATTGATCAATAATGTTTGAAGACTATTCTTAGCTAAATTCACTTTCCCAAAACATAACCAAATCTCAAAGCCAAAAATAATTGGGCAGTGTCTTAAGAAACATTCTTTGCTCTTAAATCCTGACTATCCCAACTTTCTCAAATTTTGGAGAAACATAAGTGAGATATTTCATCAAATTTAAGCTTTTTAAATTTAATATAATTTTACAAGTATATACAGATAGTGGTGGTTTTTTTTAAAAAATGAATAAACAAAATAATATGGAAACAGTAATGTATTTTAATGCGATACTGAAATACGTCATCAAAACTATTTACTTCCCAATCATTTCGAAGCTGTTTTTTTAAATTGATTCAAAAGTTTGAATATTTCTACAAATAAGTTATCAACAAGATCTACAATGTATTAAAAAAGGAATTGAAGAACTAATGTCATTATATCACATCCCAATTTTGTCAGCTTTGTCCTAGTGATTTCAGCTTAAAGGAAAAAAAGTCGTCTGTATTTCAGATTTTAATTAATAATAATAAAATGTACTTATAGATGTCTTTCCTTCAGTTTGTCTTAAAATAAGTTACTATAGAAAAATAGTCAAAGAAAACAAGTAAAGATTTAAGATCTAATTAATTTTTTTTAATTTCAAACTTCTCAATTGAAAATTATCTTTGTAGACTGATATTAATATGTATATTTATTGGTGACTTGATAATAATAATAATAGGGTCCAAAAAAAAATTTAACTTGTGTTGTACAGTGAAGCCTCAGTGTACGAAGGAACCATTTCTTCCATGTTGTACAAAATAGCCCAAGCCAGCCACTGTTCTTGGCCAAAACAAATGTACATAGTTTTTGTCTTAGTTTTAATCATTGACGCCAACCATTTGACTTTTTTTATCTTGTGATTTGCTTGTGTCATTATTGCGAACAGTATTGGAAAGTTTTTAGAATTTTCTCTTAAAATTCAAGGTAAATTTCAGTGAAAGGTCATTAGTGAGCACCAATCAAGCACAGTGAGACAGTGATGTAGTTAAATGGAAAAGAAGTGGGAACAGAACTGCAGCATTTTTCCATCATTTCGATTGAATCCAAATTCCAAAGTTATTGTGAATTAAGTGTCAGTTAGTAGATTATTTAAAAAAAAAAAAAAACTATTTAAACTGAAATAGATTTTTTCTGTTAGAATATTCTTTAAGAGATATTTCATTTCTTGTTGAAGTGGCACTGTGTTTGCAAAGCACTGTGGGATTGCTTGTCGCTCTTCAAAAAATTTGAATTCACATGCACTGTAAAAAATTGGGATTTTTAAAATACAATATTCATACAAATTAGAGCAGGTTTACAACATGCTAAAATTCTTTTAATATTCTAAGGAAATTGCATTTAGTAAAGGATGTAAATAAGCTATAATGAAACTGAAAATTCAGAAGTCGCTGATTGATTCTTGAACTAATATAGAAGGCTTTAAAAAGCGGTACAAATCAGATGAAGCATTTTTTCACATTTCTTTGAATGTGGGATTTGTTCATGACAAAATTAAATGACAGAAGTACAATTTGAAAACCTGCGATTGTTTCTTAGAAGGAAGCAATGACAAAAATGTCTCCTTTGATTTGGCCATTATCAATATCAGTTGTATATAAACTTTATTAAATCGTTAGTGCAATATATTTAGTGCTTTAGAAAATTATACAATGCCAGAAAGCACCAATAGTTTTATTGATAGTTTATGTGGGTAAATTATTTAACCGTCACAGTCAACTGTTTACCGAAACACATTATTTTTTTTAAATGATCAAAAGAAACGGCTGCAGAGAGCTTCCTTTGAAAAGACCTGTCACATTCTTACAAGAGATTTGTAAAGAAAAGTGTTTGTTTAAACAATAATAGTGATCAGCATTAAAGTGTTTAGCAAAGGCTAGTAAAAAAATTTAGGCACGGCCAGTAAAGCATCTCAAATTCAGTCAATTGATTTTGAACTGTAGATAAACTGCTATAATTGAACTCATTAATCTACAATAAGATGAACTAAAAGCAGTAGGATCTGAGGAGGTTGGATACACAAGCTGTCCATGTTCTAATGAAGCAAATTATATCAAGCTTATCAAAAGGAAATCAAAATTTTGTATATTGAAAAAGATTCTAAAACAAGGAAAATAATTGAAAGCCTATGTATTAGAAATACGAAAGATAGAAATTTAAATAGGAATGATGGAGTGGAAGTTAATAATTGTTTAGTAGGAATGGCTAATAACTTGAGAAATTATGTTCACGTTGTCATAACACTGTAAAATTAGATGAATTAGATTGTTAATTACTTTTATAGTTGGATTGTTTTAAATCTATTATAAGGTTTGTTTAAACAATTCATTAATGTTCGCATGCCCTCTTAAGATTAATTTATCGTAACTTATGTTTATTATGTAGGCTTGATAAAGAGGAGACATATTTTTATCTCCTCGAAAATTTGTGTTCATAATAAATGTACTATAAGTTATTACATTTATTTTTGTTAGTGATGATGATTAATATATCAACTTATCACTAAACATGAGTAATTAGAATTTCAAGCAGATTCTTCTGTAGAGGTATAGCTACATGGTGGGGAAGTTCCACAGTTGTAAAAACTCTTAACTATTGCAATACTAAAATGAAAAAATAATAATAATAATGCAATTAAATTCACTTCAATAATTTCAGGATCCAGTTAAAGAAGGTGAAACCAAAATTAGAGCAGACTTTGAAGAACTATATGAAAGGATGCAACAAGAATTCCGCAACTTGGAGGATTAATTGGTATTTTTCTTTTTATATATATATAAAATGAATGAAAATCCATTCCTCAATGATAAGGATCAGGGTTATATAAGGGAACACAATTCTGCCTTCGGAAACCCTAAACACAAAACAAAAATATTAGTGTTACATTCCTAATTTAGTTAGATATTGGAAAGTAAATGTAAATTACTGTTTTGTATGAAAGATGGTTATGAATTTCATTGAATCACACCCATACTTAAGTTGATTTGTTTTTGGTTTTTGTTTTCTTTTAGCTTAAATGAATATTGTTATCCGTTATTGGACAGTGAGTGTGAGCTCTCTAGCTTCGATAGTAATGTTAGTGTGAGATTAAAATAATATATTCAAGCCCTAGATTTAAAACAAAACAAAACCTGTGTATATTATAGTACTTAATATATAACCTATTAAACCTGTCGTGTACTTGTACATAAAGTTTAAATGCATAAATTCATGGGTATATAAGGCATCGTTGCAGTGAATCAAGACACCCTAGAAATTTGATTTAAATCACAATTACAGTATTTTAAGTAAGTGCAAAACGATGTTTGACTTGTTTCAAATCGTTCATATTTATTTTGTAAACTGCTTTCAGTTTCAATTAGGTTTATTTGATTATTCACCTGTTGTATATAATGGAGATTCTACCGGTTGCAAACATGTTATTTATTTCTAAATTTATCCATTTTATGTTTTTCATCCTCTTTATCAAAAGCTGGAGTTGTTCATGACTAAAAATTATGGCCTTGAGGATTCAGAATTTCATAATATATCAGGTTAAATTTTATAATGTAGATAACAGCTGATTATTTTTCTAAAAAGAATAAATCCCTTAATCTTTCCAAAGAAAGTAGTTGCATACAAGGCACTTTGTTGCAATTACATAAAATGTTCTTAAAAAGGCAAGTTCTAATGTACATAATTAAATTAAATAATCTTATCAATTTAATAATAAGTGATTAATTCATTGTAATTAAACATTGATTCTGAAAAAAAAAATGATAAATATTCAGTTTAAAGCATTAATTGTAAGTAATTGCAATAAAAAAAATACTGGACGAGACATTATTTGTAGCACATTAATAACGTAATTGGTCTTCATTTTTATTTCTTATAAAAGAGAAGTATTAAACTTGAAGTGCACACATTCTTAAAAGGAATTATAGTTTTTGATCCGACCTAACTTCTCACTTTCAGTTAAATGTCACTCACTTGGTAGGTAGCTGACTGTGTGTGTGTGTGTATTCTTTTTTTTCTATTTACCATTTCATAGCTTCAGAAAAAAAAAAAAAAAAAAAAATATTTCAAATATTTGAAACCCATAATAAAGGTAATGTGTAAGCGTTGGACTGACCTCAACTTAGTCCAGTTGGTCACAGAGTGTTGGGAGTTGTTCTTCTCAAGAGCAACGTAGATCTGTAATGGGATACAAAATAATAATAAATAATAAAGTAATTTAGTTTTTAATAATTTTGGAAGACTTAATACAGCTTCAGAAAAACAAAAAAAAAAGTTATATCCACCTTCCATTTCAGCAGAAAGAAATCGTACATTAAAGCTTTTAACCTGAGTATTATTCTGTTGCCATAACCTAAAATGCTGAATGTTAATTGTGATTAATTCCAAAAATAAATAAATAAATAAATTAGCAATGTAAACTTGCTATTTAATCAAGAATAGATGATGTAATTTTCAAGTATATATATATATATTTTTTTTAAACATTATTTTCAGAAAACAATCATAATTCTTAAACTTACTAACAACAAAAATAAGCTTTAGCAATAAAAATTACAAGGTTTGTAAGACTTTGATTTGTTATTTAACATAATAAAAATTTGCCTAATAATTCATGGGAGTATTTTCAATGCTTACTGAAACATTATAAAAAGAAACACCACAATAAGTGGAGCACGAGTTCACAATTTGATTCAATCGCTTTATTTCTCAAAAACTTATTATATTTAATGATGGGGACATTTTTAATAATATTTAAAATACTAATTGATAATAAAACTTCTAAATAGGCTGCTTTTAGAGTAGTGAAATGAGAATTTTAAAATCATGAAGTAAGCTTAGAAATTACAATTCGGGATTTTAAGGAAATAATTTAGATTTGAAGGGCGTATTTCAAAAACAGAACTTAAAAATGATTAAAAGCTTTTCTTAAACTATTTGTTTGTGCGATAGTCTCCTTCATGCTTAATAATTTTAAAAGCATTGTTATATTATCCTTTGACTCGATCAAAATTCAGTGTGCAACGGAGAGGGAATATTAACTAATGAAAATATATTCCAGTTAATAAGTTTTCGTTTTATCGTAACATGAAAAGAAAAACAGGAAGTTGCCTTTCAGTATTTAAGAATTATAAAGGATTGTTTTTTGTTATTGTTTTGGTTTTATTTTTTTTTATTTCTTTTATGTTTTGAGAATTTTGCTAATGACATTCAGTTTAACTTTTAAATTTTTTTCGCACAAAACTGCCAATTATAAGTGTTTGTATTAATATGCTGTGTATTTTAAAATGTGTTGTGCATTCTTATAAAATTACAGATGTAATTTTTTTCCTGCAATACAAAACTGTGACATAGTAATCTATATATAGATTTGAATGAAATAAAATATTTTTAACTGTACAGATATATATTGTTCAATTAATGTAATTTCCTTTCGTTACATGTAGCTTCTAAGGTGGTTCTCTCCTTTCTCCTCCTTTGAATTTTAAGAAAAATGTGCCTATAGGAAACAACTGATAGTATTTGATCTAAGGGGAAATGCTTCGGGTGACAAGCCTCTTCCAAATCATTATTTGAAGTGATATTTTTGAAATTGTCAGTATCCATTTAGAATTTCAACAACTAATTCACCTGCTGCGTATAAGGGAAGAAAAGCTATTTGAGAAACTGTGGTTTAGGTAACCACTAGCGACTTTCATTGTAGTGGCTATTTCTTTTTGGTTTGGTTTCTTTGTTAGTATAAAGGTTTTCAAAAAAATTTATATTGTTTTGTAACTATTTAGTTGCAAGAGTGATATAAAGTTGTATCTTAAACTTTCAATAACAATTTTTCCTATAAATTTGACATAAATATTTGCTTCTGCATTACATAAATATAATGCAAACAAAAATCTAATTGAGGTGATAAGTTACAGGGAAACAAAATCCATCATTCCAACCCTACATTTTTAAAGCATTAAACATTTTCTTTCCAGTAACATATAAATCTGTTGATTCGGTATAAATCAACGGATTGTTATCAAACTAGGTATATTTAGTCTATAATATATATATTAAAAAAAAAATACATAATTGGTTGACTTAAGCTGAAGCCTTTAAAACGGCCCCATTCAGTTTCAGGTGAAAAATCCAATATTTACACTAAAATGCTTTAGAAATTGAGATTTTCAGTGAATTAAAAACATTTATCCTGGTGTGAATCTTGCGTGTTAGTGAAACATTAGTTAAGTTTAGTTACAAATAATTATTTTTCATTTCCTGCATCAGGCAACAAGAGGCACATGTCACTCAATTCATTTTTATATTTCATAGATACATATATATTTTCATGTAAAGAATGTGATAGTAAATCATGTTACCTTTTGATATAAAACTAAATTCATTCTTTTTTTTTTTTTCTGTTTTAAATTCAAATCATCCCTTTTCTCTGGTTTCCTTGATATCCTAAGTTGTAAATATCATTTACTCTTGAATTTTTCCATTTTCTGCAATAATATACTGTATATTGGATGTTTTAATTGATCTAAACAGTTTTGTTGATTATTACAGATTTTAGTCCTGATGTGCAATTGACTATAATTTTTATATATATTTTTTCTTAATGCCGATGTGTGTTGACAACTAATATCAAAAAGTAGGTTAAAGTTCACGAAATTCTAGAAATTTTAGCTGCAGATTAAAATGAAAATTCCTGTAAGGATCGTTTCGTTGATTTGTATTAGCCTTTAGAAGAAACTTCAGAACCGATTTAAACCAGATAATTGTTGAGATTTTGTTTTGTAACTGAAACCATGTTACAGGTAAATTTCTGATATATTAGTATTGTTGAAGTATGTAAATATAGCAACATGCATAATAATAAAATACTGTGTTATCCGTTATAACTTTTCTTTTCTTTTTTATCTTTGCAGTAACAGGAATCATGTACTGTGTGTGGCATTCCCAATGTCACATTGCGAAGTAGTGCTTTCCTGCATTGCTTTCCTTAAACTAGTCTAAAGCAGGGCGCACACGATGCAGCATTTGCTGTGCAACTCGTTGCAGTTAAGTTGCACAAAAAAGGTTGCAAACGACAGTCAGGGTGCACACGATGCAACATTCTTTGCGCCGCCATTCAGACCAACGGGCAATCCCATAATTCATTGCGAACACGGCTTCCGAGGTGAAAAATTAAAAAAAAATTGAGGTTTTTCAAATGCTCTGATACATTCTGCCGCATTAAATTATTGCATTTACATATAAACTGTATTTATGTGTGAAAGAAACTCGCAATACTCTGATATTTATTGTGTATTCGCTATTTGCCATCTCAAGCGAAGGAAATCTGTTTCGACGCCTTGTTTCCCGCTTGGGCCGACGTCATGATTGACGTATTCCAATGCTGCACTGTGATTGGGTAATTCCATGCAGCTTCCTTGCAGCTTGCGGAGTTGCACCGAGCAGATATCCTCGTCTTTGCAGCTTTTTCTCCATGCAATTCTGGTTGCAACTTTGGCCATGCAGCTCCAAAACGCTCTAGGCCAAAAGTTGCACATGCAACTCGGCCCAAAGCTGCATCGTGTGCGCCCTGCTTAAGAGCGTAGAGCTTGAGGCATACGGGGAAGCATCGGGCAGCTAATGGGACATTGGGAATGCCACCCACAGTACATGGATTCTTTTGATTCAAGATCCTCTTCTACGGGCTTTAGTTCATATCAAAAATAGAAGAAAAGGAGTATAGACAATGTACTCTAATTTACTTTCACGCCTTGAGCTTTCATCAATACTAATCTGGGACAGTTGTTTCATCCTTGTTAGGACTCATCAGCCAGATTTACCATCAATGAAAGGCTTGGAAGGTACAAAAGACTAATGGATCCTTCTCCTGCTCCCAGGGGTGGGACCCTACAAAGCAAACAACAATAGGAAAAATGCTGTAACCTCTGCAGCAACACCTCCACAGTGGGCATTGAGGCTGATGAGTCCCAACAAAGACGAAAAATCTGTCTCAGATTCCCATTGATGGTAGCTTAAGATGTGAAATCAAACCAGAGTGCATTGTCTATACTACTACTTTTTTTTTATGTAATCTTCATGCACGTTAAAACTTGCCTCAAAATAAATAGGGCACCTCTATTATGAAAGTTTTTAAATAAGTACTGTCGGGTTACCAGGTTACGACGCTTGTGCATAGGTAGTTCTTAGGTAAGGATCAAGAACTGCCTTTAGCTGTTATGTACTAAAATAAGGAAGAGATCTTTCAATAGCATAACATATCACTTACATTCAAATTAAATTACTTGTCAATATCTAAAGACAAACGAAATAAGTTTGCTTTGTTTGACTTGAAATTGCATCAAACTTTCAACATCTTTTCTGAAAACAGTATAGTACAATGGATTTAGTTTACATACAGTTCTATGAATAAGTTGTTTTATATTCTGTGATTTTTAATCACTGTTCAGATTTTGTCAAACAAAAATTGGAATTTTTAATGTAATTTTAATGCAACAAAAAACATTAATAAACAGTCGTTCTATTACTCAAGGCAATCCCTTTTCATCTGAAAAAAATGCTTACCAAAATTCCAGTGTTCAATGTTTATGATAATTTGAAATACTAGATATCTTAAGTACTTTGAGAGAATCTGAATTGTAACTTTGCATTGATACTGAAAATATTTTGATTGACCTTTTCTTGCGTCGACTGTTCTATTCAAACAGGATCCTTTAATTTTAAAATCTTCAACAACAGAATTTAATGGAAGAAGATTGTTTTCTAATGTTTTTCTCTACTATTGACTGTTTTAACTAAGTTTTAATGTTTGAACCTCGTATCTTAATTTTTGTTATATTAATTTCTTTTTCTTTTGGAAAGATTTCATTTCAGCTGTGTTTCCTGAGAATGAAATCATCCCCTTTGAAAATTGTGATAGGAAAGTATTACCAGACCTTATTTAGAAATTAACTGATAATCAACAATTAAGAATTTGAAATAGAAAGAAATATGGCACTCACAAATCTAAACTAAACAAAATAAACATTAAAAATAAATAAATAAATTCATGTACTGGCCTCTGCTAGCCTCAGTAAATATTCTATGCGCATTTACATAAAAAAAAAGTGCCTAAAAAATGTATAAATACACTAAAAGTTGAGACCAGATGATACCTGAAATCGGCATATTTTTTCCTATTGC
>JAFIDM010005346.1:19484197-19523620 GCA_023159025.1 Thereuonema tuberculata
GTTTACTCCATCCCATGTCTCCATAACGATTGTATTTATATTGGAGATTCAGGCCGGATTTTATAAACTTGAGTACTTTGTATTTTAATATGAAAAAAATAAACCTAACAATAAGCTTATGAAGATCTATGTTAAGAGTAATTATAAATATTAAAACACATTTTAATAATAGTTTTTGTAGTTAACAATGGAAAGTTCTAGTAATATACAAAAACAAGTTTGGCTGTTTAAGCATTACTTTAATTGCACTGAGGCTTTTTGATCTTTCCATATCCGTATGGTAAACATAGCGGCTGAAGAACGTTATAGGTTCAGTCTAACTTTGTAACATTAATATGCATGATAATATCCATTAATTACCATGCATGTAGAGGGAAGAAAGTATTCTTTTAAATTCGAAACACACACTTTTGTCCATCTGCGATAACTCAAAATCTACTTACACACGAAATTGTGGATGTTTTAAATTACTTAAGCAAAGATCAATATTGATTTTTGTATGTTTTGTATCTAAAGACGAGGAGGTAGAGACTAAAAAACATGTAGGATTCTTCTTAAACTACGTATAGTAGTGGTCCTCAGTTTTTTCCTTTTAAATGAGAATTCTCGTGAAATCATCCAACCATAAAAGCGAGAGATACTAACACCATCCATTGTACGATGAATATTTCCATTGAGCCCCTGAAGAAGGCTAGGTCTTTAAATAAGGGCCAAAACCACCAATACAAAGATCTGTAGATTTATCCGTATCATCAGGACAGCTTCCTATAAAGAAAGTTCAAATCTTGCTGGTCTACAGTCTTTTTATTTTTTGAACAAGTACTAACTTTTGAATTTTACAATGCGAATATTCAAAAGTTCCTACGCCAACTCTTAGTTTTTGGTTCCGATTGGCTTTTGTATTTTTGGAACTGAGACACGGTTAACTCTGTCTTTTAGTGTTAATGAAATAGTTACTCACATTATTCAGTTAAAGCCCAGTTGGCAAAGAATTGACAGCATTGCAACACGTGTCTTCGGTGCATTCCCAATTTCTGTTCTAAATATTGTTAGGTTTTCCAGGAAGGAGAAAGAATAAGGCAGTATTTATTATCCAGAGACAAGATGTAATTAAGACGTTGTGATAAATACCTTTGTTTTATAAATAATAAAAAAAAAAACAGAACTAGGGAAAGCTTTGGAAACTTTAACATAATTTAAGCCTACTTGAGTCTAAATTACTCTTTATAGTTTTATTAATTTGGTAGGTGATCAAACAATTTATAAAATTTCTTTATAAATTTTACTGAACAGAAATTAAACACACATTCTTGAGCGCATCATTTCTCCTGAAATCATCATTGTTGGTTATATAAATAGATGATAGAAATTTGAAGTAAGGGACAGAAATAACAAAGAAACGGCCGTCCTTGGCTTGTATTTGCGATATCCTGGGAAGCAATAAAACCCGTTACAGGACCTCTCTTTAGGTTTAGTTTCTTACAAAGAAATCCTCCTCAGACCATACATCATTTTGTTTCCTAACTTTCTAATTCTGCATTTTTTTTTTTAATAAATTCTTATGTTTGTTTACGAAAACATTGGGAAAAGATAACCTCTGTTCGTGAAAACCAATTTTGTAGTCAGTAATTTCCAATAAACAGAAACAAATGGAAGTCCAATCAATTTGTTTCTATTTATTCGAAATTACTGACTACAAAATTGGTTTTCACGAACAGAGTTATCTTTTCCCAATGAACTTGGAAGTCCAATCAAAGTTCTTCAATTCGCCACCAGGAGTGCTGGTGTCACATGACTGCTACAAAATGGAACGCCGTAAGCTTTGAAAATAAAACCTGTTCTACATTAGAACAGCAGAGGCAATCTCTTAGCCCTCAAGCCATGGCGCTCCAATGGCGTACAGGTTGCCTACTGAAATGGCACGTCTAAAGCGCCTTTTATAAAAAATATTTGCAATTCTTGATAAGAAAATGTAGTTTTTAGTGGAAGCTTCTTTATTACAGCTAAGCAACTTCACATCGTCTTAAGTTGAATACCACGATTGTTGATTTTTACAGTTTTCAACATGATCTTTGTTATATCATAACTTAAATCTTACGTATAACTGTGATTAAACAAAATAATTTCAATTTAATTGTTATCGTTGATGAGGGAAGCTGTGTCATAGGATGTATATTGACTTTTAAAATATAAGAGAGAATAATTCTCTTATTTGTGATTTCTCATGGGGCTAGGGTTAAATCATGAAAGTTTTCGAATCATCTACAGAGCCAGACAAAAATCATACATATTGGAGAACATTTACCATGCCTTATTCGGTGTTCGAACACAAACCCTTCTGCTATTATGTCCTAGGATTTTTAGATTGATTTAGTGAAAAGGTAAGAAACGAAATAAAAGAAAAATGTTCAAACTAAAGCAGTAGCTGCTATTTTAAAAATACTCTGATTGAATTCTTACTTCTTTGTTGAAAATCTATTCTTCGTTAGTTTTCTAGATCTTTCAACTGTGTAAGTACCTGATTCCCTGTGGAATTTAGAGGTCACCTTGAAACTTTACCAGTTGGAACAAACCGACTTCAAAAGTTTATGGTTATGTTTTTTCTTCCAATTGAGTCTAAGATTTAATAGTTTGTCTTAACAGTTTTGTAAACAAAGAAAAGCGTTTGAGTGAATATATCTCGTGTTTATTGTTCCAGTAAACTAAGAAAAACAGACCATAAAAGAAACTCAGAATTCTTTACTATCTAGTTTGTTTGTTTTTATTTTTTTTACCTTAATAAAATAAAAAAAAAAAATCATTGTTTTAAAAATGAATGTTCTTAGGTTGAAAATTGTTCTTGATTTCAAAAGTTATCAATGAAAAGATTGAGGACATTATTTTTTCACAATTGCTTTACAGAGAATTGTAAGAAGGTTTACTAAGTTATTTTAGATAGATTATCATTAACGTTATATCGAGTTTAAGAAGATCAGTCAAAATCTTATATTGTTCATTAAGTCTATTAGAGCCTTAGGTTGGTTAAGTTCTAATTTTATCGGCATTATCTTATCTTTTTTTTTTTTTTTTTTGACTGTAACAAAACGATATATGAATATATACAATTTTTTTTTTCTTAAGATGACAAGTGACCCTAAGAAACTGAAGACAACAAAATAAAAAAACAACAATAACATGTGGAAATGAAATCCTTGACAGATGTTTCGAGCTTATTAGGCTCATTAGGCAAGAGCTACTCAGTAAGTAAAAACTCAAAAGGCTTACAAGGTGGAAAATAATATATTCTTAAGATGACTAGTGACCCCTCAGAAACTGATATACAAGTATGCGGAGTAATTGTGGATTATTATGATCCGGATGATTGGGTTATAAATGAAAATCACTTAAGCAACGTGTTATTGCTGTCTGTATTAAAAGAGCCAAAATATTTAAATACAAATAAAGTATTTTTAAAAACTTTTTATTTAATCTGAAAATCGTCCGGATATTTGGTGTTCGGATAATTGTAGTTCTACTGTTTTGTTGTTTTTCTTTATCTGTCAAGCAATCTGTTGGCCAAATTGTGACGGATGAGGAACACATACATTGGGATTGCCTATCAAAATGTGAGTGTTTATATTGAAGAATGAGACCGTTCCTATAACTCCCGAGGGAAGGGTTATCAAATGGGATTAGAAATGTCCGGTTTGCATTCACTTCCTACATCTGGTCTCACTGAATTGGAGAAAGAAAAAGAAAACAAGGTAGGGAAAGCGATTAGTAAACCAATCACAATGCTTCGCAACGTCTTCTGATAAGAAAATATCATTGATATTGCTTAAATGTCCTTATTACAAATGTGCGATTGTTGTGCTTAATGATAATTTAATGAGATTTTAATGATACTTGTCCACAGGACAGACAAAACGAGAATATTAGTCTGCTGATCTTATCAGAAGACTAAAAAATACTTGAGATGTTTTAGTATTAAGAAATTTTTTTATTGGCCAGGGATGTCTCTACGGGGCGTTGGAAGTATAGGCCCCCAACGATTCTCGACTATCGGACGAGGCCGCGTGATCAGTCCGATGTTCTTCCGCCTTTCACTCCCGGGAAAGAAACCCGGTCCTATTTAACAGACGGTTGAGTGGACCTAGGATCCGTTTAGAAGAGAAATATTCAGAGAAACATCCCTGACCTCCGTTGGGAATTGAACCTGACTCTATCAACTCCACATGAAGAAAAATAGTGATTAAGAATCCTATTATTTTTATGACAGTTTTATTTATTTATTATTTTTTTTAGCTGCGAACAGCATTGGATTTGTCTTAAAGTAAATTTGTTTGTTTTTGTAGAAGTTGATACCGAATGAAATGTTTGCCTTATTTGTCTTCATTTGAGCTATTTGAATAAACATTGAATAAACGTATGATTTGTTTTACGACCTTTAGTGGTCCATAATATTCGCAATTCAATTAAAAAAATATATATGCACTGATTGTATAATCACATATTGTAGAAATTGCGCTGTTCTGCGATAGATGGCTCTCAAAAAGCTGACCTGTACAGTTTTGTTTCTGAAAGATATAAACAATAATAAGATTGTTGTGATAAGAAAGTGATTAGCAAAGCATTTGGTAGTCGATTAATAAAATAATGATAACAATCAGTTAATAGTCGTAGATATCTTTTAAGAACGCAGTTTCTGGAATTTAATTTTCTTTTGATTTATTCTTAATGAATCTTCCCTTTTATTGAGTTACTAAGTTTATGAATTCACTGTTTGCTTTTAGTAAGAGCTAAATGTTTCATTCAAACATTTTACTTAATCACATTACATGTGAAAGTAATAAAAAAAATATATCTTCCCAAGAAGTATTCTCAAATATAAAAGATAAATTATTTATTTTCAATTTTCATCAATGATATTTGACTTACTATCAATTGATATCAGTTTTCAACAAGATTTCTTCCTAATCTTCTTAACAGGACAAATCTTTCATTTGATGCAAAAAAAGAACATCAGTATTATTTACTTAAAATGTGTGAATGGGATTAACTGCAGGCAATGGATTAGTATTCCTTAAGATGGAACACAGACTTTAACTCACTTCATGAACCAAATTTTCTTAAAATATAATTTATTCTTAAGTAAAAATAGAAAAACTGATAAGAAAAAAAACAACATTTTCCGTACATTTTTCTCGTTCGAATGGTTGAAGAATCCCTTTATACATATTCTACAGCAAAGAAAAACAAGGAAATAAGTTTTAGGTTTGAAAATATTTATAAATTTCATTTACATCGAAATAAGATTTGAAATATCTTTCTTTTTCTTTTTTTTGTTCTATGAACAAACAAAAAAAAAGCAAACAAAAACGAACTATCTTTGGAAGCTGAAACTTAAATGATCTAGGCTTATGTTATGTGATTTCCTAATTAATTTTAATAAATTTTCTCATAGATAAGAAAAGCGTATTAATCATTGTAACCTAAGAACTATTTATCCTCGATAACTAAAATTTTACTGATAGATTTAGACTATCCAAATGTGGGTTTCCTATTCATTTTATATAAACTAGATAGCTATCCGCTCAGAAAACCTCACAAATATATTTTTATTTTATTTTTTTTTAATAAATAAAATAAGATACATTAATTAAACTGAAACCTAAAATTTCAAACTACAGATAAAAATAAATTAAAGTTTAAATTCAAAAAATACATGCAATAGAATATTGAAATCCATTTGTAATAGTCGGAAATTTGTTGCCTGGCAACGCACTTGTGAAATTCCACACGTTGTGAACAGCAATGACCATGTAACAATACTTTTGTTGCTTGGCAATGTGCGTGCGAATTCTTGCAAAATTCAATTTTTGATGAACAGTATGCAGGAAAGCACGCGCACAATTTTTTTAATAATACAGAATTTGCTTGTCTAAATAAAAATAAAGCAATACATCGGAAGCGCAGTGGTGCCTCAAAGGAAAAAAAATCATAATGAAAAACTCACCAATGAAAAATTGGTGCGCAGGCCTCATGAATTTTTTTAAAGCATAAAAATTCAAACTGCGCATTTGAATTATTAATAATAACAATGGGTGAGACCAGATCGCCAACGAGCGTGAAACAGCTGTTCCAGGATGTCACTTGTAAAATAATTTGGTCTCACTCATTGTTAAAAATAAAGCATTTTAGATGAGTAACTTCCAAGGAAAATTTAGAACAATTGACATGGTAATTGTAATTTTGTATTGTTGCTTCTTTCATAATTTAACATAAAAAATTCAAAGAACTTAAAACCTTCCAAAAAATGTTGTTTCGTAATTCTTTCTTTCTTTTTTTTTTTTTTATAAAATCTTGAAAAACAAGAAAAACTAAATCTTTACTAATATCTACTGAAAATAAACATTCCATTTTCTGATAAATAAATGAATTAAATCCTCAATATTTAAGTAAATTATGTGAATTAACGGATCAAATCTCGTGCAGTGGATTGCTAAGATTTAATATTCATTATTTGAGGTAATAGAAATAGGATAAAAATTCATTGTTTAGATTTCACTGCTTTTCTTTGGGAATTTTGGGACGGCATATACACAGACTGGCAGATCTGAGGAGCTAATAAGTAATACCAAAAATCTCAATTAATTATTTTATGTACGTCTTCCTCTACACCTGTCCCATTAACGTTTACGTCGACCGGGAGAAAATTACTTGCTGTGACGTACAAAAAAAACTCAAACCAATAATTGATAGCAATTTAATAGCATCTCTCGCTTTTATAGAATGGAAAGTAATTTCCCAAATTTTTTTTCAAAGCAATAAATTTTAGAAAAAATGCAATCAGCTGACGTCACCAATGGACCAATCAGCACAAGGACAGCCAATGACGTCGATCGCTTGACGTTGGGAAGAATTAGATCTAATTAAGTTTTTCCTTGAAAGAAACTGTAATTGATCATCTTCATCATCACGAAATGGATGATTTCTTACACCAGGGACTTTGAGAAAATTCTGGATTAAGTATTGATTAACAAAAAAAAAGAAAGGCAATTTCTGATCAGGAACGGCCTTGATTTCAGAATCTCTTGAACGGGTCGAGTCATTTGAGTTTTGAAATTACGCGTTATCATTTTAGTATTAAAATTTCCTCTTAATTCTCGAATTAAGAGGGAAAAAAATTAATTAAAATTTTTATAATTCTCTTAAGGGAATGTTTTTATCAATAACAAACAGATTTTGATAAAAAATTGTAAATTAATGGACTTAAAATATCAGAAAAATAAACGTAAAAATTTAAATTGCACGAAATGCATAATTTATCCGCTAGAAGTCGTCAGAGTTTGTATTGGAAACCATTGGTCACTGCGTATTCTGCTGCAGGTTTCAATAACTTGAGAAAGGAATTTCAGCTTCCGAAGAATAAATATACTTTTTATTAACAACAACAAAAAGAAAAAGTAGAATAAAATATATGGAAAATATATAAGTAGAATTATTTCGGTTATGAAAATGAAACCGAAGATCAAATTTGAAGATATTTATCTTAAATATTTATCAGAACTATGACTGTTAAAATACATAAATGCCAAAAACAAAATTTTTAGGTAGAAATTTTCCATTTAAGGTAGAAATTGCTGGGTTTATTCTTTATACCGCCAGTATGTTTCGTATGATTATCCGTACATTTTCAAGGCTTAACATTCGAAATAAGAAGAATACATCTATCTGTATAAAAAGGTAAGTCCTGACTCACTCACTGACTTACTCATCAACGCCCAGCCCAAACCCTTGGACCTAGAAAGCTGAAATGTTGCACAGAGGTTCCCTTTATGATGTAGACAAGGAATAAGGCCACGGGATAGGGAATAAAGAGGATTTATATTTTCATTGTTTTATCGATATGTAGGTGTGTGGCGCCAATCCGCAATAATCTGAGTTATCCGGAGAAGACCACAACGGGCTGGGAACTCGTAGATTTTTTGATCTCGATATTAATTTGCTAAATAAATGTAAAAGTCGTGTATTCTCCGATCACCATATTAAGTTGCTCAATAAATAAAGATTTTTTTTTTTTTTTTTCTGCTATGTATGCAAAGCGACGGTACCCGGCTAGTTAAATATAAGAAGAATAGCATTTTTAACAAACAGTAAAACCGTCACATGATAAACTTACATTATATAAATTTTTCATAATTTCAGAAATTTCTTCTTTCCTGTTTAGTAGTTATTATGAATTTTCTTTATAAACAACGTCTCCTTAAACATCAAATTTTCTCTAGAATTAGAAATGCTATTCTTGTTCGACAGTAGGATGCCTGTAATGCTTAATAATATATATAATTAATCAAATATTACAATAGACTTCAGGGTTCTGTTCTTAATTTTAGCCTGCATTGAATCTGTATACATAACACATTTTATTTATATGTTTATTGAGTCTTCATTACCCTCGAGATTTTTATTTTTACACCGTTTGGGGTACTTTACACCAGTTCCCCGACCACTTCAACAGACCAAAAGTGCCGCTCTGTGCTACGCTATTGGATTAAGTTTTAAGAGATAAAAAAAACATATTTGCTTAATAAAGATAACATCTAGAGATTAACCTAGGAAGAGGATATTAACAGTACAGTATTTGGAGGGCATTAAACTTGTCAATTAAATGCTGCAAAATTTAAACTTACATCCACGAATTCTATTGAATTGCTGAAATAAATAATTTGGAACAAATTAACTTTACGATAATGCGTCTTTCTCGAACGGCACCTGGTTGGTATGTGTGCTACCCCGCCCCCTCCCCACTGGCTTGGGCCATCCCATCCTCTGGATATGAATGGTGTATCCCTGCCAGGGACAATTATTTTCAACCACAAGATATGTTAAATTTACATATATACTTAATTATTAGCTTAGAATCTTAGTTTTGCTGAAACAAGATTTGTATTTTTCTGGGATAGGAATTTGTATCTTTATTTCTTCTGATCTTAATTGATTGATCAAAGAAACAAGTTACAAACTGCAACACTTTCAAATATTTTTATCTCAATAAATGGTCCTCCAGTACATTGCTTCAATGCAGAGAAGTTTGTGACAAAACGGATCAAATATAAACATCAGTGTCCTGGATAAACCACCAAACCAGCCTGAACAACATTCATCTGCTGTCTTCAACTGATTTATGTAATTACTAGCAGCAAAGCCTGTCGGCTGATAGGCATAAAAAAATCTGAAAAATCATTTCATTATCAACCATCAAATATAAAGTAAATGTAATCTAAATACTGTTCTAACTTGTGAACGAAGCTTCTACTGCAGAAATGGTTTTTAGTTTTGAAATCAGCGTAAACTGTATGCCAAATTTCATTAAAATGGATGCAGTGGTAACAAAATTATTTAGTTTTGAACGTATGTTTTGTTAGAATTTCAGTTATCGAGGTCAGTTCCCAAGAATAAATTTTCATGGAAACATGGAATGACACAATGAAGTAATATTTTCATCCAATTTGAGTACTTTTGATTCAATGGTACCATTGAGAACCGTTGGATTTATCTTAATAGCTTAATTATATCGAGTTACATACAGGCGAACTTAGGCAATTTATATGTATATTTATATGTATTTGATTCGATTGGTGATTTGATTTGAATTTTTTTTTTTTTTTTTTTTAATATTTATCAGACCTATTTAGGTGTACTTCTTACCTGTAATATAGGTTCTGAGAGTTTAATCTAAAGGATCATTTTCCATCCTAAAAGAAAAACGAAATACCAACCATATCTAAAGTTTAATTTATCTAAAGAATAATTATTATTTTTGACTCATAACGCCGAAAGGCATTTAAAACTCACCTTTGTATAATCTAAATACTGCGCTAACTTGTGAACGAAGCTTCTACGGCAAAAATGGTTTTGAGTTTCAAAATCAGCGTAAAAAACAGAGTAAGTATGCCAAATTTCATTAAAATCGGTGCAGTGGTAACAAAATTATTTGGTTTTGAACGTATGTTTTGTTAGAATTTCAGTTAAAATTTCACGGAAACAACATGGAATGACAAAATGAACTAATATTTCATCCAATTTGAGTATCCTTGATTCAATGATACCATTGAGAACCCTTGGATCTATCTTAATAGCTTAATTGTATCGAGTAACAGACAGACGGACAGACAGACAGACAGACGAACTTGGCCAATTATATAAGTTGATTACATTTTGATCTCAGAACTTCCAAGACCAAATAATGTTTTTGTTTTTTTTTGTTTTTGTTTTTTTTTTTTAATAAATAGCAAAACCAATAAGCATATTTTAAGAAATCATGATTTAATAAATTAATAAGCTGTTAGGCCTATCCTTTCTGTCTGTCTGGAAGTTTTCAAAGGAGGCAAGGTATAATATATTTAAAACTTTAATTCTGGTTAAAGAGAACCCATCCCCCCAACCCCTCTGATAAAATCACAAATTGGTGCACATTGGCACCAAACTCAAATAATGTTGTTGTTTTTTTTTAAAAAAAAAAACCACAGGTAATTACAATAATTTGAAGAAGGAAGAGATCTTTACTAAAACAACACAAACTAACCCTTACCACCCACAAAATTAAAGAGAATGAGATAACCCATAAACGTCACAATCACTAGAAACTTAGAAACATGCATTACTGTATGCTAGAACTTAGCCAATTTAGTGAATTGTTTTTATTTAATTATTAATAAAAAATAACTCTAAATTGATAAAGTTTTTTATTATACTTTATCATATTAACCCCTCTTCAACAAAACGTCATAAAAATTAAAATTGTCCAAAATAAACCAAAAATTCACTCAGAGCTAGATTACACTTTCTTCTTTATTAATTAATTTATTATTATTACTTATGAATAAAGAGAAAAGCAATTTTCCTCTTATTATATTAATATTGAAGGCATTTGAAAGAACCAATCAGAAGGAAGGTGACATCTAGTCAGTTGGGAACAAATGAGCCAATGAAATTGCTTCTGTGTCATACGGCGGGAGATTGAAAAGATGGTTGTCGTCCGTGGTGGACTGTGCTCAGGAACAAGCTTTAGTTTACGGAGGCTGAATTGTAAATATGGAATATTCCGAATGTGGCCTTTATTGTACCTGTTAATAGAGAGTGAAGCTGAATTCCTGTACATCCGTGGCTCTACAAATAAAACGTAGCCCGTGCGGTGTCTCGAGTACTTGCATTCAACGAAGAGGAATCAGAATATTCCAGAACAATCTTAATTCATTGGAACAGTTCAATGTCATGGCGCATAGGTGTTCGCTGCAAAGGAAAGATCAGCACCACATCTGAAAAGGTAAGTCAATGACTATATATCTTATTTTAGTTCATTATTACTAATCATTCATTGAAAAATGAATTAATAATTTCAGTCTGTAAGAAATGCTGTTGTTGTGGCTCAATAGAAAAATAGCACAAATGCTATAGGAAAAAATGTTATTTCATTTGTTTTTGTATTTTGAACGAATTCACTATTCTCCAAATATTTACTCGTTTTTAACCTTAAATTTATATCAAATTTCATCATATATAGTTGCTGGTTCAAATCAACACAAATTTATATTATGTACCATCAACAATTAAATATCCCTGTGAAGTATTTATGAGGTATATCGCTATAAGGGTATAAAAACCTTATTATATTAAGTTCTAAGTCAGACTACATTTCCACGTCGTGAGCTACTCTTCATACTGTCATTTTATTTAAGTAAAGAAATGATAGAATTTTACTTTTTTGGGTTAAAGTTTAGATTACGGTTCCCCCAATGGCCGCCCGATAGCCGGCGGCCGTCGCACTATTTTGAATATGGCGGATAATGTGAAATTAAGAATTAACTATTAAAAAATAGAATGCTTAATTCAAAATGGTTTTGCACGATCTTTTATTAGAAAAACTAACCCTCATCTGGCTAACGGCAATCTTGAGATAATAGTAAGCACCAAGGCACCATGGTGGGCGGCCTTTGGGGATACCGCGTTCTAAACTTTAACCCTTTTTTGATATCTTCCATATATGCAGTAAAAAATTTATAAATGAAATTGAATACAGATGTAGTTGAAATAGTAATTTTTAATAAAAGCTCTTGAAGATTGAATTGTGAAGAGAATATAGGGTTTAAGTTGTTATTGGGTTGCAAATCTCAGCCGTTTATTTCATTCCTTTATAGTTTGTTGAGCTGATGGTAAAAATTTGGAAGAGATATTGGAAGGAAAATTATATGAATAATATATATACATATATTTTAGTGAATTAATATTGACTGAAGGTTATCTGAATACTTTTATATCTTCTTTGCCTTATGTGGTTCAATTCTTCAAATAAAACCACATTATATTGAATGATCATCTATATTTTGTAGATATATAAATCTTATTAAAAATCTGCTGTTACCTAGACGAATTCTCGTCCTGTTTATGATGGTTGCCGTCCTCCCTTCAGCAACTGAGGTTCCGGAGTTCAACTTAACTTCCGTTGTTCATCACTTCCTGAATATGATTAAGTTGTCACTTCTAAAAAATATTTACTTTTTCACTTAAAAAAATAGAGAAACTTTAAGTCTGAAGATGGATTTTTACATGAAAAGGTAGTTAGATGCTATCATTTGTAACGCAGTTCATCCCAATCGAGTAATTAGTGTAACTTCTAACCTCTGCATGGATCTTCTTGTAACTCAGTATGCCCATTTAAAAACCAAAGACGATGGAACCTACGTATTTGAAATCTTTTTTTTTTTTTGGGGGGGGGCGGGGGGGGGGGGAGTTATAAAGGATTTTATTTTGGTAGGTAAATTAAGAAACTGACCAGCAACAACCAAAAATAAAAAGTTGTTTTCAAAATTTCGAGGCAAGAATGAGGGCCAAGATCCCTTGAACTTGCTAACGAACCAAAAACAAATTTCCTTGAGGAAGCATGGAAACAAAATAACATGTCATTGTTTAAACAATGAATTTTAGCTAATCCATTAATTAGTGCGTGGTGTGGTATGGCTAAAGCTAATCTGATTTCGACACCTTTATTTTATTGTTCCAGAAAATAAAAAATTGTACTGTTTTCATTCAATAGATGACATAGTTTGAAAGTAAACGTAAATTTTTCGGGGTTTTTTTTTCGTCTGCACAATTCTTAAAAAGAAAACAAAAAAAAAAAAAAACCCAATAAGAAATCGACTACTTTCAATAAAATGCTAAGTTCTTTGAGCTTCTTGTGTTCAGTCAAATAAATACGAACGTCCATTTAATTACGGGGTCTATTGACATGTTGTCAGTAACTGTTAGATTAATTTATGGTTGAATTACCTGTCAAAGGATTGACAGGCAGACAAAGTATTATTGGTTTCAGGTGTCAATATTTTGAACACAACGGGTTTTGTGCCAAAGAATGAACATTTTGTGACTCCCATTACTATTACTTTTGTTACAAATAAACTAAATGTAATCATAGAGCAGGGGCGTGTACGGAATTTATTTCAGGGAGGGCCAATTTAGGGAGCCAAAAAAATAAATAAAGGCGATGTCGCCTTTGAAGTTTCGGTACGGGACGGGTCAAGGTCACTTCAACTAACCCTCCAACCAAAAAAATAAAAATCCGAAACAAAATAGGTGCCAGCTTATTTCGGGCGAAGGGTAAAGAGGACCCCCTCGATCCTGCCTGTATTCATCTATGTTAAAGAGCATAATGCCTAATATTGTAATGATTTTTATCAGCATTTATTTTATTATCCGCTGTTTATTTTAATTTATCTAATTGTTTGTTATTTAAATTTTCCGTTGACTATGCTTTTGATCTCTGATTTGTTATTTAAAATGGTTGTTAAAATCAGTTAAATCCCATGTGTAATTTTAATCCCCCAATCAATTTGCAAGGTACGGCAACCAATCAGAGCCTTGTAAATAAGCCTATTTTAAACGCATGCATTATAAAGATCTTGCCAGAGTTTACGATTAGTCTAGTTATAGTCTCTAGAACTACTTGCCCGAAACATTCACAACAATATTCAGTACATAATACGTGTAATATTTATAATGCATACTAGCTAATGTTAGCAGAGCTAAAGGTCTTTCATTTGTATCTCATTTCTACAAGGCTTAAGAAAGAAAGATTAATGACTAGTTAAACAAACATTATTTTATACAATTTTCATGCTTACTGTACTTTTTCCTTATAGATTACAGAGATAATAAATTTCAGGTAAAAATATCGTTTTAATGAAAGAAATAATCAACGTTTAATTTTCGAATTGTTTGTATTTTTTTAAGATTTTTTTTTCCGATTATTAATAAAAAAAATACCTTTTAGAATCTAAATTTAGAAATAAATTTCGAAAGATTATTTTCTATATTAATTTTTTTGATGTTGATAGTAGATATCTTTAAGATCTAAGTCCAGATCACCTTCAGAACTTCAGATGTTGGTTTTCAAAATTAAAAAAAAAGCCAAAACAGATTAGATAATTTTTATTGACTGACTTTAAAAATAGATTCGTAATTCATCAGAGTCTCAATTCAGATGAAACGAATGAGAGAGCATTGAAATTGAAAGCTAGGAGGCTGTGTCCCTGTCTGCTTTCTGTCTATTGTAGCGTTAATATTATAAATAGGTTATTTTTAAACTTTATAGTAAGTGAAGCCAGAAACATTCTTAAAATTAAAATTTCAATAATTCCCTCATTTCGTAACTGTCACAATTTGTAATTTATTTTTGCGGGATCAAGAAAAAGGGAAAAGGAATTAGTGTTTTTTTAGCGAATCCCCGTAGAGTGGAGCTAATAAGACTCCCATGTGTGAGTGTGACTCCCACAGGTCAAGCCAAGAGTCGGAGTCTCGTTATACCTCTTTGGACTCCCCATGGCCTGGAAGCTTGAGTGTAAATCTGACTTCCGATCCAGACCACTTCAGGTTTTAGGTGATTATTGACCGGGTCATGAAATTAATGGTGGGTGGAGGAAATAGAAAGTCTTATCTATAGTGAATCGATTATGCTGAAGACGAATGTGATTTCCTCGACTCAATGAGACCACTTACAGTAGCCCGAAATGGTGCCAAATGGGTGCCGACGTGTAAACTGAATGAACTCGATGCGAGGAAATTTTTGTTTGAAGTCGTACGTTGAATTACAATGGCTTCAATAAATGAGTTTTGCGCGCCAAGTAATAGTAGTGTGTCTTACAATACAAGCATTTTATAGATTGCAAATTGTACGGTTTGGTTTTGTGTTTACTAAAAGTCTGTGGAATGACTATTTAATTTTTGAAATCCATTAGCATTAACGCCACCAAAAAGAAAAACGCGGGACCAGCTTCTATGAACGCTTGGACATTGTTTTCTAAGAATCTACTGTAGTGTCGCTAACGAAATACTCTCAATTCACAACATACGATTCAGAACTACTATCCATGAATTTACAACATGTTTTCTTTGGGCTTTTATAAAAAAATATGAATGTCAACTTATTTTTATTGTCTTTAATAATTTTATAAAAATGTGAAATTATTTTCCACCAATCATAGAGCAGGAAACGTTATGAGACGAAATAATATATGACGTCATTTAACGAATGTCGAAACGATCTACACTTACGAATTATATATTTTAAAATGAGAATTTAAAATACAGTTTCAAACTGTTATAATTGTGATAAATCAGTAATATATTTAAAAATTCTCTTTTTATTGTAAAAGATTATTCTCCTTTTCTAGTTAACTTAACAAATTATTCCAAAAACATTTCAATACAACATAGCATCCTGCTAATATTAACGTTGCAAGATCAATTATTGTCTTTTACAAAGAAGAATGAAATAGCGTTCGTTCTCATCTTTTCAGTTTAATTAACAGAAAAAAAATAAATGCAATGAATTGTTAACCTAATGATGTGAACAGTTTTCATCAATTCTTCATTAAAAGAGGAATTACTTAAATATGTTCATCAAAATGCTAATAATTGTAATTGAACCTCAACGGTCATTAATCCTCATTAGAAATAAGTTCATTTTTCTTCCTCCTTTAAGGCGAGACTTGGTTAATTAGGTTTTTGATTCTAACACACACAAGAAAACTTGTCTAAAAGTAAACTATGATTACAACAGCCTGTACATATAGTTTAAAAGAAACAGATTTAAGATGTAGCACATCTCATGTACCCGGTAAATTAAAAAGCATTTAGAATTTACTTAAAAGCATTTGGGTTTTCTCAATTACTAAAAATATAAATAATGATATATATATTAAGGAGGTTGACAGTTTTCAACACGAGTTTACATAAATCTTTCAAAAATAAGTTAATAATAAGAATAATTTGAGTGTACTCTACAAAATGAAAATGTGGTAAGAGATTAAGAAAGATCTTTCAAGCCCCCTCCCCTTCCGCTTTAAAAAAAAAGAAATCAATATCCTTTATATAATGAAACGGTGATTCAATCTGCGGTATACAGGGCGTGTGTCATCCTTATTCGAAGGATTTGCAAATACAGAAAAAGAAAAGGGAAAGAAGAAACAAAAGAAAAATGGTAACAAAACTGATTTACTACTAAAGAATAAGAAAAAAAGTAGAATAAGTATTAGACTTATGAAAGCCTTACTGTTGGCTCCGTTGTATTTTACACACATTAGTTTTATTCAATTATCTGGTTTTAGTGTTTTTTGTTTTTTTTGTAACAAAATTAAATTTCAACCAATTTAAAATTTACATAATTCTTCAAAATCATAATTTATAATAATTGGAATTATTTCTAGTAACAATGGTTCCCTTTATATTTGGTCTTAAATTATGAACCATTCTGTCAAACAAAAATACAATGATCTCAATTTCCATTATTATTAATAAACGCTTACAAAAATTCATTAATAATAAAGTAATTTTTCTCTTTCGACATTTTTCATAAATATAAATTTTGTTTGTGATTTCTTGTCTATTCTAAATAGTGAGAATTTGATTTCTGTAAAATTTCTCTTAAAATTATTCATCAATGATCATCGGAAGCGCAGTGGTGCCTCAAAAGAAAAAATGAACAATAAGCATTGAACTATTAGCCTCAGTAAGGAGACCTCGCTGTTTTACTGGTGACTGCTCCTGGATGATGATCGTCAAAGAGCGTGAAACAGATGTTCCAGGATGTCACATGGTAAACAATTTGGTCTCTCCTATTGTTTTTTATTCATCAGTGTTTAAAAATTCATGTATCTGACGGGTAATTCATAAAAGTTTCATTTTAAATGTAATTTTTATTCTACTAAAAAGTGTATATGGAACGTTAGAAAGATATTAAAGTACTATATAGTGAAGAAAAAAAACAAAAATATTTATACGAATTAAATGTTAATCATTTATTTTTATTTTAAATTCGCAATTTATTATTTTTTTTAATTATAATATATAAATCTTGATGTTATGACCTGTGTGTGCCTTTTCCCAAAAACTTTTGAACTACTGAATGTATTTTCTTGAAAACTAGAATGCTAATATACTGAGAATAGAAGATCGAAGTACTTAAATGTCGCCAGTCTTTCCCGGGTGAAGATGACAAAATACTACAGAAAAACAAAAGTGAAACAATGATTTCTATGGATACTAACAATGTGCACTAATTCGTTTAGCAGTCCAATGTCATATGCGCGTGCTTTAATATGATTAAAATTAGATTTAGGCAAATTAATTGTTTGCGAAATGAAAAATTCTCAGTAAAAAAAAAAAAAAATCTGTTTGCATTTAGGAAGTTATATAATCTATAATTTCACATGAGAATTTTCTGTATATTGTTTTCATAACTTTTCGAAACAAGGAAAAACAATAAAAAGGAAATATTTGATGAACGACTTAAAGTTGTTTCTAGAATTACTTGTTTAATTCAGAATAAACAAATGGGTGATTTTCTACCTTAAGACTGAGAAGTTACGAGAAAGAGGCTCTACAGGTTTTAAGAGATTTTAATTAAAGGAAAAAAAAAGAAAAAAAAACAAAGTCTGCAAATGCAAACATATACAAAAACACAATTGTGTAATTCATTCAAAGTATTTACTGATAAAAAGATTAATAATAATTTCTTTTATAAATATCATTCTTCTGATATAAGTTATTATATTATATAATCCTTTGTTTCCACAACAAAGTGATAAGGTTTCGTTTAACTTTTATCTGCTTCGATATATACAATGCTCTGTCAATCAAAATTGATTTTTGCTGAGTTAAAACGAATATCACAATTACAGGAATTGCAAAACATTGTTCCATTAGATGTCAGTTTTTATCATCTATTTGTCTTGGAACTCGTGACAGGCTCCACCAGTAACAAGACACAACAAACCTATCTCCATGTTACTAAATGGCACAAGATTCATATAACTATTTCGACACAAATTTCGAGAATGTTCCAGACGTTTCTATATTGCATAATGGGAAGGAATTCTGAATTAGGATGATTTAGAAACTTTGACATTGCATTTTGTAAGCAATTAAAATTATAAAACGTACTAAAAATAAAGTTAGCAGAATTGAAGTCGAATTTGTGCAATTGTATAAAAAGAAATGAATTACATTTTTCAAAACATTTAACTGAACCTTTTACAAAACTTTTTCAAAATTGAAATAAGATTAAAAATTAAGTGAGGCATATTTTTATGTAAATAGGTTGATTTAACATTGATGTAAAAAACAAACAAACTTAAGGCAGCGTAAATTACATTCAAATCATTTTGAGTTCTGGAGTAGGGATGTCTTTAGGGTCTATATGGTAGTCCACTGGCTGTAGTGGAAAAGCGAGGGGCTTCCACCAGGGGTTTTCAATTCTTTTCTTACAATAAGTTACAAATTTATAACAGATCATAACCAATAATATTTCCCTTATAAGGAGACGACACACCCTGTATCTTTCAAATGTGAGTGCCCTGTTGTGAGATGAAAGTACATATGAAGTAATTTAAAAATATATATAGGTTTTGGGGCCAACGCCCCATAGGTTTCGAGATATTCGGCTGTTTTTTCATCGATTTAGTATCGATTGTTATTAATAAAACAAGGAGTCTTTTTAATCTTTAATTAATGAAATAAGACAATTTCAAGAATCATCTTAAAATTGTTCTAGAATAATCTGGATTTTTCTTAAGTTAATTCAGAGAATCGTTTGCTCAATCTTATTTCAGAGGAATACGTAACACCTGTCTGGGAACTTTCTAGAAACGACAAAAAAAAAGAAATCAGACCCAGTTGTTGTTGTTCAGTTATATTTCCTCTAACTTGTACAGAATTCGCAATGAGATTTGGTCATTGACATTTTTCTAGAATGTTTCAGTTCTGTCGAAATAAATTTTAATTTATTCTTTTCATCTTTTGTTACCACGTGTACACTTTCATTATTTCGTAATAATATAAATGTAAATTTTAAATAAAGGAAAAGTTAACTGAAAAAAAAAGTGAAATTCGTAATATATCCTGCAATGCTTAATCTTAATTTAATGAGAAATTTAATTATTTTTATTAATTAGAAATATTATAATTATAAATAGGATTCAATACTTTATAAGTATAATGAAGTTTTAATAATTAATTTTAAAAAATACTTGGAGGTAATGATTCACGAAAATTTATCATAAATAAACAATGGTTGAGGCACATGAAAATCTCAATTCATTTTTTATTATGTATTTGTGGTTCCTTTTTTTTTTTTTTAATTTTTGGAGGTGCCTTCTGATAATTATTCCTCTTGACCTCGTTTGAGACTTCGTTGTTTACTGGTGATTACTCCCAGCTGAAGAAAAAAAAAACCAGCTGTCCTGGGATGTCACTTAGTAAATACTTCGTCTCAATCATTGTTTATTTACGTACATATGTATTTTAGGCGCTTTTTGCTGTTTTAATGCACAGAGAAAACTCATTTGTGGTCGGCAGAATGCTGGCACATGAATTTCTAAATAATTTTTTTGTTATGTATTTGTTGTTGTTGTTTTTTTGTTTTTTTTTAAGGCTTCTGAAAGACGCTTTATATCCCCGGTTTGTCTGTCTGTGGACACATCCCTCACCGCTTCGCAACGGCTTCTATTAGCTCAGTTGTAGGTGGCCTGAATGTTGAATGTTGTAGGTAGCCTGTTAACTCAGTTGGTTAGAGTGTCGTGCTAATAACGCAAAAGTCGTGGGTTCGATCCCCTCATGGGCAATTTTTTTTAATTTTTTTTTTTTAAATCATTATTAGGAATTCAGTTTATTAACAAGGTTTGACTTAAGAATGACGATTATTCCATATAAATAGGGGTGGGGTCGCAAACAGATTCGCGCGAGCATTTTCTAGACCACCACATCGCAGTCTATTCTAAAGTAAAGGAGCCGTTGCGAAGCACTGTGATTGGTTTACTAATCACTATCCCTATCTTGTTTAATTTCTGGAGATGTCACACTTTCTGATGATGCAACTTTTTCATTTCGAGAATGTGTCTTTGTTAAATAGAAGAATAAATAGACTTCTTAGGCTTTGACTGGGTTAAACATATGTGAATGGCTGAGAAATAAGTCTCACTGTGTTACTAGAATTATAAGAATTCAATATTTCAGTTTCCTGTTCAGTTCCTAATACATGATACTCACGTACTTTGAATCACGTGAAAGTTTAAAGAAATGGCCAAAGATGTTTTGGAAGACAAATGTTAAAAACTATGACCAAAGAAAAATGCAGTAAATGTACTTTAATGCATGGAGAAAAAAATTGTAGCACTTACTATTGGATTGCAAGAATTGTTGCTTGAAGGAGAAATTTAGGGAAAAGAGGCAGAGGAAGACCACAATTCACTTTGATGAGGAAGTTCAAAAAAATATCGGGATCTAGCGGAATGAGAATTCAGAATATTTTTTTTTCTTATTTAGGTTGCTTTAAAACTGTGCTAGTGATATATACATATAATAAAAACAAAATCAATATTTTTAGCGACATTATCAAGTAGATGTGATGTAATTGCACCGATCTGAAAGAAAACAAGTCTAGAAATTAAAAGCAGAATTAATATCCCATTATTCAATGAGAAGCAAAGTTTCTTAACACTATTTCCAACGAAATGCAGTGTGTTTTAATATTAAGATAAATTCAATCTTATTTAATAACTAATACTGAATTTGATAAAGTAATTGAGAATATCCTTTTTACTTTTGGGTTTACTTCTGAGCAGTTTTGAGGGTAAATTCTTACCGTTGTCAGGGAAACTAATAACAATACCCTCCTACCTTTACCCCCACATGTAGTACACGTGCACACCTGTGTTAGTATTGACGTAGTAGCGATTTTATCTTTATTTTTTTCTGAGATTGTTTTTCTGAAGACCCTTCTAATGTCCATAATCTTGTTCAAATATTTTTTTCTGATAATAATGTCAATGCGTGAGAACTTGAGCAGAATTCTATGTTTACAGACGAAATGATTATTTCTTCAACCCAAATAATTTTTGTTCTTGTTTAATTAAATAATTTTATAAATTATCAAGATTTAAATATAATCTTCCTAAAACCAACTTATTATTTTGATGAAAAAAAATATTAAAAAACAATAATTAAGACCATTATAATTAAATCTTAACATTCTTTTATAAAGTGAAAGGATAGAATTAGTACAGGCAAAATTAAAATAATATATTAATATTAAAGGACGAGATAGTTGAAATAAACAATGAATGGGAATGTATTTGATTTTATTTAACGCGTGTAAAAATTGTAGAAATTTAAAAAAATAAAACCAACATACAAATCACTTAAATTAAAAAATGTATGCACATTAAAATTAATAACAATCAGTTTCAGCTAGTCTAGCTTGTAAACGGCTCGCTAGCCTAGCCGAAACTGGTTCTAAATTACTAATATTGATATTTAGTTTTTATTAATTCATGAAATTTGGGTTACGGCTTAAGATGTCTGATCGAATTAGCTTCAACTGTTGATCTTTCTCTATCATGGAAATGAATTATTTGTTTGTTTCTGATTTTCGCCGACTTGCGACCGAATTACGTTCTGATCAGGCGGTCGTAAGTCGATCATTATATAAAAATATACAACATATAATACTGTCAGACTTAGATTATGTAATTAAACCTTTCTAAATACGTAACTTGCAAACAGAATGGGATTTTTTTTTTTCCAGTAAGTACTTTCGGTCGTAAATACGAACTGTCGTAGGTCGTAAATCGACTCACACCTGTAGTTTGCTTCTGTTTTAAGAGAAGATCATTAAACTTGTTAAAATCTTTGGAATAGGTGTTTTTTTTTTTTTTTTTTTTTTTTTGTAATGCAATTTATCAGGGTTGTAACTTTTAGTAGCCTTACAAAGTGTTTAAATTGAAAGGGTTATAAAAGAAATGTTTAATAATGAAACTGAATAATCGTTCTTTCCGTAATATATTAATTATCCACATTCCAGGTATTTCTTTAAGGAAAAAAAAAAAAAAAGTCTTACAACGTTATTCTGGGGTGTTATACAGGGTGTCTCTAGAAAGGAAGGCCGATATTCTGGGACGTCGTAGTATCGGTTATTCTAAGAAACATAGTTTATATGAAATGTGGCCTACGCGGAACGGTTTCTGGGATTTTTTTGAATATTGAATTTTGAATATTGTCTTTACCTACCGCCGTAATGCGCAACTATCTGAATCGAAGTGAAGTGCATTGACGGTAACGGTGGAATTATTGAAAATTTATTAGAAACAGAACGTAATGTTATCAATAATTTTTCAGGTGTACAGTGAAATAGCCCTATCTCAAAAACCGTTCGGAATAGGACACATGTTCCTATAAGATTAGAATGTACTTGGTATGTCCAATAAATATTATTGCGTTTGTATTAGAACAGGACAGAAGTGGGAATACGTTAAACTTAAGGTTTTGCTGAGTTTAATAATGACACAGTTAATCAGGTTTACATCCAGAAAAGAAATTAAGAATGTTTTGTAAACAAAACACCTTGGCCGGATATAAAGCACTGATAGAAATTATCAGTAATATTTAATGACAAATGACGTCATCTACATATTTTCTAAATATCTAAGATATGATTCCTTATCCATTCATAAAAGATAAGTTAATTAGCAAAGTCATAGGCTTACAGTGTCGAAACTAATCCCACTTAAACGATAAAAATTCAGGTACTGTAATCGTGATGTAAACATTACGATAGAAAATCGTACCGATTATTTTTTTGAAGATATGTACCTTAGGCAAATATTTTCGCTGAAATCTAGTTATGACTTTTCATTTTATTTTAGAAATTAAAAATATTTCCAGAATACATAAAAATAACCTAAAAAATGGCAGGTAAATAAAAGGAAGGTTTTGTGTGGCGTTTTTATTTTTGAGAACTAAATAAACTAATGTTTTTAATGGTTTTAAGTAATATTAAGTAGTTTTCTCTTATCTAATAGAATCTATTAAAAAAAAGAAAAAAAATATGCAAACAGGAGTACCAAAGAATAAGTGACCTATAACTGGATCTGCATTAATTTCGGTAACGGAATTAATTACGGGAAGTTTGGATAAACATCACACCTTATTTAATTTTTTATTTATTTATTTTTTTTTTTTTTTACATTTTATAAAGCTGTTTTTTTTTATTTTTATTGTTTTCAGTTTATCCAAATGGGCAGCTTTTGGATGAAAATTCTATTTTAGCAGTAACCTACTTGTTGTTTTTTTTTTATGTCGAAAACTATAATCAATAATTGATTATTAGTATTCTGTTGATATTTGCTCAGGAATTACGTCAAATGTTTTTTGTTTTTGTTTTTTTTCCTTTGAAAATTGTTTTGATAGTATCAAAAAGTATTTCCTTGATTATATCCCCATCAATGATGAAGTTGCATAAATTTCATTTATATTTTTAAGTGAATTCGGTTTTCGTTGTCCGAATACAAAGACTCTGTTCCCTCCAAATGTATTCTACATAATTACAAGAGTTTGTTTTTTCCCGTTAAATCACAGAAAATGATTTTTAATGCTACAACGAGTCATGAAAACACTGGTTTTAAGTAAAAAAAAATCATTGGATTTCTACCATATTGGAAAGAAAAGGGATCGTCCATTAATTACGTGAGGTCAAAAGGGGTTGGGGGGGGGGGGGGCCCAAAAAATCTCACCAAAAATTTAACCCAGGGGGAGGGGAGGGGGTCAACGAAAATCTCACGTCAACTTTTTCATTCAGAGAATATACGTATTACAATAGATTACAACATTTTAACAAAAAAATACCTATACGATTAAAAAATAAAATCTTAGATAAACTCGAGATTTTTCTAAATGGAAATGTCATTCAAAGAGGTAAATTTATTTACGACATAATTTAGGGTTCTCATTCATTTTCCTAAAGATTTGAATTGTTTCCCTTTATTTAAGTGTTTCTTTTTACAATTCAGCCTTGCACCAGTTAACAAAGCAATTGTTTTAAATAATACTCTTTAATATTGAACTTGACGTCAACTTGTTTCCTGATCCATATTTAGAAGATTTATTCATTTATGGACTGTCTCTTTTAATCCTTGTATTTCGATTTCCTTGAAAGGATGATGAAACGGGAGCATTTATTATCTATTGTGTTGGTTAGTAAACGAAGTTTATGTTAATAATCTAATTATCGCGAATGGTTTTCGATAAAGACTTTCAAGGAGCCTTTCACAGAATTCTAGAACGTTCGGTAACCACGTGTACGGTTCGTGATGAGAAAATAACAATCAAGCTTTTGTATTTCACGATACTGTTCCTGAATATCAAATTTCTAATCAGGTTTCTATGACAATGACACATGTGGGAGTCTTAACAAGCAGAAGTTAAGATCTGACTTAAAATCACGCGCTAATGAATGTAGCTATTACATCAAGGGTTGCGTTTAATAGGACTTATCTCATGTGATCTGATAAGGAAATAATTAATGCTTTTGTTTATATGGTTCAGTAAATATTTATTTTTATTTTCAATTATTAACTTACAGTTAATATCGTTGTTAAATTACTACTGTTTATTTAAAAAAAAAAAAGGTAAATCATAATAGGTTTCCAATCACGCCTTGAGTTGTCATCAGCAGGAATCTGGGATAGCTGTTTCGTTGATTTTAAGAGTCGTTAGCCAGACGTTCCCATTGATGATCCAACTCAGAAGTTATGGAGAGATGCTGTGGATCTCCCTTCATAGATAGTCCTTTCCATATTTTTTTAAAAATTTTGTATTTAAATGCCGTTCGTGGCAATCAGCTGGCCACACTTTGGCATTGCAATGGTTGCGTTGATGTTCCAATAGTTGTTTATTTTGAGAAGGTCCGGGAGCCGAAGGAGGTCCACAGCCTCTTACGCCTTCTAAGTCATCAACGGGTAAACCTGACTGATGAGTCCTAGCAAGGACAAAACAGCTGTCTCAGCTTCCTATTGATGACAATTCACAAGTGTGATTAAAAACACTGTATTTTCATTTACCTTTTTTAATGTTTCATTTATTCAATTAACTTACTAATGCTTAGTTGTCAAAAAGTTGACATTTCCGATAATATTCAAGAAGCAACATTGCCAGCCTTTTGAGCCGTTTTCTCCCAATTAAATCTATGTAAAACAAATTTAATTTCTTTCTTCTCGTTATTTTCTCATACTTAACAGAATTTTTTTTTTTATATTTTAGAGCGCTGTGATTTAAAGACGTAACCACTATTAAATTCCATTTTTGGAAGGGTCTTGTTGTTCCCTGTTTCTTTTCTCCATTACATTTTCCAGTCATTTTAGACTTAATGTCCTAACCTTTGTTAAAGCCTAATTGACTCCTACACAGCTGTCCTAAATTACATTGTTCCTTGTTTCCTTCTAGAGATAGAGTGCATAGTTTAGAAAAAGAAGGCCAACTTCAGATTCTAACAAGAACATTTAACCAAATTCTACATTTTTAAATGGTTTTCTATATACAATTGAATAACTATTTCTCAAATACTTATTCATATAGAAGAAGGTTTAACGTGTGTTATGCTGTACTGGTCACAGCGACTTTTCTATTGTTTGCTTTTGAGGCGTCCCACTTCCGAGAGCGGGAGAAGGTTCATAGGCTTCACGCTGTCTGAGCTTGATCATCGAGGCTAAATCTCGCTGAAGAGTCCTAATAAATAAGGACGAAACAGCTGTCCCAGATTGCCGTCGATGATAGGTCAAGGTGTGAAAGCAAACGAATTTGTGCATTTTTATCATTTTTCAAATACTTATTCAAACTCGTTAAATACATTAAAATAAAAGTATATATTATAATGTTCTTAATGATTCGGATTTACTTAGGCTTAAATACTTCAATGTTCTTATTAAGAAGCTATTGATGTATTAGAATACTTTATTGAAATGGTGAAAGAAACTTCCACAAACACACACTAAAATTGTTAAAATATTTATAACAAAATTTAAAAGTGCATACAGAACAGCAAGCGTTGAATTAGAATACTCTAAATGTATTTAAATTAATAATTATTTATATCTATTCCAGTATAATATACAGACACAACGTTAGAGATTTTTATTAGAGTAGTAACATGTGTTAAATTAGATGGAAGAAGGATATTCCAAAGTGTTTAAGTGAAAAGCAAATTAGGTTTACGTTAAATTAATGGTTTTTAATTATTATTAATATAACTTTATTGTATCGAGAATATAAGATGTTAGTTCTCGAGAAAATGGTGAGTTCGGTCTCAACAAATAATTCTGCAATGCGCCGGTGCCCAGCTGGAAACATTTGGCAAAGACTGACTTTAAGAGAACGCGTGTGTATTGGTTTTGTCCGCACGTGAAGGGAGTCCCGTACCTTGGGCTCGTGCTCACTGTCACGTCTACCCTAACCTTCACCAACCCCGATTCATCAAAAGTAGGGGAGTCCTTTTTTTTAAAGAGCGAGGAATAAATAAAGGTCAGGGCTCTCTTTGTGACGTAACAGCAGTGTTAAGAAACAGCACAGAATGACCAAATATAAACATTTCCAAAGAGAAATACAAAGTGTCAATTACAATGTGGGTTTTTTATTCTTTTAAAGCTAAAGTAACTTCTAACAATGGGTGTTGTTAAAACATAAATATTATTATACTAAACAAAGACTACGATACTTTATATTTGATGTACAAACAATTATACACTTTCTAAGTATTTAGAGGTTTTATAATCTTTTTAAATCAATAATAATAAAATGAAAATATACTCAGTCTTTCAATTATATGTATTATATCTCTGGTAGCATATTTTCTAATACACAAGTAAGGCTTATTTAATCAGTCTGTCTGCATGTGTGTGTGTGTAAGTGTAATAATTTATGAACTCCTTGTTTTCTGGAAACAATCTAATTATACATCGGAAGCGCAGTGGTGCCTCAAAGTTATTGTTATCATGAACAATCTTAAATTTTCAGTAGATATTTTAATTTGAATATAAATATGCAGACTTTTCACTTAATTTATAGAAGGAAAACAAAAAGAATTTTAAGAAATAACTGCTAAAGGAAAGTAAACTTTCTTTCGAACTTCTTGTATATTTTATTTGTTTGTTTATTTTTTTAATCATTTATATATACAAATCTAAAAGTTTCAAGTCTGTCTGTTCACTGCGTCAAAAAAGAATGCTTATGATAAAAAGTTGCTGTTTTCAGTAAATCTCCCAAGTACGAATGATAATTTTTGTTATCTCGCATTAATATCTGTTCATTCTGAAACAGGGTTTTACTTTTAAGCCGCCCATCTCGGGGAGAAAAAAAAAAAAAAAGCGGGAAAAATTCTTCACTTTTCAATCTTGATATTTATTTCGGCCTACGGGTCAGTGCGATTGTAATGACTCAGCCAACCTTACACAGGTCTACATATATTGAAGTTTCTTCTAAAATGATTCAAGATATATTATTTTTTTCCCTTTTTATTCTTGTATAAAATAGGTATTTCTATCAGGGGACAAGGCCTTTCCTCTATTTTGTAATCAGCTTATAATAATCTTGGAAATTTTTGAAGTATTGCTTATAAGAATGAAATCCTGAATTATCAAATAAATAAAATACCCAATTGTCCTAATGTACATAGTGTTAATAATATGAAAAAGAAAGACTAATTAAATCTGTTTCTGATTTCTCAAAACATCATCTTCAGTTGAATGAGTCAATATTGAGAGATACAAATTTAACAAATTCTAATTTGTAATTATTTATAAGTAATATAATTCTTGAGAATGCACAAATTCCTTAAATTCATTTTGGTTTTACGCATTGAGCCATCATCGACAGCAATCTGGGACATCTGTTTCGTCCTTATTAGGACTAGCGCTCAGCGGGCCAAGGTAAATTTTTCTGTACTTGTAACAGCGAATTTTCTTTCGTCGTTTGCTTTCTGCCGGTCCCCACTTCCGAAAGCTGGAGAAGAAACCATAGGTAGCCACGCATTCCGGGCTTGATCATCGAAGCTAAACATGGCTGATGAGTCAAATAAGGACGAAACAGCTGTCCCAGATTGCTGTCGATGATGACTCAATGCGTGAAAGCAAAATGAATTTAACGAATTTGTGCATTCTCGAGTTTTCTTCCCGTTTTCAAATTACATTTAACGCACGGTAAACCCTATTAATTAAAATAATTCTCCCTTAAAAAATGTTTCCCTCATTTTGATCAGATCATTTAATATGCGATTATTTTTTTTATTTTATTAATACCATTTGGAAACTCTTTAAAACCATTGAAGTGTGTTCCGTTCCTTCGTTTGCGGAATAACATTGATGTTCTCGCAGTAAAATCTCTCGAGATCTCGATGTAAGATGGCGTGGGCGGAAGAGTAGAAAGAAGCTTAACAAAAGACGAAACACAGTTCTTAAAACCTCGTCCTAGTAATGCTGTTATTGGAATAATTTAAAGGAGAAATTCGTTCCTTAAATCCCAATTTGCAATTCACGGAACGACGACAGCAAAATTTTCATTCAATTTTTGAAATAAGCTGTTTTTAATGAAACCTCCTACTTTCAAATAATTCCGATGAGCAGCTATAGTTATAAAATGAAAAAGTTCAATCTTATATACATGGTAACTTGGTTGTTTTAGTAGAACCATCTCGTAGAATCTGTTTAGCAAGACTAGACAAGTTCTGTATTCGAAACAAGATAAACATGACTTTTTATCTTAATTAGAAATTTTGAGTGTTACCAACACTGCATCAGTTTCACGAAGGATTGTCACGTTTTATTACATTTAGAACAGAAATTCGAAATAAAACATTTCGCCATGAATTCAATTTGAAGAAGTGATCATAAGAACGACGGAAGTATTGGTTCTAGTGTCGGTTTTAGTATTGGTTTATTTAATTTGAACATATTTGCTAACGGTATCAGTGTTGTTCCGTAGGAAAACGATTTCCATTTCATTAGCCGTACAAGCAGTGACATTTCCTTAATACTTCTGGTCAACTTATGTTAAGAATCCGCGTTTGAGTTATAATAAGACGGAATTAATAAAAAAATGATACTATTAAAGGAAAATAAGATAGTAAAGAATCAGTTAGAAAAAAAAGGAAATTCCTTGGCTAAAAGTTAGGCGAATGGCGTTGTTTTGGTAACACTAGTGTTCACTGACTGTGTAGATATTGTTTGTTTGTTTATGTAATCAATAGCCGTATCTTCTTTCAGAAACAATTGATACAAACATGTTGGTAAATATTCTTCAGCAGTCAGACAAAAGTAATGTTGACTTGAGATAGGTTTATTTCTTTTCACGTCTAGACAAAAAGATTATAAGAAAGAGATAATGGAATTGATGGACGACGCCGGTTTATTCTTGTTTTTGTTTTTCGAAATGTCTTATGATTATTCTAAACGTAAAATACTAGAATGTACTTGCACACTTTAATTAAAAGTAGCGTAAAATTATGAATATTATTCCAAATGTATGTATTGTCGGTCAAGTAGAACCTCACCCTGTTGTTTGTTTCACTTTGCCTGGACAGTTGTTGGGTGGATAACAAACAATGGCGTCTGCTTTCTTTCTATTAGGTGATGTGAGTAATGCTATTAAATTTCATTGAAACTGTAATGAAATAACCATATAACACAGTTAGCCATATAACAATAGTGAAATTTGGAGCTATTCACTCCATAAGACAATGGAACCTGTATTCCCGCGGCAAATGAAGAACGGTTATACCATTTTTAATTACCGTTTAACCATTAACTTTAATGGTTTATTACCATTACTTCAATTATTTGCAAGGTAATAAAGAGATTCTTTTTAACAAACAATAGTGGATGAGACCAAGTGTATACTAAGTAGTATTCTAGTTGTTTCACTCTCTTTAGCGATCATCAGCTATGAGCAGTCACCAGTGAACAGTGAGGTCTCGGTATTGAGGCCTTGTTAATAATCACCGGAATTGCATTGGCGCTTCAAAAGCAAAAAAACAACAATAAAAAATGTATGTGCAGCAGTCCGCCGGCCTCAATGAATTTTTTTAATGCATACAAAATCCAATCTGTGCATTGAATTATTAATAAAGAACAATGGGTGAGACCACGTGTTTATTAAGCGACTAGATGCCACTGCAATTCTGATGATTATTCGTAAAAGCCTCAATATCGAGACCTCGCTGTTTACCGGTGACTGCTCCTAGCTGACGATCGCCAATGAGCGTGAAACAGCTGTTCTAGCTTGTCACAAGTAAACACTCACGCATTGTTGTTTATTAATAATTCAATGCGCAGATTGAATTTTCTATGAATTAAAAAAAAAAAAAAAATTGAGGCCGGCGGACTGATAGCACATAAATTTTCTCACTCTTAGTGAGTTTTAAATTTTTGTTTTTTTTGCTTTTGAGGCTCCCCTGCGATTCCGAAGATTTTCGTTTTAACTAATTTCAGTTTGAGAACACTCAGATGCAGAAACTCCAAGATTCATTAAAAGCACGTAGCTGCAAATTAAATCCATTGAGAAACGGGGATTGTGCAAACCGTGAAGGAGACCCGGGGGAGCGAAGAGATGGGCTCGCATGCTTTCAGTCACGTCTCCTCATCCTAGCGATCTGCGGTCGGAAGTGGTTTGATGCGGCCTCGAGACGAAGCAGTGCAGAGCAGGGGTCGATTAGGACAAATGGGCCACGAACTGGATTCTTCGCCTTCTACAAAAAAAGAATGTTTGATTAGAAAAAGTAACTAAATCTATAAAAATAAATTTAATACTAATTTTATCATTAAGAAATTAATTATTAAAATCAGTGATGATAATCTTTGAGATTCTTGTGGATTAAGATAAACCTTAAGGAAAACAGGGTTAATTGTTATCTAAAGTTGGGTCTTTTACTGTTAGTGATTCTGAATTATTATTCTTTTAATTATTTTCTAAGATAAAACTAATAGCGTTACATATTTTTTTTCTAAATTCTCTTTTGTAGATAACAATTCTGATTTAGAAGCTTCAATTAATAATAATTTACTTAACTCAAAATACTCTGTAGACAATTGTAAAATTTAAAACTTTAATGTATTTGGTGTTAATTGAAAAATAATGAAGGATATCAATATTAACTTTATTTTTAAAAGAAACACAACTTAGGATATTGTTTTTCTTCAACAATCAAATCGATCTAAGATGTAAACAAGATGCTATCATTTACTAAATACTCTGTGATCTGTTTTCCTACGTAATTGTAAATAAAAACTTATTCAATAAAAAAACATATATATTTACCTTTTTATCTATTTTTCAACTGAAACAAAGTTTGTTTTGGAATCAATTGTGTTCTAATCTTTTATGACGTTTGTACTTACTGTTCTTAGTCGAGTCATACACTAGCTAGTAATCAGTTCTATAATATGTACTTCAATTTATTCAATGCTCAGAGTTGCCGATGATCCCACAATGGTTAAGTCTTGTAAGATAACAGTAACCACTGCAAAAATTAAAAAAATAAAATCAACCTGAGAATATCAAATTTTTACAAACCGATGTAAAGCTTTGCGAACACCATCCGATTTCGCACCAACTTAGTTGGCCGACTCCGAGTTGGTCCGATTTTGTCAGGCTAGCACACCATCCAACTCGCAAATGAAGTCGACAGCGATAGCAGCAATCCCGTAATTCAATGCGTTTCCCCCAGCAGCTGTGGAAAATCCGAAATAATCGAGGTTTTGAAACCTCCCTGATAAATTCTGCCGCATACAATTGCTGCATTTCAGTATAAACTTATTTATGCGTGAAAGAAACTCGCAATACTCTGATGTTCATTGTGCACTCGCTTGTCGTCGATTTGAAGCGGTAATAATCGTTTATGGACGCCATTTCTTTCCATGGGTGTGACGTCATGACTGACGTGTTCCAACGCTGCTCTGTGATTGGTAATTCCGACCAACTTTCCCGAGTGCAAAATCGGATGGTGTTCGCGGGGCTTTAGAATTTAAACACTTTAAACATAATATTACTTGTTTGTGATGATTTAAACATCTATCTTGAAGCGCTTTAGAATATGTGGAGTTTACAAGAAGATTCAAAACCATTGATTGACATTCTTTTTTCAAACGATTAATGGTGAAATGAAATTTTGTAGTTTATTTGTGAATTACTAGGTTATATTTCTTTTGCTGTCATTTATTAAAACCCTCTTAATCCGATCTTTAGTTCATCTTACGTCCAAACGCCAGTAAAGACACTGTTTTCATGGGAAAAGGATCTGGAATGGTTGGAGTAGAGATGGGGTTTAATTTTAGAAATATAAGAACGCGTAAGAACTATGTAAGAAGATAGAACTATGTTCTATTGTGGAACTCCATCATGCATTGAAGGTGCAAAAGATCTAAAGTATTTCTTTAAATATACAGAAATACCGGGTGATTCATAAAGTACTGGTGGTTTTCACCGCCCCATATCTTTTAAACTATTGCTCATAAAAATCTGAAACTTTTTATATAAAAATCGTCAAACATGTAAGAGTTATATTTTCATGTTATTACTTATTCATTATTATTGAAATTCATTTTATTTGCGCTCAAACATCCCCAATATATCGAATATTTAAATAACTGTTGTGATATTGTTTAAACTCTAAAAGTCTGGATCCAATATTCAAATGATACAGAAACCTAATTAGGAAAATTTAATCTAAATACTTTTGTCATTAATTTCTTTGTTTAATTTAAAAAAAAAAAATTTTTTTTTTGAAAATGCATTGTGACAAATGACTATTTGGGAGACAGTCCAATAAATTTTTTTTGATAACAATTTCGATATATTGGGGGTGTTTGAACGCAAATAAAATGAATTTCAATAATAATGAATAAATAATAACATGAAAATATAACAACATGAAAATATAACTTTCATATGTTTGACGATTTTATATAAAAAGTTTCAGATTTTTATGAGCAATAGTTTAAAAGATATGGGGCGGTGAACGCCACCAGTACTTTCCAGTACTTTATGAATCACCCGGTATAAGAAAGATATAGAAAATAGGTGTCAATGAGTTGAAAAATTGTTACAAAAAAAAGGATCTATAAATACTTAGTATTTGCTGAAATTATGGTTTTAGTGATAAATATTCAGGCCATGTTTCTCATGTTTTAAAATTAAAACGGATAATATATCTGTAACTATTAATTTTTATCCAAGAACAATTACATCGAATGTTAAAAATAGCACTTCTGCATCCGTGGAATTTTCTATTGTATAGATTTGAACAATTGGAAGTAATGATGGTTTTAAAAAAAATGATACAAGACTGATAATCGTTTTTAAAAACATAAATACTCTGCCAATTCAATGAAAATCATAAGGATATTAAGAAAGTAAAATTCTTATTGGCACGTGATTTGCTAGTGCAAATTCTTTGAATCATGTTCTTCGAATCCCTGCTGTGATGATCTTCTCTGATGATCATGAAGATGTTGGCTTCTCAGCTTAGCTTTTATTATAACTCAGCAGCGAAAAGTTATTAAAAGAAATATTCGTTAATTTTAGAATAATTATTTCGGAATTCTTATTCAGAGGAAATTTTGAAAGATATGTTATTGTTTCACCCAAAAAGAACTGAAAAAAAAAAAATATCTGAAATTTTCCTTAATTTTTATATAATTTTAATTCATAATTCTTACTTTTGAATTCAAAAATAGTACTTAATAACATCATAATAGAAAACTTAAGGGCACATAAATAAGGATTCACTTAGTTGTTTTTAGTAGTTTTGAGTAGCTAGTTTTTAGCAGCTTATAAAGAATTAATTGTAAAAAAAATATGTAACAAATTTTAAGTGCGTAAATCATAATAATATCATATTTTTTTTTATTGATTGTTTTATTCTTACTTTTTATTTTTATGTTTTTTAATATGAGGGTCATTGTATTGTTTGTCTTCTGAGTCCACTGAGCCGTAGATACTGGACGAATCCAACTGATGACGGTTATGAAATTAGAAACAGTCTGTCTTGGATTCCCTGCATCAAAAATACTAAAAATAGTGAATCTTTATTTATGTACTTTTTATGTTTTTATTGTGATATTATTACGATTTATGCGTGGTAAATTTGTTGTAAGTTTTACTTAATGAAAGCTATTATATGATTGCCTGCTGATGTCAACAATTTATTTCGACTTTCATTAATGATATATTGTTGATATATTGCATTTCTTAAATTTTGGATATCTAAATATTCGATACAGAAAATAATGTTTCAGTTATTATAGATTAAACTGTTATAGAACCAATTAAGTTATATTTATTAATTCTAAATATGCCCAAAAATAGGACAAGACATAAAGAAGGGATCTTAAAAATAACTGAAATGCAGTAAAAAAACAAATATTTATAGAAATTACTAAAATTTCAGTAAAAATTTACTGAAATACTAAAATTTGCTAAAATATTTACTGAAACTCTAGTTATTTCTATACATAACTCGAATGCAATAAAAAATATTATTTTTAAGATCAAATATGTAATTAATTATAAACTAATACTTATTAATTATAAAGTAAAGCAAATGTTTAATAATGTGTCGCTTTATTGTATAAAGTTACTGTTATTGATTAAATATTTCCAAGAATTTAGGAAAACCAAATATTTTGAGAGAAAAAGAAACTTTTTCCACTCTTTGATTTCATTAAATTTTGATAGAATTGAAGGAATTTTGATTACTGTCATTAGTGAGACTAGACTGGATAAAGAGAGATAGAAGATGACATATCTGAGAATGCAATTTCATTAAACCCTCTAACATTCCTTAAACATGTCTTTCTCGCGCCTTGCTAGTGGAGCGGTCAGGAGTGGTTCTGTCTGGTCTCGCTAGGGGAGATGCAGGCAGAGCGTCATAAGTTCAATTAGTTTTTATGACAGCAAATGAGTTAATGACATATTACAGGTTCCAGCACTAACTGGATGAATTTCCGGTTCTCAAGCCAAATAAACTTTGAGTGAAATTTGTTAAAGTTTAGAATGAATGTATATGCATATATGTATTTAAATACATTAAAAAAAATTCTGAAAATTAAAAACATTAAAAGTTGACTTCATTGCTTCAAACTTAAAGTATATATAATCTTAATGCAAGTTTTAATTTAATTAAGCTTTTAAGACGTCCATCTTTGTAATTAAGTCTTTGTAATTAAAAGATTATTTAAAGAATTTCTGTAAGTAAATTTTAAGTTTTTATTTTTTAATTTTTTTAATACATTCTAAATTTGGAACCTTAAAATAATAAGGTACTTAATTGTAGCATCAAAGTTCTGCAGCTTTTTTCAGAAGGATAACGTAAATATTAAGTATTTTGAGTTATTGAGGTAGTTAATTGTTCAACAGCTCTACCTCTAACCAATTCATGTCCCTCCAATCTTTCAGGACTGTAGGTTTACTATCAATTCAGACTACGTTAGACTATTAGCGATCCTCGTACGGAGAACCTATGTCTGTCTGCCTGTCTGTGTGTGTGGTGTGTAACGCTTTTCGCAGTTCAAACAGGGAATCTGATTCCCGTGGGTCGTAACCAGCACCCTCTATATTGATATCAATATAGGGGGTGCTGTCATAACTCGTTGTACATCCCACGGCCTGGAGGTTTGGAAGATAATCCAAGCCAATCAAAAGTATTGTAAAAACTTTTAAACGAAAAAGTTTGCTACATTCCGAATTGTAAGGGGTCGTTCGGCTTTACGTTGACTACAAAACTGAATTGATTGGTTTGTTTGTCAGTTTGTCAATAACTCGTTGTGAACTGAGACAGAACTATCGTGCCTTCGTCGACCCTAACCTTCTACTCCATAACTTATCATTGGGAATCTAACGTAACTTGATTGAAATCTATCTTCTGTCGCTACAATCAACAACTCAGTTTTGTAAATCTAAAACAAACCGAATCCTAGCTAAAATTTATCACGAATATCGATAGCAGCCACATGAGCTGACGTCCTTCCAATATCTGGTCTCATCCAATTCCATAACTTATTTTATATAACATTGACGTTGTGCATCGGATCCTTTTTTCTTTATCTTTTGTCTTCCTGTTCTTTTAAGCGTTTTATTTGAAAGCATTAAAATGCATTTACTTTTGCGGAAAAAAAAAACAAAAAAAAAAACTGTTTTACATTCCGTTACTCCCTCTCATTCTCTTGAGGATGTTTGAGTTGGCAGCGAATCAAAGTTTAAGTTCTAGCTCTCCCAAACTCACAAAGGGATTGAACAAAACTATAAAAAAAAATATGAAAGGACTTATTTCCATAGGTTGTCTGACTTGTTCCATTCCTTTGAAGAAGGGAAAAAAAAAATCAAAATTTTTAATTGTAAATTATATTATTCAGTTAAAATATTCAACTCGTTCATTTAAATTATCCCCAAAAAAGTAAAAAAGGTTAAAAATTACATTTTGGTACAATTTATATTCTTAAGTAATTGATTTATTATTATTGAAATATCTTTTCCTTACTCTTTCCAATTAAATAATATTAATAATGGATTACAGATCCCACTATCGGATTTACTAGATCTACTAATCTACTAGTTCCATTCTGTTTTTATTGGGCACATTACATAAGGATTGATAGTAAGTAAAAACAAAAATACTGCTCGTCTTTTCTCGAGATGAGGTCATCGGAAAAAACAAAAACAAACACTCTTACAGTTAGGCCTTAGTTTTAAATGATTGCCGCTTCGCTTCAATTTGCCAACAGAAACATGCTGTTCAATTGTACTTATTTCGTAGTTAATGTTACATTTGTCTCTTCACTGGGGAGAGATTGTACGTCAGAAGGTTTAAATACATACAAAATGGTTGTGAAAGGTCTAATTGCATCTAAATTGTTTGACGCAAATGGTACATTTGATTTTATATTATGTTAACTGAAAATAATTTATAATTGGGCGAATTATAAAATTTGGAATTTTACCAGTCAAGAACAAAATGTGAAATATAGACTAAAAGTTTCATCAAAATTCTGTAAGTAAGAATCGAACGTTGATTCATTGATAAATCCACAAACGAACAGACGGATGGACGGACATGACGAGAGTAGTAAATGCTTTTAAAGAAATTACTTTTTACTCGTTCGAATCCATTTTTAAGAAATACAATTAAAACAGATCTCACAAAGATTTAACCTGCTGTTGTTATCGTTGATCTTCGGTTAACTTGAAATATCGATTAATCGATTATTACTGTAATCGATTAGTATATAACTGGCAAAATGAATTTTCGAGTCTTCGCTTTCTTTAAATTTTTGCGATTCTATTTAATGCACCCAAAATAAAATGATCTCTTTAATATACGAGGAATCTCTAAATATCACTGCTGCACTTACGAAAGTCGATAGGATTTATTTTTTTTTTGCCAAAAAAGGGCATGCTATAAAGTTCAGCGGAAAAAAAAAAACGCGCGCGCGCACAAATTTAGTTAACTAGTGTTTTAAAGGCAAACCCTTTTCATAAGTCATTTTAAAGTAGCCTCATTCCCTATTTAAGATGTCAACAAATATTTGTGTTGGACCCAAAGTGTAAATTGGAGGCTTAGGTGACAAATGGGTGTTTGGTGAGGTTCATTGGAGGATTTTTAGGGCAACTGAAACAGTGTCTTCATTCCCGTGCCTTATTTTTATCTGAAACTGTGAACCCCTAATACTAGATGAAAAAGAAATGAAGTCAGTGGAACTGCACTTTTTCTTTTAGAATGTTCTAGATATTTCTTTCGGTGCTTTTTCTAAAAAAGAAAAAAGTGGAATTCCAATTTTTTGCCTTTGTTTGGATGTGTCTTCTATGAATGAGAATTAGACAGTTCTTAAGAAAAAGTGTTAGAAATATTTACAGCAACAAGAGAGTTATTGTTTATTTTGACGTAAGTGTTAAACTTATTTATTTTTCTAATCTGAGAGTTGTTTAAAATTTATTTTAATGATAATAAAATATAAACTATTCTGCTTACGTTTATTATTGATTGATATGCAATTTATGGATATTTATCATTTGTATATAATAAGTAAAGTACTTTTTTTAGAATACACAAAATATAGAAAAACAATTGCAAATCAATTTAAAAAAAACAAAAAAAAAAACGTTTAATTTTTGTTAAATTGAAAAACCCATCAATTTAACACACACACACACATATATATATATATATATATAGACTAAAGATATATATGTAAATAAATAAAAAAAAGTAAGACCTAACCTCAAAACATTGAACAGATATAGATGATAGATATTTTTTGTTTAATCATTAGGCCTGTTTACTTCTATATATATAATAATCGAACAGGCAAAACTCAAAGCATACCCCTCGAGTTTCGCAAAGCAAAGATTTCAATCAATCATTTGCAATTTAGAACATTTAGAAAGTATAGAATATAAGAATAAAATTAACTTATTACTAAACATATTACTTATATTAAATATATTCATTCATAGTTCTCTGCCAAGGGCAGGTCCTTCACTGCAAACCCAGCATTCTCCAATCTTTGCTATTTTCTGCCTTCCTCTTCGTCTCCACATAAGATCCATTTACCATAATGTTGTCGATCATCTTAAATCTTCTTCTGCCTCGAACTTTTTTACCGTTCACCATTCCTTCCAGTGCATCCTTCATTAGGGAGTTTCTTCTCAGCCAGTGACCCAACCAGTTTCTTTTTCTCTTCCTGATCAGTTTCAGCATTATTCTTTCTTCACCCACTCTTTCTAGCACAGCTTCATTTCTTATTTTGTCTGTCCATTTCACATGCTCCATTCTTCTCCATATCCACATTTCAAATGCTTCTAGTCGTTTCTCTTCACTGCGTCGTAATGTCCATGTTTCTGCCCCATACAATGCCACACTCCACACAAAGCACTTCACTAGTCTCTTCCTTAGTTCTTTTTTCAGAGGTTCGCAGATGATGCTCCTTTTCCTCTTAAAAGCCTCCTTTGCTATTGCTATCCTCCTCTTGACTTCTTGGCAGCAGTTCATATCACTACTTATAGTACACCCTAAGTATT
>JAFIDM010005346.1:19524020-19552446 GCA_023159025.1 Thereuonema tuberculata
ATTAGAACTAAAGCAGAGACCGAGCAGGTTGAGATCCATATTGAAGAGATAACAAAATAATCTTCAACTAGGGCTGGATGTAGGTAATTTTATAGGGGGAAGGGGGCAAGCTCAGTTTACCACCCCTCCCCTCAGGGTGACCATATTTTTAAAATCGCAGTGAGGGACAACAGAACCTTCCGAACTTATCCAACCAAAAACAAACAAAAAAACAAACAAAAAACCCTATTTGTCCGATCCCCGCAACAAAAATGCCGCCCAGGGCGCATGCCCCCCCCCCCCCCCGGCCTAGATGCAGCCCTGTCTTCGACCAAAATAAATGTTTTATTCAAAATTATTCAAAAACAATCGTTCTATTAGCAATAAAAAAATTTAAAAGAAATTATCAAAAAATATTAAATCCTGCCATTGCAATAATCAAACGTAATATTTTAGCAATCAGTAAAATAATAATAAAAATTGTAGTAATTATTGTATTTGTACTTGAAATCCATTATAATCTCTAATTGATTGAAATTAGTCACTTAAGACGATAAAAGATTACTTAATTTGTAATAATCCTTGAAAAATCACTCTTCTCCAACGTGATTCTTTTGAATTTTTCAGTCATATGACTTAAATCTGTACAGAAAAAAAAAAAAAAAAACAGAACTGAGGAATTTCATTGATAAATCTTGTTTGTTTACGTTTAGATGGAAGGATTATCTTTTATTGCTATTATTAGAAATACGATTGCAATTACACTTAGAAGCATCGTATTGTTTTGTTTTTATAACGCTAGGACTTATCTTTTAGCAAGTCACGAAGAATTGACTGAACTGAATGATCCTGCATATTTATTTATTTTCAAAAAATGTTCGAATAACTACGTCATTCGAATAATTATGTCAAAAAGACCAGTTAAAAGATTGGAAGAATACATTTTTTTTTAATTTATTTTCTGTTATTACTAACGAAAATGGCGGCGTTCAAATGATAACAAAAAATTATTTAGCAAAAATAGTACCGTACTTGGATAGGGAAGATATTATTATTGCTGTTGAACCTTAATAATTTCATCATTTCTCCATTTTTTTTTTTAGATTAAATTTAAAGTATAACCAAATTTCTTTTTTATTTTTATATTTCAATGATTACTGTGCTTCTATGTGAGAATACTGACTTGTAATCTTACGATTTTAACGATATTGACAGGAAGGAATCTGTTTTTGCTAATTTCCTTAATAATTGATGATATTTGTTCCTGTAAGTAAGAACACACTCACACATTTCCTCTACAACCACAAAACTAAGTAAATAAATAAATTTATATAGAGTTTGCTTTATTCAAATACCAGCATGGGTAAGAGGGCACCAAACATTAAAAATAAGAAAAATAGAGTGTTGATTAATAAGTGTTGTTTATTCACTATATTGAGGGGTTTTTGGCTCTTAGTCCCTCGCCTACTGGTTCAGTTTTCACCAAAATCAATGTTAATGTTCCTTGTAAATTCACATATTTAAAATTTTAACATATTCAAATGCGTAGAGTTTTTTTTTTTACAATATTCGCGTTTTCAGAACATCGTGTTTTGGCACTTTTTTTTGCCCATAATTTCATAACTGTTGTTCTGATATATATAAAATCAGGTGGATTATTTATTGTTGTAGAATACTTAATATTAAATGTAACAAAAACAAAACAAAGATATTCATTTTTTTGTGCTTTAACAAAGCTTGACGTATATATTAAATCCTGCCATTACAATCATCACCGAAGGCTGATTCACAGTCACTTGATAGGAGTTAATCCTGAAATATTATTTCCTGTGTCACTTGTTTTACGTAGTTACGGTTTTGCTAATTCATTGACTAGTCAGGTGTTATGACTCAAACTTTTGATATACTTTAAGTCCAATACAAAAAAAGGTAGTTTCTTTTACAAGATGTAGAAGTGTAGATTTACAAGCCTTGCGGACTGGCAAAGGACAAAATGTTTTTAATTTCTACTTAAGCCAATGTCAGTCTTATCTCTTTCTTGATGTTATGACATAATCCATCATTCATATATAAATAATAAGTAAACAGAAGAAACAAACAAACCGCGGGTGATTCATTAGCGTTTTCTGTAATTTGAATCAATTTATTTATGAATCTGAGGATGAGAAAATTGGTAAATAAGACCTTAAAGAAAATCAGAACGTGGGGAAGGAAATTTCTTCAGCAAATTACTCCTGTGTTATTAATTCCCCACGAACCTAAATTTATTGTAGCTACTGTCCAACCACTGATCTGAGACCTCCACTTAACAGAGTGCCAAGAACTGTCGATTTGGGAAGTAATTAAGGGACAACAATATTTTTTTATTTTAAGTAAAATCTGTTAATACTATTAAACTAAATAGATACAATTTTAAAAACTATAATGCTCACAAAGTAAGTAAAAGCTAATTTTCCGATTTAAGACTGATCAAACTTCCCGCGAGACGGATTGACGGTCCTAATATATATATATATTAATATGTATATACTAATTTCAATTATTTAATTTAATTTAAAATTAAAATAACTTTTAATTGAATTATTTTACATGGTTAATTCTTTTGTCTTTGATAATAAAATTATCACTTTAATTACTCATTTCACTTATAATTGATCTCTCTTCATGTACTGCTCTTTTTTTTTTTTTCAAATAAAGACTAAAAAAATATTTTGTAATCTGTATGGTTTATTCATTCGTATCTCGTCTGTATCCTGATGAAATACGGCCTATTATGATGTCACTGTGGTCCATTGGACTTTGAAACAATGGCTGAGAGAGTTTGGCATCAGTCCACGAAATAAACCCATGCAAATTAAGTTAAACTCATTAATACTAAACAAGAATTCTTATTAATTTAAATCATGAGAAATTGCTTATTTACAGAAAAACAGAATTTAAACTTTGAAGGCATATATATACGCTTGAAGTCACAAAATTCTGATTTTATTTTTTTTTTCTGCATAGTTATTTAATACTTAAAATTCGGGCAAGTTTGACGTCAAATTGATAAAAAGATGTTTCGTCTTTAAGCAGAAATATGCGGTTTTTACTTCAGTTTCCACGTAATGGATGTAATGGTAAAAGATCAAAATGTGTCCCAAACTGATCTTAAAGCAAAGGTCACAAAGGACCTTTGAAATCATGGCTATAATTCAAAGAATATGTAAACCAATTTGTATTCATAAAAATGATTAAATAATAAATAACTTACCTGCCTTTTATTATTCCCTTAAGAACGATCTAGTAAAAAATTGAAGAAAACTAATAGTGCATTGGAAGGCTATTAAATATTATATATGAGAATATTAATTGCATTCTTTTTCACTGTCGTTTTTATAATTTTTTTCTGTAGTCTTGAAATAAAAAAAAATGTATCAATTAATTTCAATCACTTTGGCTGTATTGATGAGTGCCAGCGTGCTTGAAACTAATGTCATCTATACAGAACATAACTCTCTACATTTATCTCTCAAAATCAATTAAGATTTTTTTCTTTTTGATATTGTATAAATTATTACAATAGATAAGCTCAATAAATTGAGCTCAACGGTAGGTTGACCTCGAAGTAATTGTCTATTACAGTTAAAGATTGTTTCAAAACGTACAGCCACCCTAACATTAATGTTTTTCATATTGGTTTTTAACCTGATTACTAAGGTCCTGACTCAGTCAATTTAGGCGACTGCAAACCTCTTCTTATTTCTTTTGTATATTTCATTTACAAATGCATCTAAAATTCTGAAAATTTAAATATGAAGTTGTGAAGCATCTGGGATTTACATTCGTTTTAATTTTCAAAATATTCTGTAATTAATTACATTAAAATTCAAAATCAGTCAATTTTGGGGGATTTTTTCGAGGTATAACTCGGTAACTTCAACCTAAAAGAACTTGAGAAAAACCTGAAATAATAAAAAAATTGTAAAATAATGACTCCACTAATAATAAATATTTTAAATACAATAGTTAATTTTTAAAAAATAAAAATTGTTTTTTAAAATTCTTTGAAATTATTTCTTTTTTACGTGCTATCAAATAATTACAATAAAAAAACGTTTTCATTAAAGGCTTTCTAAATATTATGCAAATTCATTTGATGCTGTTCGTTTCTAAAAGCAAATTTATTTGAAGCATTTTTTTATAGCAACAGATTTTAATAGAATTAACAATTTTTAATTTTAATTTAATTAATTACAGAATATTTGAAAATTAAAAACAAGAAAATATAAATCCAACATGCTTCACAAGTTCATATTTAAATTTTCAGAATTTTAGATGCATTGATAAAAGAAATACTGTATATGAAAGAAATAAAAGGTTTGCGGTCATCTGAATTGCTTGAGTCAGGACCTTAAAATGATATCTGATATTTGTAAGCTAATGTACTCTCATTTCTCTATAAAGGAAATTTCCGCTTTTTATCAGAATGCACTTCCGTTCCAGGATTTTGAGTTTTTTAGGGGATTCTTGTTCAGTTCATCATTTAAATTCTATTCTAAACACCTGTTCTGATGTTCGTGCAATGTTAGCAGGTGCATAGTCCTGATGAAAGGGTTGAACTGGACCATCCATTGTCAGAAGATTAAGTTTAACAAATCTTGATAATTTGTTCATTCATTTATTGTGTGTGTTGGTGTAACGCCAGCTGAGCCTAGCTTATGTCAAACAAATACTTCTGTATTAAATCTAGAAGCTTCGCTGAAGAGAAGAAAAATAATCATTGTTATTGTTTGGATAGTGTTAACTCTTTCTTTTCTTAGTACAAAAGTAATTGCGTGGCATTAAAACATATTATTTTGGACAACAGATGTGTAGTAGTCTTACAATAGACAACTACTCAACAGTTCCAATGCTGAAGGGATTCTTCCTTCTTGAAACAGGTTTTATTCAATTTTTTTAAAATTCTACTATACTACCAATGCATAACTTGCTAACTTTTTGAAAAATATTGTCATTATCTTCAATATGTTTTTTTTTCTTCCTGTAAGTGATTATAGTTTCTGTCCTATTAGAAACCGTAGTTAGTTCCTATCAAAAGGTGCTGTTTTATTTACTATAATAATAATTGAATAATTAGTTTTATATAAACACTTTATGTTCTTTGTGCCAATTGTTGTTAACTTTGTTTTGTTTTGTTTTTCTGTAAACCTTTATTTGTTGTGCTACGAATTTTAAATAATTCGAAAGACATTAAAAATATCCTAACAGGAGTTCGAACTGGGTTTTGAGAACTCCAAACATATATAAAACTGGATTTGAATCTAATGTACATATGATTGTAAATCAAATACATAAAACAATTTACTTTTCAAAGTTAAACATCATTTTTTTATATATTCTTATTAGAAAAATTGTTCCCAAAGAATAATAATAAAATAGCAAATAAAGTACTATTTTAGCAAAGCAGACGCTCAAACGTATTCTTAGCTGAGATTTTAAATAATTTAATAGTTTAACTTGGAAACTTCGTCTGTTTTGGCTAAGATTCTTCCAATTGTCTTTTTGCCAAATTCGCTTTTATCTGAAACCCATTTGCAGACAGAGTTCTTTTTTTTTCGTCTGTTCATGCGTCAGTACTGTTCTACAGCTGATGAATCCTTTGATATCCAGAGCAGATTATCTGTACTTTAGTGTAATTGCAAAACGGATTACATCAGCATTAGTGGTACAACAGAGTTAAAGTAATCTTCTTAGAGAAATCTTTAGCTGACTTCCGCAATACACTTACCTTCTAAAAGTGTCAGGATGCTTCTTAAATTATGAAGATATGTTTTATGGAATCTGTAAATTCCAATCCTCGTAGTAATACTTCTAATAAATTCTTTGATGTATTTAAAAACTTTTTATGTACTTCCTCAGAGAGGTTGGTATGTGAAACTTATGTAAAATGTATTTATTTTGTTTATAATATTTTGTAACTTATTTTATCTTGAAGTTTTAAGTGTTTTATTAACAGCTAATTCATCCTCTAACCAAAAAATTCTTCTTCTTCTTCTTCTTCGAGTCGTTTAACACGCGTCTGGATTCGGATTGCCACGGAGCCAGTACGCTGTTGTACGTGTTATGGCTTGTCCAACACCTTGTGTTACATTTTTCCACTTTACTCTGTCAAATGCCAGTTCTTTTCCATCCTTCAGATCTAGTCTATGCTTAGCCAGATCCTCTGTCACATGTGTGAGCCATGTTTTCTTGGGTGCAGATTTTTGGACCTTCCAATCAGTAGGTCGTGGTGTCCAGAGTAGTTTGTGTGGTAGGCCGTTTGTATTCATCCTGCACACATGTCCAAACCATCTCATCCTGCGTTTTTGTATCTCTTCCATTAAAGTTGGTTGCTTGCAACACCATTCTCTGATGGTATCATTTCTGACTTTGCTGCGTAGTGAGATACCCAGTATTCGTCGTAAACAACGCATTTGAAACACTTCCAGCCTATTAATATCACTCTTTAACATAGTCTACGTTTCTGCGCCGTACAAAAGTACTGATAGAATTAGTGATTTGTACATGCGCATTTTAATACTGATGCTAACCAAAAAAATAAAGTAATAAACACACAAATAATTGACACATACGCAATTAAATATGTAGATATCTATGCAGGAGATCGCACAAGAGAAGTTATGATTGCTGCTTCTTGTGCTGTTAATCAACGTAACATTCACGTAATATTACGACCAATTTGCCAGCTGTGGTAACTTCAGAAAAACTTTAAGTTCAGCACGTCATCAAATTTAAAGACCTTTCTTAATAACTAAGCTACAGTTGGGCAAACCAGAGGATGACTTTGACCTTGAACGAGACCAATGATCTCTTAATCATTCCAGGACTAAGAGAGAGAAGATTAAAAATGGCGACCCTCCGACACAGAAAACCGTTACAGAAGCAAAACAACATAAGTTATCGCTAACGTTACTTCTTATTTCGAAAAGGCCTTATGATATGCTTACTTATGGCACATCAGAGAAATTGTTTTCGATCCCAGTGCCGTGAGTAAAAGACGAGACGTGAGTAAAAGAATCCCATCTTCGTCTTCGTGTTGTCGATCTCAATGATGCAATGTCGTCAAAAAACCAATTGGGAAAGGTAGGAGACTGATTTTGAACGATTGAAACGAACGAATGAATAAAAATAAATTTTTGAAATTATATTTGATGAGAAATCAGAATAGTTCAAGAAAATAAATATCGTCTTTTTTCCGTAAACCTCAAACTCCCTGAATGTTCACTTTCCCGCCATAAACACAGACATATACAATCGATTCAAATTCTACTATTGCGACATCTTGTGGCCACGGTCGTTCTCTGGTTTGGCGGACTTTAGTTAAGAGGCCGTATATTTAACCGTGAGAGCAGATCAACCTATCCAATATCTTGGCATCTCTTGCGCTATGTACCAGCAGAATGCATGCACGACGATATAAATACCTACAGACAGACAGCAGCAAGAATGCACAACATCGTTGTCGAACGATAATTCACAACAGCTTAAACAGTATATGTTTCTTCGCCTCTCGCTAATAAGCAGCAATGGTGAATCATTATTAATGACTTGGAGAAACGAAACTCCATTCCTTCGCCAATTAAGGTATCTCCTTTATCCGCCCGTCACTGTTTTAAGAGCATAGTGAAATGCTCATTGATGAACCTTACTTTTGCCTTGTTGATGAACCCGTATTCCCATATGAAGGCAAGGTGGGTAATAGTACAGTTTAGGTATTCATAGTGAAGGATAAATCCCAGGACAAGTGTAGGCTGTGAAAATCAATCTATTAAGGGATGATGAAGAACTTACTGATACATGAACACCATCTTGCAGCCGATTGTTCTCCCTATGATTTTATAGTTTAAAGACCATTGTTTGTTTAAACGGAATAAAACCAGTCTGTAAAAAGCTCGAAATTTCTTTAAAGCTTCTACGGCCCGCCAGATTGCTAATCCTTCGCTAATCGTCAGAACGTCAGCAGACATTTGCTCTTGCATATATTTTATTCCATACTTATTTGTACAGTTTGTAGTATAACTGCTCTGATTTAGTGTTCCTTTACAATAGGATCATTTCGCTATTCTTCTACACACAGCCACTGAGGGCGGAAAATTCTCCGGCATCTAAAGACTGGTAAATTTAAGAGCGGCCACGAGAGTAGTTAGAAATCAAAGAAATTTAGATTTGGCTAAAAGGAAGAAGGAACAAGAGATTAAGTAAATTATAAGATTGATGGCGTTTTTTGTTGCCAACAGTTCGACATTAAAGAAACATTGTTATTCTGGAGTTCATAAAAAACAGAATTAAAAAAATAAAAGTATTTATCGAATTACAGGCATCTAAAATAAAAAGCAATTTTATTGGTTAGTCTCTAACCATCAGTAGAAAGAAACAGAAATAGCAGCAGTAGATTCTGCTGTAACCATCGGTTTGTTTGTTTGTTTGTTTGTTTTTTTTCTTGTTTTTTTTTTTTTTTGTGCTTTTTACTTTTTATTTTTTTTTAACTCCATTGTAGAAGGAGAAAGTTAATAAAGAAATTGTTAACCACTTCGTGAGAACACATTTTCCTCTTTCCCAGGGTATAATGTAATAGGAATATTGTGGCATTAGGTAATGCGATCCAACAATTGACAATATATTGGTTACAATGAGTTAGAAATGAAATCCCCTGTTAGTCTTTCCATTCTCCTCTCCCGTTTCACCGCCTACAGTCGCAAACCGAAAGGTTAAAATGTTATTATTTATTACCAGGGGTGCGGAAGGTTTTGTTCTCCCCTAATAGTGTAGTCATTTTAGGAAAATTAGTTTAAAAAATTGTTACAAGCATGGGACTTGGTATGTGGAAAGTACTTGATCATCCCAATAACATACTAAAAGTCCCCAAAAATCAAACTTGTGCTACGGCCGCCATCTTGGAAAATGGCGGCTGAAATGAACTTTTTGGCAGCAACCCCTTTTAACCCCTACAGGCAGGCCTCTAATTGAGATAGAAAGATAATTTTGGTGTCTACGGCTTCGTAAGGGATTACTCTATCCCCTGATGTGCATTTTATGAATGTCAGGGGTCGTACGGGAGAGAGGGAGGGTAAAGTTCGAGCAATTTGATCAATTTTGTCGAACTTTTTTGTTTTTCTTCTTCATCTTCTTCTACAAATTGGGTACTATCCTCAGAAGTGTAACCTCCTTGGAATCCCTGTTTCATTAGCTTTCCAACGATGTATAGTTCATGGCGCTGGGATAATTAGGAGCCGTGCTACGGCCACCAGTGTGAAGTTCTACGACTTCATTGATTTCACTGGCAGGCGTGTATGAAGGGTTAATCCAAAAACTTCAACATGATATAAAATCTTACCTGTTTGTTTTAAAATTGTATTGACAGAGCATTTTAATGAAGATGAAAGTACAAATTAGTGCCAACAATATAAATTGCGTTGAGAAGCTTTTTTATGTCCTAAATGATTAAACCATGTTTCTCTGAAAAAACAGTACATAAAACGTGGGCTGAAATGCCATACCAGTATATCATAAGATACGCTCACTTAAATCTTAATTTCTTTCAAAGAAGTAAAAACATTTTACATATATTAAATATTGCTGAAGGCTACAAATTAAGGTATGCTTTCTTAAAACTGTTAGTATACTCAATTAAATATATTTTATCTTTAACTTTTATCAAATTAACACTAATTGATTTTGATTTAGGAAAATAAAAAATAAAAATAGAAGACATATGTTGCCTTAATGAAAATATAGTACATAGTTAGTTTTCTTCATCATCATCAGAAAGAATTGTAGTGTTCACTTCAGAATTCATACATGATAATCCTTGACAGTTTCTGCACATGGCAGAGCACGTCAAGCCAGATCTTCTACAGTCACATCTATTAGTACAGTCTGATTTGCAAGCACATGAGATGAGTGTTAACAAGTCTGGTGGAGCAGGGTTTTTGGTCATGGGCACAGGTTTCAAGAGGTTTCCTTCTTGTATCCATCCCCATTCAGTGGGATTCATCTCATTACCCATCCACTGTTGAACTTGAAGGTAAACGCGATATGAATGCTGAGCTGCTGCATCACTAGTTGGAGGCAAAGATGCAAGGTCAAAGGTTTTGCCCACTGACTGCTTAGAAATCAAGTGATGGTATTTGTAATATCTGAAATCATCTAAGGTAGTACTGTTTGATGGTCCATATAGTTGAAGAAAAAATACTTCGCCTGCAGCAGCTATGTCTTCTTTGCTTGAAGAAGGATCGTTAAATACTTTCATTTTCTCTCTGAGAGCACTGTCTTTCTCTAATACCCTAAATGCATTTAGCTTTCCTTTCCTGAACATGGCAGAGGTTGTGTCACAGCCTGTTACTGCATGTGCAAACATAAGAAGCTCCCTAGTTTCTCCAAGCAAAGGTATTTGTCGAGCTATACTGTACAAAGTTTCTTGTGATTTAGAACCAGAAGCAGGACTGAGGAAGAAAACCTTGTCTGTTTCAGAAGCAAATGTAGTTAAAAGAACAAGCAAATCTGTGTCTTGGCCAACAACTACAACTGCAGCACCAGTAAGTGCCATTTCTAATGCTGTTGAAACGATTACAGAATCTGCATCTGCTTCTGCCAACTTCACTTGTATATTCGATGACATGAAATGTCTCGCAATAACTTCTATAAATGACTTTTTGTTCCTACTGTTAGCTAAAAACTCTGCCTGTGTGGTTGTTACCACCGCATTTTCTTTGGGTTGAATTGTAGCAGACGTTCTTTTGGCAGCTCTTCTTTGATGTTCACAGCACTTGGTTGTAGGATAATCAGGATACCCGTCAAAAATCACCCAACAGTTACTTCCATAGCGAGATGTGATGTAAGAAATATAGCAATTAACCACATCTCCGTATGTGGCAGGTCGGGGCCAAAGTACACTGTGGAGAAGATGTCCCCCGTCCAAAATAAATACACAATTATCAGGAATGTTTGTAGTTTCCGCAGCTTGAAAGACTTTAAGTAGAGAAGACTTCACACCTTTTCTTAGTGACACTTCATCAAATAGAGAAGGAGGCCTTGGTGCTAACTCATACATGAAACACTTTTTCAATTTCTTTGGTTCTTTCTCAACACATATAATTCTGTTGAAAAGCTGCTGGGTATTGACAGTAACAGTATCAGCTCCCAACCTGATTGCAGAGTTGACTTCTGCAAGCGGTTTTGCCTTATATTTCCTTTTAATTGTGATCGTACCAAAGATTTTTTCTTTCATATCTTCCATAGACACCTCTCCCAACTCTCGTGCTTGATCACAAGTTATTGATGAATCACCTACTAGTCCCGTGGATAGAGATACTAATTCCCCAGAGGCATGCTGAAATGGATTGTGCTCCAATAACCAGTTACAAAATATTTGTAAATCTTGTGAATCTCGAATTTCTCTGCTTGGGTTCTCTTCTGCATGATGTTCAGATGTCTTTGAGAATACACCAGTAAAATGTTCAACAGTTTTGGTAACTTCAGTGCATAGTGGAAGAGATGTGGTCCATCGTAAAATAGTTTTCTCTGTCATACCCCGGCCATGTGTAGGCCACCAATAGATTTCATAGGTCTCATTAGTGATTGTTCTATTACCATATCAGACCAAGTACCAGACCAAAATCTGGAAGACCGACGAATGCAGAAAAATCCAGCCTTAGAAAAACGCTCAAAATCTCCATCTTCCATCTTGGATGGTAGATCAAGCATCTTCTGGATATAGAGTTGAGCACTTTTTGCATACAAATTATGACCTGCGGCATGAAAATAAGGTAACATACAGATTACTGTATTCAGATGAAGTGCAAAATCTCCTGTCCTTTCAGCTCTGATAAACTCCATAATGAGAATAACCATTTTAATATATTGGACCCACAGTTTAGCTGTCCTACTACTTTGTTCTGCTTCTCTGCAGGCAGCTAAAATATCCAACACTATGCGTTCTCCTGCGTTTGAAGTCATGATATCCTCTGGTGCTACTTCATTTCTTAATACCCGTTCACTGTCCGAAACAAAAGTTTTCAAGATGTCACTTACCAGAGCTGGAAATTTTACAGTTAGACACTTGAACAGAGCAACTACTGTGAGGAAATGGGCTCTCAAAGATCGATAAAATGCATGGCCTGATATCAAATGAGGAACAGTATGTTTGGCATAGACACTTCCCCACAGCTCTTCTATGCCGCTTCCTTTCATGATGTTTCCAATACATCCCAGATAACTCATTAACAGATGAAAGCCTCCGAGTCTAACAATAACTGAAGAGATTATGCTGTCCTTTTCTGCTGCTTCCACTATTTCGCATGCTTTTATGAAAAGTGGTTGGTCAAAGGTTACAATACAAGACCTATTCTTCAGATTGCATTCTGATGCAGCAAATGTCAAAGCAGAATTAATTGTGGTCAGATTGCTGGCCTCTAAATGGATGACAGGCAATGGTAGAATTTTTGAAACTTCATAATTTCCAGCTTCTTGCATAGCTTCTTGCATGAATCCATTCCAGAAGGGAAGAGAATTTTCTGAAAATAAGAATCCTGCAATCCAAAGAAAATTGACCTGAAATCCATTTTGAATCACGCCTAACTCAACACTTTTAACATCAACTGATTTCATCTTTAGGTTCTTTAAACCTGGTGTGGATGGTTTCCTGTATTGCACTAGAGGTATTGAGTTAATAGCAGGATTTAATTTCCTCTTAGTGTCTCGAACCAAAGGAGTGGAAGTCAAAACTGTATTGCCTGGCGTTATGCATTTTATACCGCCAAGTACGTGAATTGTACCATGTCCATCTATAGTTTTTGTGTTTACATCGGCATTGTCGAACACATATTGCACAAAGGCATCATTACGTACCTCTGGTTGCACATTTTCATTGGCTGCATTTAGGTATGCTACAGTCTCATTATATGAAGCACACAGTGACATTGAATGAAGCAGATCAATTACATGTCTCGAGCCATACTTTGAATGTAAGTGTACTGATAGGGACAGGTGAACTGGTGAAAGAAATGATCTTGGGCGACAAGCTGCTATTATAGATTGGCTAATGGTAGTAATTGCTCTTGATTTTTCATTTTCTTTCCCCTTACTTCCCTGAATCAAAATGTTAAGGAATCGTTCTAATGATTGTGGGATAAGGTTTGAACCTCCATTATTCATTTCATCTACCGTTGGATACGCTGACATGTCATAAAATTTTCCTCTAATATCCTGCCTTACTATTTCTGCAGCCATTTCTACTATCCGAAGACGTTCACTTTCTATTGTTTTCTTTCTTTGTGAATACCACTGATCAAAGAGAATGTTATGAGCAGTTCCCAAGAAACTGATAATAAGTGGCCTGCTTCCAAACGCTTCAGTTACTATTATTCTGTCTTTAAAGTGACTTTTTAAGCGAGTTTTAAGAAGGTAGTCCGAAATATCACACTGCTCTCCACCTGGAATATGGTTGATAATGTCTTTCATTTCAGGTAAAGTGAATTGACATTCATCTTGGCTCTCAATATAATCATACAAAAATTGCAATACAGCATCATATTTATCATTAGTTGGTCTTCCTGACCTGGTATGTTCCTTTATACGCCTGAAACTAACATAACAATCAACATGATATCGCGCCTCCTCTGCTATCAAATCCACATTCATTACCCGATACTTCACATCTTCACCCAATTGATCTTCACGTTCATTACATTTAGTCAAAATAGATTTCTGAATTTCCTTCGTTTCAATCAATGAAATTCGCCTTCTCCTACCTTTTGACAACTTACGATTCGGAGTTACTACATTTTTCTCACAAAATAGGCAACAAGTCTTGTAACAAAATGATGATCGTGATCTTCGTGAAGGTCCTGCACTTCTTTCTTCATGTTCTTGCTCTTCACGTTTTCGTTTTGATGCTTTAATACTGCTTGGTTTTGTGTATATTTTTCTGCAAGTAACGTGAACTTTAATTTCCTCACGATTTACAAACTTCTGCCACAACTCATCTTCTCTTTCTTTACTTGCTGCAATAAGTCCACCCAATCCTTTTCTTATAATCACAGTTTTTTCTTTACTGAGGTTCTCATTGCACAAAACACAATTCACTGTTTCCATATTTATGGTTCACTTTCAAACACATGTATTCTTTTGATGATGTCTGATCTGTCTCTTCCCCAATGTCCAAAGTCCAACATCACCCTGACAACAATTTAGCCTCGCACCCATGTCCCCTTCTAATCCCACCTATTAAGCCACAACACACATTTTATGCAGCAGATCTTCACCTGGTAATTCAAGTTCAACATACAAATTTAAAACATTTCGTTACGGTGCATACTTTCTGAGAGAATAGAAATATCTTAACCCTTCATATACGTCTGTCAGTGAAATCAAGGAAGTCGTAGAACTTCACACTGGTGGCCGTAGCACGGCTCCTAATTATCCCAGCGCCATGAACTATACATCGTTGGAAAGCTAATGGAACAGGGATTCCAAGGAGGTTACACTTCTGACGATAGTACTTAATTTGTAGAAGAAGATGAAGAAGAAAAACAAAAAAGTTCGACAAAATTGATTAAATTGCTCGAACTTTACCCTCCCTCTCTCCCGTACGACCCCTGACATTCATAAAATGCACATAAGGGGATAGAGTAATCCCTTACGAAGACGTAGACACTAAAATTATCTTTCTATCTCAATTAGGGGCTTGCCTATAGGAGTTAAAAGGGGTTGCTGCCAAGCGCATGAGAAAGTTCATTTTAGCCGCCATTTTCCAAGATGGAGGCCGTAGCACAAGTTTGATTTTTGGGGACTTTTAGTATGTTATTGGGATGATCAAGTACTTTCCACATACCAAGTCCCATGCTTGTAACAATTTTTTAAACTAATCACCAAAATTTGACTTAAAATGACTACACTATAAGTTCTCTTTGCGGTCCTTCGTCCACCAACAGTAGATGGGCAGAGGGTTGTAGTTGAAAGCTTGTCTTTTAAGTGTTACTTTTATTTTTCAATGGATGTATTTCAAAGTTCAGCTTCTCTTCTTTAACTTCCACAATTAGTAATCATTTAAGTATTGAATAGCTTTCGGAATTACTTTTCTTAAAGCATTTTCATTTGCCCAGTCGTCTTAGTCTTGAAATCATCTGGTTTTATACGTTGATAAACTTATGAAGAATTAACAGCAAATTTATCATTACGTATTTTTAATAAAACGTGAAGTTATGTTTATGTCTCGTTCAGAAATAGATATTCAACTAATAAAATATGCTTTTAACAGCATCAAGAAGCTTCCTAACACGGATTTACAAATAATCACCTTATAAAAAAATGTAAAAAAAAAATTGAAAACTTCAGAAATTGCGAATTTAATGTATTTCTATTATTATTTTGTAAAAGTTTCAAACCATGGGTTTCCCAGCAAAGACAGTATGGCGGGTCAAGGACCAAAGCACATATTGCCAAGTGTAAAAAAGTGTGGAAGAATGGTTAGGGATGTGTGGTTGTGTCAATAAATTTCCTAACTGTGTGTATTATATTGAGTACCACTAACTTCTGGAGCTGTGCATAAGTGTTTTTATGAAGTCCTAGTTTGCTGAGGCTGTGGTGCAATGTGTGAGGCACCAGAGCAGTGGCGGACAGGACGATGAGTACAACACGTACTCGGTCCTGCCTCCACTGCTTCTGGAGTTTGTGTGCTAGGTCTGTATATTTACTGATCTTGTCTGCGTGAGTTTTCTGCATATTATTGCTGATAGGCACTGCAATATCATTGAGATAGGTTTATTATTGTATAAGAGTTTCAGACCTTGGGTTTCCCCAGTAAAGACAGCATGGAGGGTCAAGAACCAAAGCATATTTTGCCTTTTATTATTATTATTATTACTGATTTTATTCTTTATCATTTTTATTCAATATGTTTTCCCCAATGAGATGAAACTTCCCCAACTCTGTAGTTTGAGGAAACGCTGACAGTGTTTTAAGCAAATATATTCGTAGAAGCTCCTTCGTTTTCCTTTCTTTCTGAATAGATATTGTAGACTTACAATATTTTAATATTAACATACGTAAAACTAAATATTTCGTTTTGAATGTTTTTGAAGATTATTTTATTTCTTTTTGAAGTTGCAATAACAAAGAGTACAACATTCATTTGATTCTTGCATTCAGCTACAAGATGTTAGTGCAGATTACTCTAAGTTTGTAAGATCTTTTAATATAGATAGGAAGGAAAAAAAGAAAGGTTATATTTCATTTTATAGAAAAAGCTTCAAAATGCAATTTTATTTGCACGTCCGTCCGTCTGTGAGTACCATAACTCAAAAAAACAAGACATCTTTGAAAATTGAAATTTTGGAGGATAGGTATATGTTGTTACAAGAAAGATCCCTTCTTTGTGAATATTGTTTGGAACATATTCAACTATTAGGTAAAAAAGCTGGGGCGAAACGCAAAATCGCGATAATTCAAAAATTATATAGTCTACTTTAGAAACATAATTTGTAAATATGAAAGTCCTCCTTGAAACAGTAATAGTAGGTAAAAGTGGGAATTGTCTGTTGTTTTTTCTTAGAAATTGGACCGCAAATTATCAGCAGACGAGTCTGCCTTAACCCATAAATAAAATATAAAATTTTTGAAAGTTCTCAAATTATTACCACTAATTCTTGATAAAAACTATTTTCGATATTGGAAATTTGGCACGAAACTGTTATTTCGAAGTTCGTAATTTATTTAGACCAATAAGAAAAGGATGTCTTTTTTTTTTTTTTTTTTTTTTCTTAAGTCTTGCGAATCTAGTTAGTGCTTTTTTTGTTTCTGGTAAATCCATTAGATAATTCAATAAGATTAGCGAATAAGAACGAGAAGATTCTCTATTAAGGAATTGTCCTTGGTTAGATTATGTTTGTGATTCAGTTTCCTTTTCGCTGAGATTGTATTTGACATATAATAACATTAGAGCTTTAAGCAGCGGGGCTCCGATGTTGGATTGTGCGTGAGATTTTTTTTACTCAATTTTTAAATACTTTATTTAGAGCTATCAGTAAAGTTAGTTTCGAGTACAACAATCCTAGATCTTTCAAAGAAAAAAAAATAAGTAGTTTTGTTATTGATCTTATGAGTTTCTTACATATTGGATCGTTTTATGTGGTCGTATGTATTTTAATTTTGGGGAAGCAATAAACGAGATTCTGTATAATAGAGCCACACTACACTCGACTATCAATTGTTCTGTGAACCTGAAAATCTACACAAGGATACTTTTTATGATTGTTACATTACCTTAAGGACACTTTTGAGAAAATGCTGCTAGAATGGCCTATAGTATTTTCTACATAATTAGTTGCAGAATACAGTAGTTGCAGATTGAGATTGCGGCCTCATCATCAACTTGTTGTACCCGAGTCAAAGAACATAAAAGTATTTTTATACTTTCTTCGGCCCGAGTCTTTTGGTGATTCCAATAAATTGATGTTTTCTTTTTAATACATACAATTATAGACCCGCATAAAGTAACTTTCGTATTTCCAGCTGCTGGTTCAGGCTCCTAAAAATAATGGTCTTTTTTTTTTTTAGCTAATAGGTCTAGATATGCAAGTCATCCTGTACTTAACCGAATTTCCCATTGTTATCATACGGAGAAAGTAAAAATTTATTTACAATAACAATTTGATTTACTTATTCTAGATCTTTACTTAAACAATAATGAACAATTTCTATTTCAATAAAAAACACGATAATTTAATGCTTTTAGACAGCGTCAAAAGCAAAGTGGCCCCATAATATGCACAATTTTATAAACAAAAGTAGAGTGAACCTAACCAGAGTTTACAATGAATCTAATGGACAGCAAGGCGGGGGGGGGGGGGGGGGGGGTCAAAAGTGGTCGCTTTCGATAAAAAAAAAAAACGCGATAGACGTCCCCCCAATATCGACCCTTCTGAACACATTGGTGGTGGTCACGTTTTTGCTAGACAAACGGTTGCCGAGATATGATAAAAGAAAAATGTATTGAAGCACCGATGTTTGACCCCCCCCCCTCACATCCGGTCAGTGAGTGGTCTTAGAGGTCTGATTTTTTTGGACGTGGTCACCTACTTTTTGATGCTGAACACAATGGTGAAGGTTTCATTCTAATATCTCTAACCGTTTGGCCATTACAGTGTGTGACATTCAGCAAGCATAAAAACAAGAGCGGTCCTCTGTTTTACAGGCAAGCTGTAACCTAGGGGCCGCTTAAAAAAAATGAAGGCTTTGAATTATTTGGAAATGTTACAAAAGCCACTGGGAGAAGATGTCGCCTTTCTTACACTTTCCTACCATTATTCTTTTTATCTGAATGTAGATTACCAGTGTAGATAGTGTAGTTCAAGTAAAATTTACAAGCTTTTCTTATGTCCAATTTAACATGCTTAGGAGTTAGTAGTCTTTCCACACATCTGAATTAAAATGACTGTTTATAATTTAAAATGATGAAGAAGTTTTCTTTTTACTTTAAGCAAACAGCTATTAAATAAATAAATTAAATAAATAAATAAATAAGCAATTTCCCAAGATGGCAGTCAAATGGCATACAGAATAAAGACTCTTAGCAGAGTTCTTACCATAGGCTTAGAGAAGATATATCTAAATTTCTAATTTGCTTATTATCTGTTTCATAATGCTTTAATTTTAGGTAATTTATTCTGTGTTTTCGAGATGCTTATAGTGAAACTTCAAGTTAATTGTATTTTCGTTTTTTAAGTTTTTATATTAAAATTTAAAGAAAAAGTGTACTAACGCACGTTAAACTTTTGTCTAAAAAGTCAATAATCAGTTAAAATTTCGAAAGCAAACAATTTCCATTCAATAAAACTAAATTTGGAAGACTGTGAGCTTTTGGTAAGTCATTTGTCTACTGGTTTTAAATGCCAAAGTACTTTGAGGAAAGACTAAGATATTGTGGACATTGTTAGTGCTACAGAACCATCGTCAATTCCTGTTTAAATATCAAACATCTTATCAATATTCAAGTACTGTTTGACTGTCTTTGGACTGAAGCCAAAACAAGTTAGAAATCGGTGTGAATAGGAAAAAAATAAAGATAGGGAAAATAGATTCATGAAATTTCAAGATGTTAAAATGATAGATTCTTTTAAGTTTTGAAACTTTATTGAATCTATTTTCCTATCTATAAAAGCAAAAATGAAAACGTAAATAAAAACTTAACATTCTTTTCCTGAGTTTTTATCTTTTTCTTAAGTTTTTAAAAATTAAGTAAATTTTTGTATTTGATCAAAAATTAAAAAGCAAACATATAATATAAATAATATTACTCGTAATATTATTATTATTTATATAATACTAGCTGTATCCGGCATGCATTGCAATGCCACTCAAAGAAAGTGTTTGTGTTTTAATTCTGTTTATAGAAGTGCTTTTGGATACACAATATTTTTTGTTTTTCCGTCCGGTGCATACACGAATAAAGTATAAAATGTGTAAAATAAAATATATAAAATAAATACACGAATAAATCAGAAGGTTTTGTGAAGCATGTGTGAAGCATCGATTTTCCAAATTTAGTCCACACACTTGTAGCGATTCTCCGTGTGCTTTGGTGATGGTCATTTCAAATGCGAGTCTCACCGGAAACTGCAAACGTTGAAACCGGAAATACACTCCTTTGTTGAAACGACTCGCGCACCAGATATTGTAAAATGGTTCTGCTATTTCAGAAACCTTCGCGGGCGTGCGCACAACAACTCACCAAAGTTTCATCGCAGTCTGATGAATGGTGTAGGAATGCATACGGGACAAACAAACAAACAAACATTCATTTTTAGATATTTAGATAATATTCAGTTTTTTAATGTTAAACTGAATAGATATTCTTTAAACTCGCTATTTAGTTTAAAGATAGCAAGACTCAAAGGGAGGCTTATGTGAAGGATGCACTTTTTCATACACTTTAAATACAGATATGAGTGAAATATCTGTTCAGACACTCCTTCGAAGGATTGGACAATAAAACAAAAATCCTTAAATCTAATTCATGATGGCACAGTATTTTAATTATGTAATCTCGAGGTTAATTAAAGCGTAAGCAGACAAATGCAGTAAAAGAACTGGAAAAGAGTAAAATAAAGAATTCAGATCTATTCGTAGAACTTTTAAACTCAAAATTTCAACGTGATAAGGAATCGATCACTAATAAAAAAAAAAGATATCAGGTGGTTGAGAATTTCAGTTCAGCGGAAGTATTGATCACCACTTGGCAATTTCTTTGGAGGAAATCCATTGCAGATCTCCGATATCAAATTCCAGAAAGAAAAAAATATGTATTGAATTTATCAAAGAAATCGACTTTAATCAAATTAAACTTTATTACATAAAAAATTGATTATAATAAAGCTTAATTATTTGGGATTTACGAATAATTATAATAATCAATAAATCGCCTTTAATCTCTATTGATTTACAAATTAAAGCTAATTAATGGCGGAATTAAAGCTCGAGCAGTATTTTAAACATTAACACTACAAAATTTTAGTCTACAATTTGGTAATGTCCTTTTCATTTTTTTAGATTTTTGGAATTTTAAGTCAAAATTTTAAGTCTTTTCGTATCTGATCAACATAACTCGGAAACTACGTATCTTACGAAGGGAAAAATTTAGCTTGTATTGAAAAAAAAAAAAAAAAAAAGTTTTATCCCTAAGCTGACAAACATTGCTTTCGAATTTGCAATTGAATTTTTATAAAATTTAAGCCTTTAAACCATCTTTATACGAGTCTTAGTTCATAAATAAACATTAATTTTATGCTAAATTTATTTTGGAAAACGTGTTTTGAATTTAGTTGCGCAAAACACAAAATTACGCCTTTCGTATTTTGTATCTCCCAAACTGAATTTGACGATATTTTCAAATGAAATAAAAGTTATCACGAGTGAATTGAAATAGATCTACAGATCAGGCTGAACATGTTATCAATTTTCCATAATCCCTAAAAATCTGGTGGTTTTCTTTATTCTGTAGCATTTCTAAATTTCAATTTTTACTTTTTGGGATGTTGTAAACTAAAGTATGTATTGAAAACTTGTTTGGCGGCTTTGTCTATTTCTTTAAAATACCGATCCTGTAATGTTTACTGCATTTTAAAACTAAATTCGAAATATCTTTTAATTTTTAATATCTTTTAAAATTACTAGATGGCAACCCGTCGTTTAGCTCCGAAAGCCTCGCATATATAACTGGAAAAAAACATTTTATTTATTCAAAATAAATAAATTATACTAAAAACTAAAGCTTCAAACTAAAGGCCAAAAAATAAAATAAAGTTTAAATTCTTAAAAATAAATGCATTGGGTATTGAAATCCATTTGTAATAGTCGGAAATTTGTTGCCTGGCAACGCACGTGCGAAATTCCATTGTTGTGGACAGCGGCGACCATGCAAGAAAAGTACTGTTGCCAGGCAACGCACCTGCCAATTGTTGCGAAATTCATGTATGTATGTATGTATGTATGTTTATAGGGATATGCTTTAAAACGCACTTCCTGTTCAGACAGGATACCCTAAGGATTTATTAGAGTTTCTCTCTTAATCCAAGCAAGTTTTAAGAAGTTTTTAATTTTATTCAGATCTAATTTTCCCTTGAATCCTAATATGTGATCCAGTAATTCATCCTCTTCCCAGTTATTTGGGTTTATGTTAATATTTTTTAAGAGTTCGGTTCTCTCTTTTCCGAAGCATGGACATCTTAAGATGAAATGTTTTAGAGATTCCTCTTCATTTTTATCGCAATTTAAACATATTGGCCCCTTTTCAGACCATTTTTCTGTTCTTTTATGTAGCGCCAATGATCCCGTTCTGCACTGGAAAAGTAAAGAACTTCCATAGGAATTATCATAAATATCCTGATATAGGGGAGCCCTTTTATTTTTAAACCCTAATGGTAAAGTTTTGTATTTATTAATAGAATCAACGAATAGTTCTAATTCTGTACTTTTTACACATTTATTAATAAGATGGTGCCATTTTTTTTCCGATTCAATGTTTATTCTAATTTCTTCTGTTTCGTAATATTCTGCTAAATATTCTAATTTATCTACCCATTTGCTTTTTTCTGTTGTATTTTCAAACACCTTTCTAGACCATCTATTTTTATTCATGAAAGTCAACCTCCCCAGATATTTTAATTTGCTTGAAGCTTCTCTGCTAAAGAACGATGACCACCCCATTTCACTTTGAACTGCGGTAGTAGGTGTCAAATTGTTCCCTCCTATTAGTTTTCTTCCAAATGTGTTTTGGATATTTGTCAATTTTTGAAGTTCGGTTTCTGTATTAATTATAGTTTCGTTACCATATGTTAGAACAGGCACAGCCAATGATTTCCATAATATTCTACCTAGTTCTACTTTATTGTAGCTTTTATTACATATGCTCCTTATCCATCCACTTAGTTTATTTGCTTTAGCTATTGTGTTGTTTCAATTGTTGGTGGACGTACGCACGCATGCGCGCGCACAATTTTTTTTAATACTACAGATTCATCTCAAAATTACAAGTTTGTTGCCCCTAAGTGACAATTTAATTTGAAATTTCAGAACCAGTTTATTATATTTATTTTCAATTCTTCTGATAACTTCGAAAACAAAAAATCTCAAAGTGTCGAAATATTTTCTTTTGTATGATCTTCTACGATGCTAGATTTGGTTTTTCTTAAATAAGTAAAATCTTATACAAACTCTTCAGCTTTATATATTAGTATGTTTGAACGCGCTAATATCAGGAACTACCAGTCCGATTTGAAAAATTCTTTTTGTCTTAGATAGCCTATAACCTTTCTCAATAAACGGGCTATGTAACATCACGCTTTATATAACACGCTTTACATGATATAAAGGCGACCAATAAAAGCGGAGCAGTAAACATAAACATCAACCAACGGGTGCGGCGGCGGTGACAGGGTGGCTTGACCGCACGACGAGAACCGAACATTACCGAGAAGAATCGAATTTAACGCGGGTGACATCGCAGGTCACAGCTCGTGAATAAATGAAAGATGAATTCGCAGTTTAACTTTTTAATATTCCGAACAAAATCAAATTTTCTTCGTTCGTTTAAAATACTTTAAATAGGTTGTACTTGTATTCATCTTCTATTCTTTGACGTTTGACCTTTGTGAATGATGAAATATGTTTATTGTTTTCAGTTCATTCATAAATCCTTTAGAAATCAACAACTTCACATATGAAGATTCAAGAGATATCTTCAAAGGCTGTAAAGTTATACAGAAACAAAGTTAAATATTTTAAAGTATTTTCCCAAATGTAATTTACATTGGAAATCTTATAAATAAATGAGTGTTTTCTATAAGAAAAGAAATTTTACTACTTTTATTATAATTAAATTTTGCGTAAAGTTAAACACTCTCCATTGATTGTGTGGGATTTTTGAAAAGGTAATTTCTTTAGCCGAAATCTCAAGACATTTTAAACTCTTACGATACGAAATTTTCGAAAATGTAATTGAATTATTAACAGGTTTTTGTTATTTTATTGTTAAGCACCTATTGACTGTTGTAACATGTTCAGAGCCTATATGTAACAGTTCAGATCGAGTGATGTGAACGAGTGGTTCGACAACTCGATTGCAGTAATTAGATCTATTTACGATTCCTAAAAACAGTTTGATCCTTTCATTTCCTTCTGTCCTCCACTGTTTTGTTAAGTCATTTCTACTTTTTGCAAATTTATACTCAACCCCCAATGCTACTGTAAAGTGTTCGACATTAACAAGCCTTTAAAATTCTATCAAAAAAAGCATTTCTGATGGCTGAGTGCACCAAACCTCAATTAACTTTGATGGCTGCATTGTGGACGTAGCTAAAATTAGGGGGGGGGGGGTGCTGCTCCTGAAAAATTTTAGCCTTTGTTTTAAAATTGTGTGAAAGGAAACAAACATGTATAAAAAGAAATTTATCAAGTTTCTGAATAAATTTTCTTTTTATACATGTTTGTTTCCTTTCACACAATTTTAAAGCAAAGGCTAAAATTTTTCTGGAGCAGCACCCCCACTAATTTTAGCTATGTCCACACTGCAGCCATCAAAGTTAATTGAGGTTTGGTGCACTCGGCCATTAATGTTTCAAATTTGATTCATGTATTTCAATTAATAATCAAAATGCCAAAAATAATCTCTCAGGTTTTCTGTAGAAGAAAAACCTTTTCAACTAAATCAGCATTCGAACAATTGGAGTTGAAATTAACTATTAATGCTGCGAATTAAAATAAATCGTCTTAGCTTCAGGACATAAAGACCATTGAAATGTTGTCGACTGAAAAAAGTCAAACTTATCTATTTTTACAATCATTAGTTTGTTTTTAAAAGAATCTATGTTTAAAAAAACTCCGTGACTATGTGCGCGTGCGTGCTTAACAATGGCAGCGTTGCCAGGCAACAGACGCTCTGTTGCATAATCAACTCAACGATATTTTGTGTGCGCGTGCATACGTCCCCAACAAAGGAATGTCGCGTGCGCGTTGCCAGGCAACAAGAGTATTGTTGCTTGGTCATTCACCAGAATTCTTTTAAAGAAAATATTTCAAATGTAAAACCGTAAATATTATATTGCAGGATTAAAATATTGTATTGCATGTATTTTTATTATAATTTAAACTACAATTTATTTTTCGTTAAGTTATAGTTTGTAGTTTATTTGGTTTAATTTGTTTTTTGAATAAATACAATGTTGGTTTCCATTCTGCAATGACGTTATATTACGAATTATATATCACATTGAGGAGATTATTTTTCGAAAAGAAACAATATTTTTACTGAAATAAATTAATGCTTTGCGTCAGAATGTGCAGATGTCACCTTTGTAAAGAGATTTTGCATGAACAATCGAAATCGTCGTAAGTTACGTCAAGCAGAAACGGAAGTAGACCGAAAGAGGAAACTGAAATTCTTCTTCTAATTTTTTAGCGGCATTTCGATTGTTCATGCAAAATCTCTTTACAAAGGTGAGATCTGCACATTCTGACGCATAGCATTAATTTATTTCAGTAAAAATATTGTTTATTTTCGAAAAATAATCTCCTCAATGTGATATTTTATTCGTAATAACCTTCGATCCCATCGAAGCGGTGAACATAATGGCGCCGGCGAACTTGCTTTCCATCTTCAAAATTTGTAGGAATACGTCAGTGCTCTGTGATTGGATGTTGCTCACACACAAGATCTGATTGGCTGGCCTTACGTTTGAGGAGACGTTTATGTTCGTTGATTTCAAGATATCCGTTGTGTCTTAAACTGAGACGTAAAAGCAATTATCTTACAGAAACTTAACGAGAGACGGAGATAGACGTAGAAGTGCGTACACCCCTTAAGTATTGTTGAAATTCCGTAATGTATAAATTAAACAAGAAAGAAAGACATTAATGTTAGCTTAATACTTTCTCAATTTGATTTTCTGAAAATATGATTTCTTCAATCATATCAAAAGTCAAAATTTTTCCTATATTATGCTTTGTCTTTTCATTTTAATCGGCTTATTGACAAATGAAACAAAAAGCTATTGTTTTGTGGCTTTTTAAAAAGATTTCCTCTTTATTTAGAAACCTCGGATTAGAATTGTGTTGTTATTCGTATCTGTTGTTGAGTAGACGTTTGCTAGTCTGTCTGTGATGACATTTGACTTGGTGCCAACCAAATGAAGCAAGGATGTTTAAACAGCACGTTCTTATGTCTTTGCTGCAAGAGCAGACGTCGAACGAGGCATTGCAAGGAAAACCAACTATTACGTCAGATCCAAATTTTGCAGGAAACACAGAATGCTCTCTTAAAGCTATTGTCCCAGTTTAAGATTAAGAAGAAAATCAGATTAAAATGTTTTGAAATTTAAGAAGGCAAAGTGAAAATCGTTTAATATTTTATATTAGTTATTTTAAAGAGAATAAATGTAATTTACATAGGAGCAAGTTTTACGTGCATAATACAAGAAAAATTAAGCTTAAAAACGCACACATTTCAAAGGAATAATTGAGCTATTTTTGGAGTTTTTCCTACCGGAAACCCAACACAGACTGTTTCGAGGTTTCTACCTCTCATCATCTAGATTCGCCCAGTACTCACAGCTCAGTGAAATCCAAAGAAACATAAACAAAAGCCAAATTAAACAAAACAATGGCCCTTCAGTTAAAAAACATCAAAAAACAAATTAAGAATAAAGGCAATAACTTAATCCCCGCTAGTTGAACGCTTAGCTTATGAAAGATTGTGTATGTCTGCTGTAGAAATTAATGTGCATGGTATATACAGTATATAATAAGAAAAATAAGCAAAAAACGCGCAATTTAAAAGGATTCATTGAACTATTTTTGGAATTTTCGTATCGGAAACCCAAGACAGACCGTTTCGAGGTTGATACCTCTCTTTCTTGAGGATGAATAGAGCTCTTTTATATAAAAAACCATAAATATATGTAGTAGTCATGTCAGATATATAAGTATAGACAGTAATCTAATGTTAATTTTAAGAAATAACAAAAAAGAAAATGCACAGAAAGGGAAAAAAAATATTCACTAACCCTGAGCCATCTCAGGAATCTTAAACAGCTGTTTCATACTTATTAAGCTTCATCAGCCAGATTTATCCTTGATGATAGACGCAGAGTGCGTCATAAAGTTAAGGACCCACCTCCGCACCTAGAAATGGCGTCCAAACCAAAAAATGCACAACAATCAATAATTCCCGTGTTCAGCACGGCCTCAAATTCCTTGTCTCCAGGCACTACCAGACACAAAGGAATTTAGAAAAGAATTTGAAGAACGATTAAGAAAGATTTATTGTTTTGTAGTTGGTTAGGATTCCACTCCCGGGTGCGGAGGTGGTGTCCTTAACTTAATCATGCACTCTGAGCCTATCAACAAGAGTAAATCTTTGCTGATGAAGCCTAATAGAACTGAAACAGCTTTCCCGGATTCTCAGGGTGGGTGACCTTTTTTTTTTTTTTTTTTTCTGTTTCTTTTTTTTCGGGTTGTTGGTGTGTTTTTTTTTTTTTTTTTTTTTTTTTCCCGTTTGTGTCATTTCCTGTATTTATCAGGATTTTTTTTTTTTGTAATATCTATAATGGATTTAATAAACATCTGAAGCAAATTAAATCCATTTATTTATTGATTGATTCTATCTGCATTTTTTTATTATTTGAATTGCTGTAGAAGATGGGGGAGGTCTACAATGCTAAAGATATGGCACGAGGCCAAAAAGTTTGAGAACCATAGTTAAGAAGAACTTGACAAGATTGGTGAATTGCTGATGCATTCAAAAACTGGGTAAGCAAAACTACCTAGCCTGCACAAATCTGATTCCAAAACAACGCAAAATAAATAAAATATCAATTATTAGGTTACGTCATGAGAGCGAATATCAATAATGGTACAGAATTTTTAAATTTCGCAATTTAAGTATAAGTACAGCCCATTTCAGATTCTATGGACTGTTGCTAGCAGCAACCTACTGAGTTCTTTGTATTACCGTAATACGAACTTTAATTGGCTATGCTTTTCTCGATTGATTAATATCATTGCTGGCTATCTAATAGTCTAGAAAAATCTGGCACAGATTATAAGAATAATAAATGATAGAAAAGCTCCGTAAGTTTCATGGGGTACGGTTTTTTTCCCCCTAAATAATGACATATCACAATACAATTAGCTGCCCAGTAACAGCTTTGACATGAGGTGATAAGTGTTCACTTGTCAACCATTGTTACTGAGTGATGAACAATCGTCTGAATATCGAGGAACAAAAACATGTCTGGCGATTACTGATAAAAAGAATAATTTGTCTAATTTTATCTTCTATCCATTTAATTCTTTGATTATAAGTCATTGTTAATTTTTGTATGATATCCAAATCATAAATGACAAGGAATAGTGATAAAAGATCGACATTTTTTTTGAAGCAAGATTTAGGACACAGTTTGTAGCTTTCGGAGAAAAAATAATCCAAAGGTTATCTAAAGTGAAAGAGGAAGAGAGATTATCAAATGACTTGAGATAAATAATTAGATACCAGAGAATTTGCATTGCGAGTTACATTCTCACAAGAGATCAAACCATATTTCAGTTCGAACATTAACATGATATGAATATGACATTCTAGTATGGAATTAATGTTATAATCTTCTGTTATTATATATACTATTTTTATGTAGTATTTCTTAATAGAGAATCATTTCCAACATGAATACCTAATAAGGAATACTATATAAATTATTAATAATATTACTATGTAATTTTATTTTTCTTTGATTTAATTAATGCCGAAATCTCCAAATGACGCAATTAGCATGTATGTATGTATGTGTGGGGAAGCAATTAAATATTCTATATATATATATATCGGGTAGCAGAGTAAATTGTGTGCTCTAAACTAATT
>JAFIDM010005346.1:19552456-19616161 GCA_023159025.1 Thereuonema tuberculata
GGCCTAGAAATTTTCGACTTAGAAATTCTAGATACTGAATTTCCACAGTATGTATGTATGTATGTATGTATGTATGTATGTATGTATGAATGTGCTTTTGACCGCATTTCCTGAAACATGATTCTTTTAGATTAAGTAGGTTTTCCCCCGTTTTCTTGTAAAAACTCGATATCTGATTAGCAGTTCTTCTTCCCCGGTTTATCACAATTAAAGTTGAAATTTTTATATTTTAAAAATCTTATCTTTCTTTTTCAAAACATAGCAATTTATAGAACAAATCATTTATTAATTCTTCTTCATTTTTGTAACAATTGTTTGTAACATATTGCTCTCTTTAAAGATAATTTTTCTATTCTTAATTAACAGCCAATGCTTGAGATTGTATAAATTTGTCATTATAGTGCGCTTGCGCAAGATAACAATCCAGCTCCGTACAACTTAAAGCTCCCTTCCAAGGCAGGTCATTTTCGAAATATAAATCTAAAATTCCATCAAAAGTACTTTTATATGTGAACAGAGATAATGTTATACAATTATTAAACATTTCTAAACAAATTTCCCAGCAAATGATTTTCGTTTTCCTCCACTTTTTTTACTGTGACTTCTGCAATATAGTGATTTTTAATAAAAATAATGTTCAGGGCTAATGTGCTAATCATCTAACATGGATAATAATTAATGTACTAGTATATCTACTTTAGGCAATTCCGAAAGATTTTTGAGGTAAATATTTTTATTTCTGTTAATGGGTTTTTGATGTAAACACAACACACGCTGTCTGTGTTCTAGATCTTTCATCTCTTCATCAAATAATCAAATCCTAGAGATGCTCATCTGCAATTAAATTCTCGGCATCTGCGGCTTTTTTTTTTTCTTTAATCTGGTCTTGAATTCTGTTTGGCTACACTACTTATGATAAAATTGTAATCATTTCCAAATTCTGGATTTTATTTTTATTAATTTCCACCGCAATAAGTAATACTATATAGAATTCATTGTTACTTTGATCTAACGAAAAGAAAACCTGTTTCAATTTCATTGCTAGCCTCTCAACAGTCTTCACAAAAATCAAGAGACCGATTACAACTTAAAACATATCTAAAACCATACCAAAACCTTGCTTCCATTGCTTTAAAAAAAAAAAAGAATTTTAATATTTGACTCTTGATTTTTATTTGGAAAAATAATAAAATATTTACAGTTTGTAGTTCTATTTTCAATGTAAATTTTAATTAACCAGAAGAATACAATTGAACTTGTTTAATTTATTAATAAATTTATTAATAAATGAAAACCAACGAATGCATATAAAGAAACAAAATCACGCCTTGAGTTTGTCAACACAGAGAATCGGGAACGGCTGTTTGGTACTTATTTGGGACTCATCAGCCCGATCCACCCTCCCGGATGACAAACGCAAAAAGGCGTAAAGCATAAATGGAAGTCACCCTCGCTCCCGACAGTGACTCCCGAACCGAAAAAAAACAATTAAACAATTAACAATTAAACAATTAAAAATTAATTTGAAAGTGCACAAGAAAAACTTGTAGCCTCACGATCGTTAGGGTTCAAAAGGCATTTCTTAATAAAGAAAAATCAAACCAAAAAGGCTTAATTATAATCGCAAGAGCACAAAATAACGTGCAGGTAATTTGATGATAAATGAAAAACCACTGACTGCACAAAAATGTACAAAAACACGCCTTTGAGTTTGTAAACAGAGGGAATTGAGCGTCACTGTCGGGAGCGAGGGTGACTTTAATTTGTTTCACGCCTTTTTTTGGGTTTGTCATCGGGGGTTCAAGTGATGAGTCCCAATAAGGACGAAACGGCCGTTCGCGATTATGACAAACTCAAAGGCGTGTTTTTATTTATTTGCAGACGTTGGTTTTCAATTTTTAATTAATAAGTTTCTTTTAATAATGGTAATGATCATAATTTTTTTAAATCAATATTAATTGGGGCAGTGATACAAGTTCAATATTATTTGAATTTATCTTTACAGTTTTTTGATAGGGTTCAATTAATTTCACTTCCGAGTTTCATTGAAAATTATCTCTTTAAAGGGGTTCAAGGTTAGTTGAATGAAATGGCGACCCAGTTCAAATTAAAAAAAAATATCTGTGACGCCAATTCCAAACCTGCTTTATCTTTCTTCATAGGTTCAAGGTTTCTCTTAAATAAATCTTTATAAGTTAATTAAGTTTATAATTCCTTAAAAGCAGAAAATTAGAAATGAAGTCATTAATAATGTTAATCTCTTGAACGATACAGAAAAGCTATTCCAAAAATTGTGTTAATTAATAAAAGAAATGAAATTTTTACTTCGGAAAAATGAGGAAATAATTGCTTAAGGTTGTTGTTAACTGTAAAGAGGTGTTTTTAGGGGAAAGGCCGAGGGGAGGGGATTCTTCCCGAAATTTGAACAGGACGTTTCTTTTTCTTTTTTGGCTGTTGGCTTCTAACTTATCTCATCCAGAAACACACTAATATTACCTTTTCACTGCTTAAAAATGAGCTTTCTATTTGTGCTACGCGCAACATTGTTCTAAACATTCATCATATTTTACTTGAATGTGTTGTTTTTAATCAAAATCGTCCTCATTGTTTTTAAATTCAGCGTCCCACTCCATACTTCTTTGCTTTTAAATCATAATGATCTTTTACTAATCTCATCGGTTTTGAGATTCATTCATCTGCGGCCTTTGCGGCCTTTTCAAAGTTTTAGATTTTAACTGCTTTTTATTCAATTTCTTTAGGTTGGTCTTGCTTTTATCCCTACTATTCTTGTTCTTTATTTTCTTGTTTTGGTGGTCTTTTGAATGTATGTTGTTTAGGAGATGGTTTTTATTTTATCTTTATACAATTTTTCTCTGTTTATACTTTTTACCTTTCATGGCGCAGCTGAATCTAAAATGATTTTCTTGCCATTAAAGCAACCAACCCACCTCAAAATAAAATCCAGTGAAAATCCCCGTATTATCAATAGAGCTTTCAACAGTGGGTGTATTTTTGCTTTGTATTTATTTCTGTGAAGGCTGGGTAAGTCTCGGGGCATTTTTTTAGTGTAAAAACTCCTCGAAGTCAATTCGTAACTGATATCTTGACCACTTCCCGAAAACAGGAAGCGGAAAAATAGAAGAACAAATAAAAATTATAAGGAAGAAACTCCCTTAAACGTGTCTTTATTCTCAGTGAACAACAACATAAAAGAAAATGAAGTTTAAGCAATGTGCTATCATACAAAGGTTCTTCATTGAGCAGAGGAAAGTGGTAACCTTTATTTACTCAAGTGGTTTCCTCTACGAAATGTTCTTAAGGATCTATTGTGCAACAGCCTCGTCTCTTGGTGAAGGAGAAGATGACATCTTTTCATTGTCACTCCACGCCAACTTTTATGCAAACCATCTTGGCAATTGAAAGCAAGAGAGAAGCAGGAAGAATTGAATGCCAAAAGCCGCCTTTTCTTCTTTCACTTTCTATAGAGAACCATCAGAATGTCTAAGATGGTTTTTCTTTTAAAGGTCACAATACGTACTAAAAGTCTTGGTGTTTCAATTTTAAATCTACTTAAAATAGAACTCGTGATTCTCTTTCTTAATTATTTATTCTTATTTATTGTTAAAACAAGACTAGATTCTTTTTAAGACTAGCAGAAGACCCGGCACTAACTTCAAACTTGTCTTTCCATCCCTGCAATCGAATTATCGAGAAAACAAATTCTTTGTGATGTAATAGTGGGAGGTGCCTGTACAGAGAATCACAATATGTTAGGTTTCAAACTGTCGTCGTGAAGTGAAAACACTCGGATTCCGAAGCACTTTTTCTTTCCCTTATTGATGCAAGTACTGCACTACAATCGTCATATACGTGTTTAACTGACTTAAATAAAACCTTTGTAGCCAAAATAAACATTGTAATTTCGTCATCATACTCTTATCTATTGTTCGTTTTCGAAAGCCAGAACCACCACTGGCGGACGATTCTACTCCGCAGAGGGGTGATACTCCGCTGAGATGGGCGCTTTCCTAAGAAATTCTTTTGGACATTTTCGCTTTTAAGAAAAAAATAACGGAGGAGCAATAGTATTTATTCTTCCCATAATTCTTTCCCGAAAAGCGCAAATAGAACGCAGCTACTATTAAACAAACACTGATAAAAAGTAAACATCCCCTCTTTATTTCTCCTAACCCCTATTTTGATGAAATCGAAGGAGACCTGACGCATGCGCAAAAGCGCTTAAGGTTCTCGTAAGCAAAAACGGACAGTATCATCAATTTATTTTGCGGAAAAGCATAATAGCAATAAAAAAGAAAAATAATAAACAGTTTAATACAGTAGAGCCCCGGTTATCCGCGGGATTGGGTGGCAAGGGCTTCGCGGATAACAAAAACCGCGGATAAACCGAAAAAAGACTAAAAATGAGGTGTAAACACGAAAAAAAAATATTTCACCATTAAAAAACTACGTTTTATTGTACACAAAAACATAATATGTAAAACTTTTAAAATATGTACAGTAAAGCAGAAACCTTTGCTCTACGTTTGCATCCACAAATTCCGAGAAGGCCTATAGGATTACGATGCACAATAAACCTGTCAGTAATTTTCGAACTTCGCACTTTACGGCCTATTGTATTTTCCCAGTTGTTGGCTTGGATTAAAATTGGTTTTTTTGAGGTTCGTAATTAAAAAACTTTTTCGCGGCACTCGCGGATAATCGGGGCTCTGCTGTATTCGCTTAATCACTGAATGTAATACAAAACAAGATGCAGCCTCTACAGCGCTTTTGTAAGAAGTGAAGTCATCTAAAAGCGTGGCGTCATATCGAAAAGTGTCGTATCGGCGAATCGGGTGTCGCAAAATTAGGGAATGGCGACAATTTTTAAACTGTCATATGATTAAGGCGTCAGAAAGCCAATTCTCTCAAAGCAGGTTATGACAGTATTGTAACTACCTTGAAATACCACCTTAAAAATATGTAGATTGACGGAGAAAAAGAAAAAAAAAAAAAAAAAGAACCGACAAAACAATTGAAATAATGAGGTCTTAGGAAATTAGTTACGACCGATCAAAGTGTCTCGCAACGTCTAAGGGAACACAAATAATCCCGATCTTGATTTTGTGGATGTGTTTATATGTATCCATCAGATCGATTAATGAATTGTTATTCTTGCTAGCTTTTTTTTTTTTTATCGTTTTCATCCAATTCTTGATTTATTTTCACTTGAATTACTAAGTAAATGCTGACAAAAGACAATCATAAGATATTTTATTTTATTTATTTGTTTGCAGTTTTGAGGACTTTAATTTATTAAATTTAATAGAAACAATTTTTAGGTAACCTGAAGAGATGATTGCAACGGAAGCAAATCGATACATATTCTGAATCCAATACTTTTTAATTTGATACAAAAGTATTCAATAGACGAAATGATTCTGATATTAATCAGTATCTGGTTTTTAAAAGCTTGACGATGGAAATAAACTGAACTAGAATTTCATCCTCATTCAATCGGATCTTGTGTTCTATGAACCAAAGACAAAAGAACATCGAATGGAAAATCAAATGACAAAGTAACAGAATATTTCCAAAAGAATAAAGGTTTCCAAAATTAATTTTAAAATAACGGATGAATGGTCTTTGTTACAAGATATAATGCAGTGCTTTTTCACTCCATGGCACACTTTTAAAATATTAACCGAAATCTCTCTGTAAAATAAACTTTTTCAAAGCTTTTATAACTATCACGGAATCAAGATCTACAGCAGTGTGTTTTAAATAAAAGATTCTCTGAAATGTCTTTTAAGCAGAGCCGTTTCTAGGTGTTCTGTCACCCTAGGCGAGAACTGAAAAATGCCGCCCCCTCCCTTTCAAATGCCGCCCCCCACCAAAAAAAAAAACAGAATCTTTAATTCAACAACCAAAAAAAGAAAAAAGAAGATTACGGTGAGCCCGGTAATCGAAGTGGTAAGGGCGCTTGGCTGCGGGTTGGAGATGACGGGTTCAATTCCCGGCCTTGGCTCCAATCTCCTCTAAAAGGATCCTAGAGTCTACCCAGCCTTCTACAGAATAGCTACCGTGTTTCTTTTCCGGGAATTAAAGGCGGGTGGGCGTCGGGCTGACCACCCGACCTCAACTTCGTCCCGTTGGTGAAGAAGCGCTGGGAGCCTTACCTTCCGCGACCCCAAAGGTCTACATTGCCCTTTAATAAATTGATACTTTAACAGAAGATTACGAGGTGAAGATGCTGTAGCCACTACAGTCATATGAAGAGACTGAATCAGAAAGGCAATTTTATTCATGTGCTGAATTTGTTCTTGTTTTTGCTTTTTATATATATTATTAAATTGTACAAAAACATCACTATCAAAGGATTCAGATAGTAATTCCTACATAATGATCTGAAATGATAGGTTTTTGGCAAAAGCCGTTTTCAAATACAAGAAAACTGTCCTAAATAATAGAAATTATTTAGCTTCAATAATCAAGCTTATAACGCGTGAATATCTATGGTTCCTTCTCCTTCTCGGAAGTGGGGCCCGATAGAAAGCAAACGACAATAGAAAAATCGCTGTAACAAGTAGAGAAAAATTACTTGGCCCGCAGAGCGCTGGGCACAAAAGGCATTTAATAAAAGGATAAGCCAAATGCAAAGGCGAAAAATTAATAGGTAAGAAGGTTTAACGTGCAGTAAATGAAAACGGAAAAAAAACTAAAAAAATAGGAAATGCACAAATTCGTAAATTTGTTTGCTTTCACGCATTAAGCCATCATCGACAGCAATCTGGGACAGCTGATTCGTCCTTATTAGGACTATCAGCCAGATTTAGCTTCGATGATCAAGCTCAGAACGCGTGAATACCTATGGTTCCGTCTCCCGCTTTTTTCTGTTATAAATCTTGTAAAATGATTTATTGCAATTCGTTCTACAATAAATTACATAATATGATTAGGTATATTTTAGTAGGTATGTTTGTGTGTGGCTATGTGACAAACAAAAGATTCAGATAGTAATTCCTATACAATGATCTGAAATGGTAGTTAGGTTTTTGGCAAAGCCGTTTTTCAAATACAAAAAAAATTGTCCTAAATCATACGATTTTTACTTTGTAAAGTTATCTGTAATTCATTAAATGATTAAAACTTGTGTCAACGTAAATGTAAAAACTCTATTAAGGTATACATAAAGTTAATTGTTAATCAACATGTTCCGATATAAATAGCAGAAATAAAGAATTACGCTAAGATGTTGAGGTTTGTTTCTATGTTTGTACTTTAATGTTATTTTTATTAGTTCATTTAATTAAGAAACTTTACTTTCAATTTTCTATAATTTATTGAACAGCAGATTCTTTCTACTATCAATTAATTTTTCACAGAAATATTATTGTACGAAAGAAAAATCATCGCTGAGAAAAAAATACCGAAAGGGTAGAATTCCAAAGAGAAGTTATTTCTTTACAAAATTAATCCTGAGCTCACTGACCAACTATTTTTTTTTTTTTAATTAATTAGACAGACTCTACTGTTGTTCAAAATCTTGCCGCCCTAGGCGGCCGCCTAGTCTTGCCTAATGGTAGAAACGGCCCTGCTTTTAAGCAGTTTCGAATGAAACTTATTACTTTATTAACCTTAATTGTTAGAATGAATAAATATACAGTTCATGTTTCTATTATTTGACGGTTAGATTAACTTTATTCTAGATACGAATATATGACTTTGTGTGAAGCTAAATGTTAATTGCAGACACATTCTCAGAATTTTCTAGCAACCAAATGTATCCTCACGGCCCACTGGTTGAGAAGCACTGATACAATGGATAGTAGCTGAAATCATACTTTCATTGGAAGGCAATTTGAATATTTTATATTTTGCTATTCAATGACAATGAGTCTATTGCATCAGCCAATATACACTGTCCGGCCACTTTATTAAGTACATTTACCTAGTAGCGTGTTGGGCCTCCTTTAGCCCTCAAAACAGCCTGAATTCGTCGAGGCATGGATTCCACAAGATGCTGAAAACGTTGTTGAGGTATTACGTTCCATGCAGACATGAAGTGTCACGCAATTCCTGAAGATTTGATGGAGGTGTAGGCCTGGAGCGAACGGCCCGTTCCAGTTAATCCCATAAATTTTCAATCGGACTGAGATCCGAGGACTGAGCGGGCCACTGCAGCAAGGAAGAGTCATTGTCATGTTCCTCAAACCATCCTATAGTGATGCGGGCTTTGTGCACCGGCGCATACTACCGGCTGGAAATAGCCATCTGCATGAGGATAAACTGTTAACATGTAAGGTTGCACTTGGTTAGCAACGATGTTTAGGTACGCTCTAGCAATGTGACCTGCCTCCAGAGGTATCAATGGACCCAACGTGTGCCAGGAAAACATCCCTCACACCATGACACTCCCCCACCGGCTTGAAGAGTTGTTGTGAGACACGAAGGGTCCAGACATTCATGCGCACAGAAGGAGTGTATGTTGAAAATAAAAAAGAAAAATATATATATATATAAAATGGACAACTGTAAAATAATTCAGTTAATGGAATATGTTTTATATCAAATTAATAAATAGAATGAGCTAATACAAAGAAATTAATTCTCTTTTTTAACTGTACACATACATATGTAGGCTACATATGTTAGTTATTGAAATTCAATATGTTGGGAAATAATGAGGCTCACAATCTTATTTCTGTTACCGAATATTATACTCAAATTATAATATCTGATAATGCGTAGTAATGTTATGTAGTATGTAATGCTGTAAGTGTTACAAAGTACTATAATTAAGCAAAGGGAAAGAGCTGAAATTCAAAAAACGCTGTGATGGGTTTGGAGAAATAATTTATATATAACGATGAATCACATTGACCTTTTTTTAATTTAGAAGAATAGAAGAGTTTTCATGTTACTTAAAGCATAACATCCTCCTCCTCCAATTGGAACTGACAGTTTCAGACAATTCATGTGAACTGAATTACTTTTGATGCTCAAAATAATTCATATAAAGGACTGACATGCTGTAAATTAGGGGCCCTATTCCTCAGATCATTAAATTTTTCACTAAATGTTGTATTGTGCTTGTTTGATGTAAAGAACAAATATCTTATTGTCCACTCAGCTAAAATATTTTTATGCTTTTTGGATTAAATTCTTATAGGAGTAAAGTCCTTTTTTCTTACACTAACAGATTGGTTGAAACTGGATGGAAGAGGTTTTTAGTCATTTTGACAATTATTACAAGAAAACTAACTCTTAGCTGTACTTGAAGTTGTTCTTCTTTAACGGAAACTAAGAATTCAAGGATGTCTTTAGAAACATCTTTCTTTTTTTAAAAACAAAAGTTCCTAAGTCCGGATTCGACCAGAATAGCTAAGCTGCGTATATATATTGACCTTAGGAAAACGAATCATGTGAAAAGGTTAGTAATCTCAGTCTTGTAACACAGCCTTAGTGACAGTTCCCAGAAGGGAATTAGGGAAGACGACTTCGTATCCAGTCCTCCACTGGTGAAGTCTGAACACCGACAGTCGAAAGTCGGGTGATCGCTCTCGACCCAAGGATTATTTTTGGTTCATTGGAGCTGGGAATGACCGCAAAGAGTTGCGCACGGCACCACTGACCCACTAGTGATTGAGGCAATCACACATCCAATGGATTCACTTAGCGCCAACATCAGATTTGTAAGTTTATTAAAACGGAGGAAATCCGCTTTGAAACTCATTGTAATCTCATCCTTTCAACGGATAATTCGCAGCCAATTCGGAGGATTATGAAACGACCATAAGGCATTGCCAAGCAAGTAGAATTAGCAACAGGAAATCAACAATAATTGTTATTAGAAACCAAGAATTTACAGCACTTACCACAGGACAGCGTCTTCCTTTTAACACACATTCATATAAAAGTATTAGCTTACTGTTCAGCTAATAAAAAATGGTATTTTTGTAAAGCTTCACTATTCATTGACACTATAGACATAAATTATAAAGATGTGTAGTTAGGCAATGGTTCAATTGGAAACTGCGATTAATTGGTGTTGGAATGTAGTCTTGCAATTCGATAGATATTAAAATAATATTAGTACTAGAAAGTAAAACTCAAAATTACAAAGATAGAATAGTCATTTTGTATTTTCCTATTATTGTTGACAGAGATTTAAAGATTTTTGTGCCTAAATATTAGCATTTAACATTAGTTAAATTGTTATGTAGAAAAAAAACGAAAAGAGTAATTTCTTGAAACCATGGAAAGATAAGCAATGCATTGAAAAGCTGAGAAACACTATTTGTAGCAAGAGATTCAACAGCCAATGACCCATCATTACGTCACAACCTCGTTTCTGAATTTGGTTGGAGTTGGTCAGTCAGCAATTTTTAAATGAGATGACATTTTGGCAAATATCCCAAAACAAAAAATGCTTGCTATTCGTAAATTTCAAAAGACGATTAGCTTTGCTTTAATGGAGTCAATCACATTATTTATTTATAATCTGTGATTATTTCTGGACACAGAATAACCGAAAACACACAATCACAAATGATTTCTCGCGTTAAATTCGACTTTGGAGAAATCTTTATTTTGTTAATAATCTATCAGAGTAAGAGTTTTTCATACTTCTACGGTTACTTTCAATTTATGATATTGTTTGAAATTCAGTTGATCTCGCCTTAGAGTTCATTTAGAGACAAAAACTATGAAATAAGTGTAATAGTCATAAATTATCGTTACAACTATTAATGACTTGAATGTAACCAATCCTCAGGAATGTCTAATACTAGATCGTGATATAGTAACACTACAACCTCGTTTATCCGGATCTTCGGATAATCCGGATCAAATTTGTAGACATTTTTTTTTTATTTAATATTCACATAGATAATAATTTTAACTATGATAACAAGAACATAACTATAAGTACGCCAAACATTCGCTTTTTATGTTGATTAAATGTGCAGTTCCTGTATAGATTGTACAATAAATTATGGTAATAAAATGCTTTTTGTCGAGTTTAAGAAAGCTTTACTAGTCTCATAGTGACAATTTTTAATCGTAGTAAACTTATTTAAGGATCAATAAGTCGCTTATTTAAGGATTGGTTCGCTTACTACCCATATTACCCGGATTATCCGGATTTTCGATTTTCCGGATTGCTTTTGGTCCCAGTTAGTCCGGATAAACGAGGTTGTAGTGTACTCAGATAGGAAGAAGGAAAAAAACTAAAGGAAAATGATCTATTTCTATCACTTTTTCGCAGTTTATTTTTGGAATAAGTTTTCCATTTGTTTCCGAGGTTTTTTGTAATAAGAGAGATGATGATAGTTTTTCTTTCTTCGAATTAAAATTTAATTACAGAGAAACATGATTATTTTCTTTCTTGTATCCGCATTAAATTCCATCATCCACTTTGAAAACTTCGAGTAAGTTTTTATCATTTTTATTGGATTGCATCAAAAGCTTGTTACATAAATTGGCTGAAAGGTGATCGCTAGATAGAACTAAAATGAGTCAAAATTGTCTAAAACTGTCATCATTCTACAATTTGGAAGGAAACAATTTATAAAACTATCATTATAATTCATTAAAAGCTAAATTTCTTAATTTTTCTAAACTTCGTAAATGGATTCTCACTTTTACCAGATTACAAGTAGTGTAATATAAATTAAAAAGTTAAAGTTGCGATCAGGCCCAGAGGACCGCGCAATGCAACTGGAGGGTAGGCTCCAGTGTTCAGAACCTACGGGACAAAGTTGAGGACGGGGGGTCGGCCCGTCGCTCGCCCGCCTTTAACTCCCAGGAAAGAAACCCGGTACCCATTCTATAGAGGGCTGGGTAGACCCTACGGCCCGTTTGGAGGAGAAAGAAGCGTGGAAAAATTCCCGTCCTCCGCCGAGGCCGGGAATCGAACCCGGCACCTCCAACCCGCAGCCAAGCGGCCTTACCCACTCGGCTACCGGGCCCACAAGTGTAATATAAATATGAGGTATATTTTAAACAGTAGCTCAGTGATCCATCCGACCAGAATTAATGTAGCTTTTTGGACACAAATCCACAGACATTTCTAGTATTTATCTATCTGAATCAGAATTGCTTAGAAAGTTTGATTAATTTTAAAATAAAAAATAAAGTTCAAAAAGTTAATTATTATAGTTTGATCCTGAAGGAGGAGTGAGACATGGTACTATATGTCCTTTTTTTTTTTTTTTTGAGGGATTTCCTCACTCCGGGATGAGATATTATCTCGATATTTCGGCCCGGTGCCTCGGGCCTTCTTCGGGAGATGTATAAATATCAATCACATCAAGAACATCATAAGTAAACCTCAGAAACTAACGACGGAAGTTGTTAGTTCTGCGCAATTCTTGATGTGATTGATATTTATACATCTCCGGAAGAAGGCCCGAGGCACCGGGCCGAAATATCGAGATAATATCTCATCCCGGAGTGAGGAAATCCCTCAAAAAAAGTATCTATATAGTAGTTAATTATTAATTGCGGAGTACAGAGGACTATTACAAGTTTTTTATTCTTTTATCAGTACCCTTCGCTGATGTATTTTTTATATATTTTAATTTAATGAATCTTTTTAATTTTTTTTTTAAATGTGATACGTTTGTAATTTAACTTGCTGACTACCGTCACTTTGCTCTGGAAGCCTTGCAGTAGTTATTCAAGAAACCAAATTACATCAAGTAAAAACCGAAACGTAAAACTGAAATTAAATTACAGTTTAAATTTTAAACAATACATGCAGTACAATATTCAAAAATCCAACGTATTAATTAACCCTATCGTATATTTATTCAGATCCGTGGCGCGATTTAAAACGCCATCTATCGCCAGTTTTGGGAAGTTTTCATTTTGGGCAGTTCGGGAACTTTTTCATTCATCCCACCTGAACTACTGTAAAAGCAATTATTTTCGCGAGGCTTTAATTTTCGCGAATTTCGCGAGCCCGTCGTAATCGCGAAAATTTAAGCCTCGCGAATTATTTTTTTTCGGTTCTTTCTTTCGGTTCATACAAAATTCGCGAAATTTTCAGCTCGCGAAATCACCTATATCCTCATTTTCGCGAAAATTACGGCTCGCGAAAATAAGTGCTTTTACAGTATTTGACAGACCGCGATGAAAAATAGCCTATGGCCTATTCCGTGTCTTAGACTACCTGCATTCAAAATTTCAGTCCAATCCTTGCATCGTTGAGGCGTTATTGAATGACAAATAAACTAATTTAATTTTTCTCTTATATAGTAGGCTAGTTAGGATTCACTTTCCGTTTTGTTATGCAGTGATGCAATTTTTAATTACAATTAAGGTTATTTATTAATTTATTTACTTACGATTTGCTGATATCATAAATTAGAAGTTTTTAGACGAATATTACTAGGATTTTAAAATTCATTATCCAAACTGATCTCCTATTTATCCATGTACGTAGAAAGTAACTTAAAGATGTTGTAAATATTTGAATAAGACGTGAAATAGCTTTTAGGGAATTGTAACCATTATTTATTGATCAATTCTTGTTAGTTATAAGAATATAACAAGATTCAAAATACCTTAAAATTAGCTACACGAGCAATATGATATTTACTTCACTTGTTGGAACCTATGTAGTTAATTTTAGAATATTTATTGCCCTAAACTCAGTAAAGCTTTGATGAGGTAAAATCTATCATTCGCGCACTCAGGATTCTGGAATGATGCAGATTATGATTGTCATCCAAACAAAAACAAAAAATCATGTTCTTTCCCGGATAGGATAAGAAACAATGGCATGTCATCTAATTCTTTATATTATAATGAATTTACAATTTTCTGTTATATTTCTAAAGTTAGATTTTATATAATTAAATACTGGTTATTAGAAAAGTTAGGCTTTCTTTTATGTAAGTTCTATTATCTTATGATATCTAATAACCTCAGTCTTAATAGATAAATTCGATTCAATATTTGATTTATTAATATATTTCTAGTTACTTGTGGTTAAGTCGTCCGATGATTAATTAACAAAGGACTATTAATTTTAGATTAGAATTTGGGTCAGTTTTGAGAGTCCCTGATATGATTCCTTTGCCCGTTTCTAGAAGTTTCTATCACTAGAACTTGATTGATAATATTCCCTGAATCAAGCACTCAAACTTGACCCACAATTCTTTTTGATAAAGAAGATATAATAACGTTTATCATTACCACAGTTGTCTGATCTAATTACATCCCTTGATTATTAATAATCAATTTTATTATATAAAATTTTAAATTATAAAGCTTTAAAGTAAAACTGACGTGATTTTAAAGTATTGTTAGTTGACCAAAAAAACAGCAAGAAATAATTGTTATTTAATAATAACAATTTAATAATATTGTGGGAATAAGATTGATTTGTTTGTTTTATTCCAAAAATTTATTATTTAACGTTCTTTATTTTAAATGACTTTTTTTTAATGAATATTATAACTAAATAAGATCTACAATTTAGTCAAAAATAAATCTCCCTTGATGAAGGGTATATAATATCATAATATTAATTCCAAAATAAATATTATCCCTTTTAAATTTAGATTTGATATTCTAAGTTGATTTCTAGGAAATTAAATTCTGAAAATCGATTGAAAAAATAATGCATTACTTGTTTGCATTTTTTTAATACGAGGAACTTGATTTCACAAAGATGATATTTTCCCTCGGAACAAACAAAATTATACATTTCTAATTTGATATAGAAAATTAGAAATGATAAATTGCTTTCAGAAAGATGTCTTTATTTAATATGACAGTATATTATTATACATAGGTTCTGATTACAATTCTGGTATTTGGAAGAAGTAAATACAGAAGCGTAGTAGATAATTCTGTATTCTTTGAGCTTTTATCAAATTGTCCTGCTGATGAAACAGGCAAGTAATTCTCAGTACCCTACTTCTAAGAATATAGAATGCTTCACTGATTATAGATGACCTACAGAGGCAGTATTTGATTGTGCAAGACCACTTTCAAATGAGTTTTTACATAAGATATTAGACATAAGAAATGGAAGACTCTTGGAGGTGGTGGTGGTTTAAAAAAAAAAAAAAAAAAAAAAAAACACAACCTCCAATAAAAACTTTTGATATTAGTTTGATGTATTTATTGATTCTGTATGTAATGTATGTATGTATGTAATGTATATATAAATAACTCGTGGGCGTTTAAAGACCGATGGGGTTGGAAAGGTTGTCTTAGTTTGTGCCCCACCTCCATTTCCTCACGCATTTCTCATGGTGTGATTAACGCTCTTTAAATGTTCTTTTGTTGATATGTTATTTAAATATTTAAGACTTTATCCACAGGGTGAATAATGTAGAAATACTGTAAAACTAAATTCTAAACTCACGACAACTCTGAGGGATGATCTACGGCTTCTGACACTTTTGAGTAGGCCTTTTTTATTGGTTAGGTTTGGCACTCTGAATTTTATAAAAGGAAGGAAAAAAAATGCTCTTTTTGTTTATTTGGGTTTTTTTTTTTCCCCAAAAGGTTTATCGATCGTTGGTTTAGACAGTGAAAATATTAAATTAAAAATTCAATTAAAAGAAAAAATTATTGAAAGAATATGCTTGAAAAATCCAAGCTTTTTTAAAATGGTTAAAAATGGTTTTTAAAAATATATTTTTCTTACCAGTTACTCCAAAACATTGAAACATTTATTTATCTAGATATTTCCACAATTAGATGACTTTAAGGTGAAACTTTAAATTCGATTTCGGCCTAGAATTTTTGTGTCCATCTGTTTATATTCGATACAAACTGAACTTTTATTAACTTAAAATAAAGATGTGTGTAAATTTTTGTATAAACTTAACAAATTTTCCTAAAAAAAATAAACGGAAGAGCAGTAGAGTTTTACGTAATATTAGTAAGATATCTGAACATTCAAAGATTTGTAGATCATATTTGAAATATTCCCTTATTCAATTCACGGAGCAGCAAATGTATTAGTACCATTAAAATTTCATTGCTGATTTCAAAAGGATGAATGTTCACTGTAAAGCTATTTGTTTTGAAATTTCAACATCTACTGAATAAAAACAATCAATATTTTTCATTTTCTAAACAAAAAATGAAATCCGTTATTTATATGAATCACAATATTTATTATTTGATGCAATTTGGTCAAAAGACACAATTGATAAACCACTGAAATGACACATTGATAAACAAGATATAACGCATCCTTTTTAACATTTGATTGTTTTGGTTAGCCTACTTCCTAAACGAAAAGGGAGGCTCCTGAATCAACGAATCTGTCTGTGTGTGTGTGTGTGTGTGTGTCGTCCCTTCCTTTCCAATAACTTTTGAACTGTTGGATGTTTCTTCTTGAGACTAGGTTAAAAGTAATCGAGGATTAGAGACTAGCTCATTTTTATATTTGAAATAGTTTCAAATGTGTCCTTGTCGGAAGGAGGTGATTAAAAGAAATACCCATAGAAAACCATAGGAATCTATTGATTTACATAAATCAGTTCTATTTTTCTGTTAATTTCTCATTGTTTTGAAGAATGAATATTAAATCTTCGCTAATCCATTGCGCGCCATTTGATCAGATTACTATTAATCCAATTCGTAATATTCAAATAAATAATAAGGATCACGTTATTTTGTTTTTCATCTTTTATTTCATTTTTATAAAATGAAAAAAACAAAACATCCATATTTATATACCAATTATATACCAATTTTTTTTATTATTATTTATTGTTTTTCAAAAAATAAAAATAAAAATGTTCTCTCTATATTCAGTAAATAGCATAATTGGTATATAAATATGGGTTGGTTTTGTTTTTTCATTTTCTTGACTTAAAATAAAAAAAATAATACTTTAGAAAGAATTCTTGTTTTAAATAATAAAAAGGTATTATCTGCGATAACTTCGTCTTTTACTATAATTAATTAATCAAATAAATAAATAAACATCAGTAGATGACGATACTCTGTCTCAGCAGCCTTTGTAATTTTTATAATTGCTAAAGAGAAATTGTACTTTAATCCTCTAAATGAGTAGAAACTTTATTTTGTCTGCTTTACTTGATAGAAAGGCCAGTTTTCAATCAGAGCGAACATCGAGGATGTTTAGATTGGAGACAGGCGACCTCATGGCGTTGTTATGATCCGCGTCTAGACGATCTCAGCTTGATTTGATTAGTTCAATGAAATCGATTGAACCTATTCATTTTACATTTAATAAATAATACATAAAGATTAATAATACAAAATATTAAAAATAATATAAATGATTAATTATATAATACATATAAAACTAAGAAATTAGCAAGAGGTGAATTATTATTAAAAAAACAAAGAAAGAAATTTTAGATATAATTAAAATCATTAAATTAATATAAAATACATTATATACACATTTTATCCGGACAATTTATGTAAAATGCTTGATGATCATCAACCTAAAATATTTCGGATTTAATGTATTTTTCATTTTTATTTTTATTACTGACTTTAATCATATCTATTTCTTTTTTTTATCATGTTTCTTTTAAATTTACTTTAACATTCATTATTACGCTTTTATTGTTTGCTATTTAATGTTTTCTTCATTTAATTTACATTTTATTTATCCAAAATGTACTTTGTAAAATATCCTCTAATTTGCAACTCGTACTTTCACTTAGTTCGGATTAGCAGAGTTCATGTGTAAAATTAACGATGGAAGAGCAATAATTTTTTAGAAATCACATTTTTAATATCTGTCAAGTTCAATTATTATTTCTTATATTCATTTTAAAAGTATTTCAAGATATATATAAAAAAAAAAGCCATAATTTGTTTTCTAGAGAAATGCGGGATTCACTGAAGATTAGAGTGAGCAAAAGTAGCCCCCCCCCCCTTTTTTTTATTTATTTTTGACAGAATACAGCAAAATAGTACTAGCATTTATGAGATCTGCGCAATTTAGGGTAATACCGTTCTCTTAAATTATTACTTTTCAAAATGTTGTTTTTATGAATGTCTTGTATTTTTCTTACTAAAAAAGGTGAATTATTTGCATATTTTGCTTCCAATTAATAACAATAATAATAAGTTTTAGAATTTGTTGCATGAGTCTCCTTAGGCGCGGGGCCTTAGGTGACGCCCTGCTCATCCTTGCCAATGAATCTGTAGTACTTTTCGACCAGTAAACTGCAAATATGAATTCCTTTGTTAAGCAAAGAAAATGTGATTGTTAAAAGATAATCTTTAAGATAAAAAAGTGTGAATCATTTCTTTTTATCAGATTAGAAAATTCAGATCGTGACTAAACAACTTTATAATTAATGCAGTTATGACTCAAAAGGAATTAGGTCTGTAATTAAAGATTTCGAAATTTTATTTCTTCCATTATTTTTCCTTGATTGATTTTTTTTTTCATTTACTTTTCTCATTTAATAATTTAAAATATGATAATGCGTTTAATTGAGCAAAATTAAATGCAATTAAATAAAATAAGATTAAGAAATAAATTATTAAATATTTTCTGAAATTGCTTTTATATTATTAAATGAAGATAAATTATTACTAAGCATCATTGGCTGAGACTAAGTGCTTACTAATTGACCTATTAGAACAGCTGTTTCACGCTCTTTGGCGATCATCAGCTAGGAGTAGTCGCCAATAAACAGCCAGATCTCGATACTGAGATCAATAAGAATAATTATCGGAATCGCAATGGAACCGAGAAATCGCTGTTTATTGGTGAGTACTCTTAGCTGATGATCGCCAATAAAGCATGAAACAGCTGAATGTCACTTAGATAACACTTGGTATCACCCATTCATGTTTATTAATAATAATTAAACGCTGCAGATTGAATGTTCAGTGCATTACGAAAATTCTTTGAGGCGGGAGGACTGCTGGAGCATGAATTTCCTTATTAATATTTTTTTTTTTAGTGAGTTTTTTATTGTTTATTTTTGCTTTAAAAAGAGGCTCCACTGCAATTCCCATAAAGCATTGATAGAATTCAATGATAGAAGAAATTAACATAGAGCCAATGTTGTCTGCTTCAGAATTTAATTTTCGTCGAAGTTGAGATTGTAAGATTGAGTAATTTTCTTATTTTAGAGATGTCATCAGAAAAATCAAAAGATTTGTAAAAAGATTTTTGTTTTAATTACCAATTATATTGAGCAACGCCCCCGATCCCTCTACGTTATCAGGAAACTTGACAAAAGAAAACAGACGTCATTAGGTTAAAACATTCCTATCTTATGACTTTCAGATTTCTCTGGGTAACCTGAGCCCGCAAAGCACTATGTGCCAAGTTTCAGCTTTTTATTTTAAAGAAGAATTAATATAAAGCTTTTCTATGTTTGTCCAGAGACAACTGAGTTTGTAATTAAACATATATAGATTTAATTGTATGTATAAATTATTAATTATAACAAATCAAATAATAATTAATATATGTTATTATATAGCTAATATAGTTTCCTCAAAGTCTAAACATATATTTCAATGTTATACCTGAACATCATTACCTTGAAAAACATCTTCTTTATTATTCTTCACAATATTTCATTTCTTTTAACGAGGAACTTCATCAGGTTATATATGAGCAAAAGAAAAGCTGTCTCTTTCTCTAAGACTTCATAATTCTTACAGGAAGGAGAGAAAGCTTGTCTTTTCCTCAAGTAAAACCAGAAGAAGATTCTTGTTAAAAGAAATACAATATTGTTAAGAGTAAAAAAGATGTTTTTCAAGGTATTGATGTTCTGGTATAATATATAGTTTTTATTATGAAATAATTTTACTTTATTTCCTTTAAATAATATTCATTTGGGCAATATATTCTGATCAAGATTCAAAACTCATTTCCTTTAACAACGATATATAAATTTATAATTCAAAATATTTATAACTAATATTTACAATTCTCTGTATGAAGCTTATGTACATCAGATATTTATTAATAAAATGCTTTCATGATTAGTTCGGTAATAATATAAAATAAATTTAAGAAATAAATTATTAAATATTTTTAAATTGATTTTATATTATTAAATGAAGCATAAAAAAATAATAACAAAAATAAAAAGTTATATTAATGTTTTAAATAAGTAATATATTTAAACTTAACGACGGAGGACCTTTTTTTTTTATATATAAATGATTTCGATGTATTTTAAAAAGCAAAAAATTGCAAAACATTATTCTTGATGTCCTTTTATTTTATAATTAGGAATTAAAGAAAAATAAACAAATGAACACTGCCTAATAAATATTTACAAAATATTTTTTTATCATCTACTTTTTTAATTTAATTTTGATATATATAAATAAATGTATATATTAATTTAAAAATATATAAATTTAAGGTAAACAAGTAGTGTTCTCATAGACAAAGTGGATTTTTTATTTATTTATTTATTTGTGCATGATAAAAAGAACGTTAATATATATATTTCCTTTAAAACCGCCTACTAGTATTTTTCCCACCAAAATATTTCTTTCAATTTCCAGTTCCTCTTTGAGAAATTGCCTGCTTTAATGAAATTCCGTGTGACGTCAAATACCATTGAGAAACCATTTTTATTCTGATGCAAAAGAAAAGTCTGCGATTGTAATTTACTATCGTCTGACAAGAAGAGACATGGGCGGGAATTAAGATCTCAGAATAAAGACTCACACTAATCCTATAATCCTTTACTTTTAATTCGTATTGATTTAAAAGTCATTCTCTTAGTGCAAGTATTGCACGATGTTTAGAAATAGTCAACAAAAATATAGAAGAATTCTAATATCTGAATAAATCTTTGATATTTTTCCCAACCATTTAATTATTTTAGTTCTTATTTATCTAATAAATTCTAATGTATAACGTATTAATATTTCTCATAAGCAAATGGTTAAATAATTAGCTTTTTTTCCACGCGTCATTGAAAAATCAAAACATTTTGAAATACGATATGAAAGCAATTTTCATTTCCTTCGAAGTCACGCTCGCATTAAATCCGTTTAGACTCTTGTGAAATGAAGCACATATTACATTACTATAATTCCTGTTAACTAAATAAAATCAACAAGAAAAAGAGTTATTTTATATGAAAATTATTAAAAAGAACAGAATTTTGTTTTTTTTAAGTTGTAAAAGCAAAATTTATAAGTTTTCCTCATTTATATACAGTATATTTGGTCTCTCTCTATTAAAACACTGTAATAATTAATTCCGTACTATTTACTGAATTACTTTATTTCAATCGCATCTTCATACATATGCATATATTACAGTTAATTCATCTTTAACAATTAATGGAGATTTTTTTTCTGAAGAATTATTTGCTTTTTAGGCCGGTTAAAGTAATATTAGGTTGATCAAATCAAGTTCCGTGTAATCAAGTTCCTACGCTTTCGAATCAGTGAATGGATGAATTTGAAATTTAGGCTTAAAGATTACAGAGTTTTGTATTGCAACTCATCTCCATCTGCGTAGCTAGGAAAAAACCTGTGCATGAAGACAATAAAAACTGCAATTGACAAGCATTCAAAACGAAACAATACTTACTGACGTAGAACAATAAATTTTTGTTATAAGTTTCACAATACATCATTATCTTTTTTTTCCAATTGGCCCATCTTTTGATTCAATTTAATTTTTTGGATTGAGGCGTTATTTTAGGACTGTAGGACTTCAGCAAAATAACAAATTTGAAGGAGGGTTGATTTTATTAAGAAATTAATCATGTTTTCCAAGCACCGAGACTTTCTCAACTTTATTTTCATATTTTAAAGAAAAAAATCGCACCGATTTTTTAATTAGACTTTCTGTTCTTGCACGAACAAAATGCTTTTAAGTTTATTATTTATGATTTATTACTGGTACTAAAATCATAATGTAATTCTAAAATAAATTATTCAGTTTTATAATTGTACTTAATTGAGCATTTTCAAAAACGTTATTTTATGAAAATTTTATTAATTGCTCAAATTTTAATTTAAAGAATATTCAAGAACAAATAATATAGAATTAAATTATAGAAATAATATAGAATAATATATAAAAATATAGAATTTTATAAAAAAAAAATAACAGAATTCTATAATAGATTGAATTAAAAGGAAGAATTAATTGAATAAGAAAATGATTTTATTTAAATTTTTTACAAAATGAATAAAGAGTTAAAACATTTTTTTTATATTAGTTTTTGTTAAAAAAAATAAGTAATTATTAAAACATGAGCATTATTTACAATGATTTGTAATATACTTAAATACGAATTTAATGGGGAAAAAAATATTAATGAAATTTAATTTTAAAATGTTATTGAATAGCTTTATTTTATTTTAGATGTTGACATATAATATTAACACGTAGATGAAATCAATTAGCATTGTATTTATTTTTATTTTTTTTTTAAAAACAAGAAGACTTTCATTTACGATTTAGAAAATTCGAGAAACAAATCAGATCCGGTCGAGACGAGACAAGAGGGATAAGGACGAGACAACAAATGCCGAACACAGTTTATCAGAAAAACAGTGACTTTTGACAAATGTTTACCCTCGATTACAAGTTAGTCGTCACGTTCGCGACGTCTCGGCGACTGATCCCCATCGCTTCCCAATTAGTATCAACATCAAGTTTGAATATGGACCTGCGTGTAAAGCTGTGAATTATAACCACGCCAGCCATAGTATAAGTAGTTCCCGTGCGTAGCGCCAGATGGCGCTGACTGTAAAGCGCGAAATGTACAAAGAAGGTGGGGCAAACAGGAACCAATGGTTGCACTTCAATTATCTCTACAGCTCCATGACCTTCAACCAATGGCAGGACGAAAGGAAACTTGGAAATTTTCCATTCACGTGACTTTTGTTAATCTGGTTTTTTTTTTTTTTTCGTTTTTGCCCGGGGGTCGATAGAGACATATATACGACGCGCCCGCCAACGGTCTTCATTCACTCCTGAGCTTCTCAACCGAATACTAGCAGATATCCACGTTGCTAGAAATTGCCGCTTTGTTTACGTGTCATACCGGATTTGGATTTACATTTCAACTTGTTTCATCGAATCGAGCTGAACTGTAAGTGAGAGAAATTTTCCATTTCTTATTTTCTACTTGTGTGACTACGAAAAGAGAGATTCGCCATGGCTTTTATGATGCCCGTTGTTAAAAACCAATACAACATTTACCCTTGCCGATCACGCCAGAGCAGTACCTGCAGCACCGGCGGTGGTTCGAGAACCCTTTCCGAGTCCGTGAAATCTGGTTCTGATGTGTTGTCGACGTCTCCGCAGAGTAACACCGGTTTCACGCCGCGTCGAATTCGTTTCGTGCGCTCGCACTCGCAGGACAGCAACCAGAGCGACGCCTCATCGGCTTCCTCCTCCAGCACCGAAGTCCCAACCCCGAAATCTGGTTCCCTGAGCAGTTTGCAGAAGTTCCACCACAAGCTGGTCGACAAACTCCGCCGCAAATTCAAGGGAAAGAACGCTGACGACGACGACGGTGCCCTGGACGAGGAAGAGGAGAGAGGCAGCACCACCCGTTCTAGTTCTTAGCTATCAGCTTCGCGCTCGCCCACCTTCTGGTCATCGCCGCAGTCTCTAACGCCTCCTGCCAGAACTGCGCCGTCGCCTAGCCGCACAAAGCCCAGACGGTCTCGTCATCGCGCCATCGACCACCGGCGAACCTACTCAGATTCGTGTTTCTGAGTGCGAGAAAGCATTGGGAGCGGTCGCAGAGCGTGATCCAAGCACGCGGTTGATTCTGGAAGGGGGAGACGATGGAACACCGAGTGAAAAGGACAGTACTTCACCTGAAATCGACGGACGTGTTCCGGGATTGGATCCAAAAAAACCGTTACGGAATGAACTCTGTAAGAACTAAAATACAAGTGTTTGTTTATGAATGACTTTTGGACTATTTCTGACCCAAAAATTGAACTTTTTGTATGAACTCACAATTGAACTCTGAAATCCTCAATTTCTAGACGAACTTGAGGCGAAAATTTCAAATGCTAAACAAAATTGTTGAAAACTTTAATGTTAAATTAAGAAACTCAATGATTTCTTTTAATTAAAACCAATCGTGTAAATAGTAACTGCCAAATCTGTTTGCTATTATTGTAATAATTGTAAAAAAATATGTGGGTAAATTTTCTTACTCTTGTATATTATTAATAAGTGCCAATCCTGGAAAGGGAGAAAGAATGTAAATTTGGGTGTGAAAAAATGTTACGTTGGCGTGAGAACATCCAGGGCAACAAACGCTGTTTACATCCTGGTTATGTGTATGGTTTTCACCTGGTTGAGTCGTTGGAAAATTCCACTCAACATGCATCAATTGTTCGTATAAGTAGGACAGCACCGCGTAAGCTGACTCTTGGGGGGTCAGTCCGTATGTAACATCTATAACTTCCTATAAACAGAAGAATCAAAATCAAATTTTGCTTATAAATAATAACCGATGCTTTGCATCTAAATATAATATTTTGTAATCAAAAAATGGCTATTGTCAGCCGTTTGAGGTTAGATAATGATAGCTGAACTAGACCTTAAGTTGACCATCTTTTTAAGGTTCCTTGTGGGTAATTTAATTATCAAGGTGAAACCTGTCATTTGATAATAATACTTGTAACCAAGTGCTTTTCGTTTTCTATGCAGTCTTTTTTAACTATAACTTTTCCATACAGGATATGACTGCCTCTGTATGTTATTAATTGCATGTTATACATGTAAGAATGAATGAATGTCTTATTATACCAAGATGTATATCTTATCTCTTATTTGTTAAGAATGTATATGTTTCCAAAGCTATTCTATTTGTACAGAAAATTTGTGAATTGTCTTGATTTGAAAACTAATTAAAAATTGATTGAAACTTACCTCTTTGTTTTGAAATGACTTTTTTTTTCTTATTAAACCTATGAAATACTACACACACCAAAATTTTTAGCTAAAACTTTTCGATAAAATCCTAAGTCAAAAAGTTCTATACATAAATATATAGAAAAATAAGCCCAAAATTATAGAACAAAAAAAAAATATAAATATTTAATTTTTCTGAACTCGAGAAAATGAACTTCGTAATAAAAGTTAAGAAAACATTTAAAAACTTTAAGTATATCGGCTTTAATTTACAACTTCATAAATTTTACAAGAGAATTTTCTGGAAGCTTTGACTTAGCTTTATATCCATTATACAATTAACTAAATTTGCATAATGAACACATTAACTGTGTATAATAAGGAAAAACAGAATAAATCTTTAATTGAAAGTAAAAAAAAGTTCTTTAAAATTCAGTCAAAAGCATTAAATAAAATAAGAACTCTAAATATTTTATTTAAAATTTTAAATAAATAATATCCTTTACTTCAGTTACTGTTTTAATTTTGGGACTTTTTATAGAGAAACCGAGATAAACATTTAAAATGTATTTAAAAGAAATAACACAAATATTATTAAAAAATATAAGAATGGTGTTTGTAGGCTAATAACTCCTTCATAAAGTTTGGAAAAGAATTCGAATATGAATAGACTCGAAAAGCTTTTTCTTCAAGCGTCAGACATTATTGGATTTTAGTCTATTAAGTGAAAAAAAAAAAAAAGACCTTATATTATTATTAATATATAAAATAGTATATTTTATAATTTTGAAAGCTTCATTTTTCCTGAGAATAAAAAATAATATTTACTTATGAAACTGTGATTCCCGTATGCTCTAAATATTTTATTTTTTTTCCTTCTGATTTCATGATACCATCCTTGTTGAAATATAGGACATACAAAGACCCAATTGTTTAGTACAGAATTGAAAAAGAATATTTGAATCATTAAAACAACATTTTGCTCAAAAGTATGCTGTCAAATTTTGTTCTTCCCAAATAACTGATTAACCCTTGAAATTAACATAGTCGAACAATTATATCTATGTGTCACATGGGTTTTTTTTTTTTTTTTTGAGTTGGGCAGGTGTGTTCTTTAGTTTAGAGGAATCAAAACCCCATTGGAGCCTCTTCCTCTTTTACCTTCGCGCCCTCTCTACTTCCGAGGCAACGGATGAATGTTATTGGTGGATGACCAGCTGCGCCGTTTTCGTCGGCTGCCTGCATTTCCTCTAAGGTCACCTTCAACTCTCGCGCGTTCGTACAGCTTCAAACATTATTTCTATCCAAACTTAATTACATTCGCGGGAAGCGTTCACACAAATATTGACCAACACACAACAATGGAATATTATGTATTAATCCTATCCCCTCCAATCTCCGACACAAAAAGTATTTGAAGAAAGTTATACAACTTTCGTTTTGTAATTGAACACACATTTCCTTGTTTTGACAAAATTAATTTCTCTTAATAGATCAATAACTGTCAAAATTAATTTAGCTTTTTTTTTTATTAAGTTAAATTTTACAGATACAGTTAAATAAATAAATAAAAACTATACTTTCTATTTTTATTTTTTATTTTTTTTTATTTTTCGACTTATCCAAAAATTCAAATTTTGATTTATGCTGTTTCAAAGCCAAACACAGCTTCCTTTAAATGTATTTTGAAATCGAAAGATAAAAATTGGACTAAAAGACTTACACAAACATAAAATGTGTGTTGGTCTTTTATTCCAATATGTTACACACATTAAACAGTATAACTAAAGATAAATAATAAATAAATTAAAAAAGATATTTTGATGCTTCAAAGGATTTTGTTTTGTAGAGATTTTGTCTTTTATAAACTTTTTCTCATTAAAAAAAAACAAAAACTTTTTTTTAAAAAAAATTAGGAAATTTTAAGAGGATTTTTTTTTTTCTTTTTGTAAATGTTAAATAATCTTTTTCAAATTATATTTTCATTGTTAATATTTTATTTTTATAAACTATTTGTTATAATTTGTTTATATGAATACTGCAAAAATTTAAAATTCATCTAATTTATCAAATTTAATTGCAGTAAATGTCCATCGATTAAAAAAATAGAAATTATTTAATTATTAATTTAATTAATTAATAATTATTTCTTATCTATAAAAATATTGATATTATTTTAATGCATTCATTTTTATTAAGTTTTAGCGCATCATTTATTTAAAAAAAAAAAATTATTTATTGAGAATATTATTTATTTAATTTTTTTTTAAATTTTTATTAAATATGTTAACTTTTTTATTGGAAGGGGGGGGTCGTTAATGGTAATTTATGATTATTTATTCCTGAGAACTCATTATTATTCATAAGCTTAGTGTTTCATAGTTACCAAATATTGTGACTATTTCATTTCGGAGAATATATTGATTAACTTAAACTGTTTTATGAATTAGTAAAGCAATAAGAAATCGAAATGAGTTTCAAGGTTAAATTTTAGTTGTAGCAGCGATTTTTTTTTTTTTTTTTTTTTTTTTTTTTTTTTGTAGCGAAAAAATATAGAAAAGTAAAAAATTGTTTTCGGAAAAATTTTTTAAAATTGCTTTCTCTATTCACATTTCAGTCCCTTTATTATCAGTACATGAGCTTTTTGTATCAATACATTTTTCTTACATTCTGTTTACAAGGAATAACTTTTTTTTTAACTGCATATAAATTTTTTTTACTACATATATATTATTTTTTTTAGGAATGTCAAAAGTTTGCAAATATATATCAAATAATCATTTTGAATACTACAAGTAAACAAATAATTTTTTTATACTATAGAAAAATTTTATTTGTCAGCGATTTCAACAAAATAAATAAAAATGAAGATTAATAATATTACAGATTTACGAAAAACACAAATACAGATATAAAAAACGTAAAAATATGAATCAATTTTCTATTAATTTGGGACAAAGTAAACCCAAAAAAGATAGAAAGTGAAATAATAAATTGGTCTACTGAACCTATTTAAATGGATTTTAGATAGAAAATGCATTTTTTTTTTACAATACATTATTTAAAGGTTATTCATTGGATGCAGTTGAAGACAATAGAAAGATTATTAGATTGCTAAACTATAAAGTTAGCAATTGAAAGGAATAAATTTAATATGTTTATATAGATGTTTCATTAATTTCCAAAACGCTAAAAAATTATTTTGAGAAAAACTCACTTTTATTCGCCCTCGTTACATGAAGAACCGTAGTAGAGAAGTCGGGGTAGTGGAGGGCATTGGGTAACAGCGCGCATAACTATACCCGGCAATCAGATGCAGTAATGCTATGTAGAAGCCGACTTCCGAAACAGTATTCGCGTGTATATGTTGCCGTTGCGTTGCCGAAAAGTGATTTTATAAAATTTGTATTTTTTCTTGTGGCTGTGCATCCTGAATCTGCTTAAGGAAAATCAATACCTGTTACTTTTATCAATTTTTCACATACGTACTCTGTTTCAGTGCTTAATTTAGATTAAATATCATTCAGCATTATGTTTGAATGACCCGTGGTCAACGGAAAAATCAGAAATGGTGTCTTTAGGGTAATTCGCAATATAACTGCACGTCACTATCCTTGAATAGATCTAAGCACTGGTGCAGATTCAGCTAAAGACTACATTTGTGACAACTGTTCTAGGCTCTAACTAAAAGCCTTTTTCTATGTTGTCCTAGGCCTTTTAAGATTGAAAAAAAAATTATTACTTTGATACAGTGGAACCTCGCTATTCGTACACAATCCGTTCCAGGAGGCAGTTCGAATGGCGAATCATTTTTTCACATAAGATATAATGTAAATTGGATTAATCCGTTCCAGACCCATAGATGATTGCTTATTTAAACCTTTGTAATAATATTTTAAACATAAAATACATAACAACTATGAAAACGATATGGTTGATTTCGCCATGCCATACTGAGTTGCCAGGTCAGAAACACGAGTTCCACTTTCAAACTTCGCAACGAGTTCTTTTTTCAATTCAATTGTCGTTCTCACTGCTTTCCTTTTAGGCTTGGTTGAATCAGTAATCTTTTGTGGACCCATGGCTGCACTATTTTTAATAAAAATAACAATAAAATAGCATAAAGTTTCATGAAGCTTGCGTGGATGATGCGTACCGTACGGAAGCTAGCACGAGACTGAGCTGAAACGACCGCGTGGCATGGCCAGTAACAAGGTCACGCTGTCCGAATCGCGAGCAAGCATACGAATGGCGAGTTGAATTTTACTTGAAAAAGTTGGACGAATAACGAGTTGTACGAGTAGAGAGGCGGACGAATGGCGGGGTTCCACTGTATTTTGAATTGTAATCTGGTATCCAGTGAAATAATAAATCCTTAATAGCAATTTGTAAATTTATTTGCATATTCTTCCACCACTTAAGGTATACAACTCAATAAAATGCATAAAACAAATTTAATTTACAAAAAGAAAAAAAAAAAGTCGATTTCTTAGGGATTTATTGGATGAACATGTTCGGGTAATACATGTTTGCATAATGCAAACTTTGACTTTTAAAGGCTAATTATAACAATATAAACCCTAGGAAAATGAAACTTTGGTAAATTATTGTTAAATTATGTAACTTTAAATTGCTCCTAGTAGATCAATCTTTTGACGTCTATATGATGAGAAATGGCCATTCAAAAAAAAAAAAAAGAAAAAAAATAAGTGTGCATCACTGTCCCTAGTTTCCTTATAAACCATTAAAAGTTTGAAACGTATTAATGCAGAAATACTGATAAACTGAATTGAACGATAATGGATGCTATTAACTACAAGTCTTACTCAACATAATGTAACTAAATTCAAAATACGTCATTTTAGGTGGATGCCCATTATTGTTGTTTACATTTCAGACGCCATTTTGGACTCCGGAAGTAACAAGTTCTTACTGCGATTTCAGCTTTATTTGTGAATTTTCTTTAAAAAAATAAGTTACTGCAGAACTATTATATATTTTAACGATATAATCGACTTAACAAAGTGTCCAAGTCTTTCAAAATTACCGGACTTACCGGAGTCGATTGGTTTGTTTGGTCTGAAAATACATTTAGATCACATGTACTTATTACATCGATTTTGACGTAATTCATTCTCATACTCATCTACTTTTCCGCTTATGGGAGGCAGTTTAGTATACTTTAAATGGTTTGAGAGAAACTTTAAAGTATCTCAAGTAACAAAACATCAAAAACTGGTTAACATGTATCTATAACAGAAGTAGAAGTGAATGACATAATGTCCTTTATAATAGATCTTGCTGAAATTTGGTCTGTTACGAAATTTTCTACCATTTTGTAAAATATGAAAGACGGGTAGAAATGACAATCAACAGCAAGATTTTCGTTTACATATATATTACAGTTGTTGATGTAAGTTGTGGATCCTATCTGTTAATCTGTCAAATACACAAACAAAAATTCAAAATTCTCTGAACCATCGATTTTTTTTTAGTTTAATTGGCATATTTTGATCTAATCAAACAGAAATCAGCTCAACTTGCTTTTTACATGCAATGCCCTTATCGCGAATGATAAGAATATTGCGAATTTCGCGATAAGTCCTGCGGCCACAAATAACTCTTGTGATAGTAGTTTTTTTTTTTTTTTTTTAAACTCTAGTGCATTTCCCCTTCCCCTCACTTAAGGAAATGGGTATTTTCTACGTCTCCGCTTTCGTTTTAAATTAATTGTAATATAAAATACAAAATTATGTGTTAAATATTGATTACACTAAAAGAAAAAAAGAATGAACCGTTTTGCATGTTTAGAATCAATTCAATGTCTCTACTATTTACAATATCCTTTCTTATTTTCATTTTCTAGCTGCTCTCTTTCATTTTCTTTATTCCCTTTCTATTTCCTTTCTTCCATGTTTGTTTCCGCTACTTTCGCATTCTCATATTCTTCATCTTTCATCATCTTCTATTACTATTCGTTTTTTTAAGATGCATTTTATCTTCTTTTCTGAAATACAAAAATAAAAATTAAAATATTAGAGAAAGTGCTGAAAGGAGGAGTCCTTTTGATGCTACAAGTAACAAATGAAAATAAAAAAATAAAATAAAAATTCTTACATTTGTAATATAAACAGAAAAGAACAGACAATTAGATTATAAATGTATTCTCTATGGTTTCCAATTTCCTTAGAGACTTTTGATATATTGTTACATGTTTTCAAACATACCAATACCAAACACTGTTTATTAAATAAGCAGTCCATTCTTTTAGTTTGTTTTCTTGCACAGGGCATATTTTCTCTTGTAACATTAGATAAGCCTAATCATTCTCTGGGCCTTTTTTAACTGTTACGTAATTCGCTTGTACTTATTGCAGTCCATGTCAGGTCCATTGTTGCTTGGCTGATAAGGATTTTAGCCTATACTACTTTTAAAGAACGAAGACATACGTCAGTGTCATTGCTTAACAGTGGTCGACAAAAACCACAAATGAACTGTAGCTCTTAAATTTCTTTTCCAAATTACGTTTCAACATATAAATTAAGTAAATTCAAAAAAAAAACAAAAAAAAAACAACCTAATATCATAATCAAAACACAGATAACTATTCTTTTAATTCATGTTTGAAGACAAAACAAAATTATCTCAATAGCATGAAAATACTTTTCACTTTAGTTTACAAAAAAAAAGGAATGCTTCACGAAATTTGCGAACGCGTATCATTTGTTTTGTATATTTCCCAACTCTTTCTCTATTCTTGTCTTCAGTATCCCGTATGTTGGCAATATTTACATCCACTGTTCTGCTACGGGCTGATGGGTCTAGACAAGCATTTTTTTTCTTTTTCTGCGCCAATTTTTGTTTAGTTAATAAATTCAGAAAACTAACAACAGAAGTATAATTATTAATCAAAATAAATTGTATTCATGTCTTTGTTTTTAGCTGTGAGACAATATTTTTTATTTTAAGTATTTTCTTTCACATTTTATCTTACTTTTGGTCCCTACTTCTTCGAATTGCGAATTTACGTTTAAGTTTTTAACTTCACAGTTTAAGTAGAGCTTTAACATTTTATTGTGAAGTGTTTTTACAATTGATGTAGGTTTAATTTAAGCTTTTTTTTTTGTTAATAATTCCCTGATTATAACAGATGCAGGAGAAGCAGCTGCTTCCGGATCAACATTAGGATCAACCAACAGTTTAAAAAAATTCTATTTAATATTATGAGTAAACGATATTATATTAAAAATTCTATATTATATTCTATATTCTATTCTATTTACGTTACCTATGTTAGTCTATCTTATAATTTTTCAGTTTTATGTATCTAAAAAACTGAAAAAAAGAAATATTCTTACGTTACTAATTTCTTTAGTTACGATGCTATTTGGACCTGATTGTTTCTTTTGGAAAATCCCAAAAATTCATTGTCTACAATTTGTAAACGCGATTTTTTTTTTCTTTTTGCTTTAATCGTGTGGACGAACCTCTGAATATTTGAATAACAATGAGTTTCATCTTCGAACGATCTCTTGCTTCAATGCGTTATCACACGGAATAGCAGTTAATGACGGGGGTGTCGATACTGAAACTCCCCCAACCTCCCTCTCCCACCCTGGCGTCCCGATGTCCGTATTGATGACGGCCTTGGCCAAAGCCCCAGGTATCAGATCGCCATCAGCAGTAGCGTGACGGAATGGCCACGTTCACCTTCACGCTTCGTTCAGAAGAATTCGCAGAGGTTTTTTTTTTTTATTAACTTTGCGTCTTTTTAATCTGTTTTTGATTTTCTTTTTCTTTCCAATACTTTCCATCCAATGAAATGAAAATCATTGACACTGTACAGGGTGATCCATAGATAGAGAGATAGCGTTCAATGATTTTGAAGCTTTCCCACCTACCTAATTACGGAATTTTCTACTGTAATGGTATTTCTAATGTTGTGTCCTAAATTTATAATGTGATTCATTTTAAAACAATAATCACGTGAATTCGCCTAAGAAAGTAGTTATGCCCCATTTTTTTCTTTTTGTATCCAATATCAAGAAACCATCTCTATATATTTTCTGTTGGCTTTCTAAGAAAACAAATATCTGCTATTAATCTCTGTTTATTGAAGTTGGATCCGCCTGTACATTGAGATTAACCTTTTAGGTATCTACGACCTGTCGTTCGTTCAGGCATAGTCGAATGGTCAAGGCTAAGGTCCCTTATGCAGCTTCTAGACCTGAACCTGTTACGAATTAGGGAATTGGCTTGGTTGTACGTCTGTTATGTTCGTTTCTTTCCATTGAATAATTTAGACATCCCCTTATTCTATATCAATGATTTATTGTGCAAAATAGTCTGCAGTGTCTTCCCTTCTGAAAGTGAAAAATAACACAAAGCTAATAGATCTTGATGCTGGCTTGAAACCAATCCAGTATAATATTGAAAGATTTATACAAACCATTACCTATTCCAAATTATTAACAAAAATACAGGAAAACAAAAAAAAAAAAAAAAAAAAAAAAATAGATGATGAAATAAAGTAACTGACAATAACAAATTATTTTCAAATTAACGAATATTACGTTTCAACATTTTGATAATCTGAAAGAGTAAAACAACTGAACACTGCTATCCAGGATATAAAAGATGTTCCGGATATTAATGACAAATGGGCTAAATAATATTCTGAAAGAATTAATAGAAATGAAAACAAAAATGTACCTAATCAATGAACTATAAACACTGAAAAAATAGTCTTACAGTAGATGGTAAACTTAAACATTATTGAGTTTGCAAAATTCAAATAATTGTATATATAAAATAGATAATTAAAATAAAACTTTATAATTATTAATTAAACTGTAAGTGATTTTCTTACCTATCTACCTCATTTTTTTTCTGCCTGGAACCAAAATATATATTTTTGACAGAAGAATAAACAAATAGCAATGACCTTGAATACAGTTTAAAGTAATTAAATTTCAAGTGGGTGAAGATGCTAAAAATATCTCTTATCTTATTAATTCGATAAAGTTATCGCAATTAATAAAAAGTCATTAGAGCAATTAAAAGAAATGATTTACTCAAGAAGACATGTTGGTGTGGAGTATACGTTTAATATCTTTTTAATAAGTTAAATATCTTCCTTTTATTTATTTTTTTCCTCAAAAAGAAAACAAAACAAAAAACAAATCTTCTATAAGATTATTTATTGAACTTCTCAATAAAAAACATGAATGCATGTAAGTAAGGATTTGGCTTATTTTAGTGTTTTTTGATACCGGTAATCCAGGACGGCTGTTTCTGATTTCCTAAACATCATCAGCTCAGATTCTTTTATTTGTGATTTTATTATGATTTATTAAATTTATTATTATTTATTGAAATTATTTATTTTTTGGTTTCCTTTTGTGTTGAAGTGTTTTATTTTTTTTTCTGCTTGAAGTTCATTATTTTCCCGAATACCGATATTAGTATTAATTTTATAACATTTATTTCCTAGCTTATAGTTGTATTACAATGTTGTAATTTTATATTCTATAATCTATTTGAGTATTAGTTTCTGATTTTTATTTTGCATAAGTCGTAAGCATTCGGTTGTTTTCTCCTCATATCTACCTATCTCAATTTTCCCGCCTGGAGCCAAGCATTACTGCAAGCTTAGGTGTGTTGTGAAGCACACACTGTTTACCCCCTTTCTTTCCCGCTTGCTTTCACTTAATAAAATAGCAATGAAGAACAGGAATATTGCCATAATACCTTTCATTCACTGACGGAAACGTTTTATTATATCGTCTAATATTTAATTTTCCTTTTGTCTTCTTTTATTAAGTGATTTCTAACATTGTCTCGATTTAGAATAAAATTAACATATAATTAACATGAAATAACATATAATTATAACAAATAATAAATTGATTTAGTATATTAATTTATAAGACTAATTAATAAACTGAATTAATTAACTAATTTTATTACTTTTTAATCAAAAAATATTTTTTAAAATTACAAATTGAAATTATTACAATTCGTGCATTGTTAAAGAGAATTTTTATTATTGATTAATTTAAAATCCTAATCTCCATTTTCTAATAAATTGAAAAGAAAATTAGATTTACATTAAATTAATAATGATAGAAGTAACAAAATAAGGAAATGAAATAATAATGACTTTTGTTAGTTTAAAAAAAATTAGTAAGTTATTCTAATATTTTTTTTTTTTAAAAAAAAGGTTGTGTATATTTTGTTTGTTATGCAGGATTTCATGCGAAGCAACAAAGTGACAGAACTAAAATAATTAAGAAAAATTCATTTTCCATTTTAAAATTATATTGGAATAATTACTATTTACTATTCGTGAACTTAAAATTGTATTGCAGATTATTTAACGATTTGTTTTTGTTTTAAGGATTTATAATAAGAAGACACGAATCTATTTGAAGTAATGATTGTGGAATTAGAAATCAAATATCTCAATAAGCTTGTGAAAAAAAAAAAAAGAGTAGGTCTATAGAAAAAAAAATATAGGTATATCATATTTAAATTAATTTCAAAATATAGATTTAAAAATAAGTAAATTACTCCCTATTAAAAAAAAATACTAAAAAAATCGTAATTTGACCAACATTGATAATCTCAAAACCATCAGACACTTGTAACTTGTTCATTTTTAGGTATACAACAACCTCGTTTATCCGGCCCTCGTTGATCGGGATCAGATTTGTAGACATTTTTTTTTTATTTAATGTTCATAGATAATAATTTTTAACTATGATAGCAAGAACGTAATTATAAGTACATTCGCTTTTTATTTTGATTAAATGTACAGTTCCTGCATAGATTGTACAATAAATTATGGTAATAAAATGCTTTTTGTCGAGTTTAAGAAAACTTTACTAGAGTAATTTTGTTACAAAACATAGTTTTTTATCATAATAAAAGGTAAGTCTGCTTATTTAAGGATTTGCTTTGCTTATTACCCATATTACCCGGATTTTCGATTTTCCGGATTGCCTTTGGTCCCAGTTAGTCCGGATAAACGAGGTTGTACTGTATTTTTAAAAATTGTTTTAAAACCGTGCGTTTTAAAACTGATAGTTTAATATTATTTAATAGAAAGTATAATATTTTAAAATTTCTTTTTCATATTGCTGTGAAGCGTTTGTCAAACATTTATTGCACTTTGAAACTTTAAAAAGTTTTTTTTTCTTAATGAAGGATTTTTTTTTTTTTTTACTTATTTTTTTGACATTGGTTTATTTTTAAGCTAAAAAGACATTGGATTTATCTGACTGACCTAAAACGAATTCATTGTCATTTGATAAAGAAACTTATGTCGTAGCCTCATGTTGAAATTCGACATTTCAAGAAATGCCTCGGCATTTCCTGAAGCGCCGCCACATTGTGTAATCAATATTTGCTTAAACATCTGCCCAGTTTTGGGGGTCTCCTGAACTACTCTCCCTGTTTCTGCACATGTTGAAACAAAGTGCATTCCTGTAAGGGAACATTGTCTCAGGGAATGAGGTGATTAAAAACAAGGATTCCCTTACAGACAACGGTACATTCTGCTTTGAATTAATGACTGAAATGAATAATACGTCTGATAGACCATCTCCTGTGCGTGATATTGACAAGAACGCTTACTATGAAGCACTGACTAAATACTACGCTGTGAAGCCCAACAAAAGAAGCCCTTTTCCAAAGACACAGTCAAGTCAATGATCGAGCAAATCTTGATTGCAAAGAGTAAAAGGTAAGTTTCAGGATTTCTTATTCTAGTACCTATGTATCCCTCACCCCCATAGAGTACTATTAAATTAACCTCACCGACAGTAGGAATTTAACAGTAACATCCGCTAATGAATTAAACCAATTGCATCCATTAAAATTATGTGGCTGTAATTCAAACAAGATAGGAGCAGCAATCCCAGTAGTGATCGCATAACGCCCCACGGCTTCTATACACAGCGAATGTTGAAATCTAGGAAACTTTACAACTTCAAAACCCCACAGAAAAAAATAGAAGTTCTGCATAGATTTGGGAGATCCTATTAAAAAAAAATAGACCAATCATTGTAAGATTTAATTCAAGAAGAGAAAAGGAAAATTGGATTCATATCGTAATTCTAGTTGAAGTTAAAATAAATAATTAAAAATAATTTTTTATAATTTATCAATTTTTTTATAAAACTTGTAAATTAAGATTAAATTCTAGAGGAAACCTATAAGTTCAGAATCACATAAGCTAGAAACGAGTTCTCAGCGGCTATGAGCTAGTCTTGGCAAGACCTTTTTAACGAGGTATAGATCATTCCTCTAGCATCTGTCGTTCCCGAGATATGAATTTCTCGCGACATACGGACAGACAGAGCGAGGATTTAAGGCTTCTCCTGCTCTGAGCTAAAATTCAGTATAGAAGCCTAAAATGAAATATTTGTTGATGAATAATGTTTAATAAAACGTTAGGATTTTTTTGATGTCATAAATACAGCCGATACACCTGATTAATACTGAAGAAACAATAGGCACGACTGGTTCAACTTCAGAGAGGTTATTTTCAAGTCAAGACAGGAAAATAACTTCTCTTTTAAGTTGAACCTGTTCGTGCCTATTGTTTCTTCAGTATTAATTAATTCCTTCATTATTAATCAGGTGTACCCGCTGTATTTATGACATCAAAGTATTCTCAGTGCTCGTAAAAAAACTTTCATTTACTAAACTTTAGGATATTTCAGTTAACCGGAGTTCTACTGCAAATAAAAATTAAAATTAAAATTTTAATAAGTCTTAAATAAATATTTTGTCCTTTGCAGGGAGAAAAAGAAACGACGAGAATATCATCTGCTTAACACATACGATGTCGTGACTGTAGATGACGTATCGCACCTTATAAAGAAGAACAAGTTTCAAAGACCCTATCAAGTACATCTTACCCTACGAGGACTTATTTGAAACGCTGTATGACGTCCACGTTAACAAAACAGGACATGGCGGTCGGATGAAAATGGAAAAGGCTTCGGGAAAGTTCGTCCTACCTCGACCAGCAATTGAAATATTTTTGACTTGCTGCAAAACCTGTAACGAAAAGAAGTCATCATCAAAATCGTTGGTAGTTCGGTCAAATATTTCAAAGAATTTCGGCGAAACAGGTCAAGTGGACTTGATAGACTTCCAAGCACTCCCAGATGGTGAATTCAAATGGATTTTAAACTATGAAGATCATTTCATAAAGTTCGTGATCTTACAGCCTCTCAAGACGAACAGTGCTGAGGAGATTGCTTCAAAGCTTCTGAATATATTTCTTACGTTTGGAGCCCCCAAAATTCTTCAGAGTGACAATGGAAGGGAGTTCGGGAATGGCGTCATTCTAGGTTTGCGTAGCATGTGGCCTGAATGCGAGATAGTTAATGGGAGACCACATCGTTCACAACATCAGGGCAGCGTTGAACATAGTAATCAAGACATTGAAAATATGCTACGTGCTTGGATGTCGAATAGTGCTAGCAAACAGTGGACGGTAGGATTGAACTTCGTACAATGGCAGAAGAACATTTCCTTCGTGCTATTGGCCGTTCTCCATATAAGGCATTATTTGGTTTTCAGCCAAAAAAAGGACTTATATCAACCGGTCTTCCAGCTTCTGCACTGCAAAACTTGATGAATGAAAATGATCTTCAAAAGAACTTAAAAGTGAAGGAGAAGAGGCCACAACGCCCATCTGCCAACTGCGATGAAGAGAGTGATGAGTCTCAAAATCCTATTAAAGCAGAAGAAATAGAAGATATTGAGGTAGCAGATGTAATCAGCCTTCCTTCACAGGGGGCTGGAGAGGTTGAGATGACAAGTGATCATCTGACTACATCTGAGAAAGGTGAAGACGAAGGAACATCACGTGACACTCTTAGGATAATTTGTTGTCTCTGAGAAGAGGTAATGGTTACTCGTGAATTTCAGTGTGAGCGTTGTCGAAACGACATTCATGAGGCCTGCTTTGCGTTTGGATATGGGAAAGAAGTCCCATTCTTTTGCCCTTCGTGCTGGTCGGAAAAACACATCCAAGAGGAAAGGAAAGATGCAACAAAGAAAATGAAGAAAACATTTGATTAGGGGTACAGTGTTACTCAAAGTTTCGAGGGTTGACGGAGGATCTGATGATCCTCAAAATATTGTTGGCGTTATCATGGATCAGCGAAAATGCGGTACCTCAATTTGGTTGTAAGAAGGATGGTTTGACTATGAGAGTTTACAGAAACCAGGAACTAGTTTCCTGTGTAAAACAAAACTTCTCTCTGTTAAGGAGGCTGTAAAGTGCACTTCTGGTGCAGCTAAATGTTCTGACATAGAAGGTAACGGTAAATGCCACAACGGCTTGTCCTGCTTCAACAAGTAAAGTTTATTTTCTGAAAATTTGGTATTTTCATTTATTACTTCAAATTTTTTCTAAATATTTTTAAATTCATGAAAACTTTTCTTGTGGTAAAATAATCTTGGATTTTAAAATTAATATTTGCTACTGAAATATTTCATTTGAACTTATTTTTTTTCATTTCCTTTATCATTATTAGTTTACTTGTGATTTTATGGCTACAGTCTGTACTTTTAGTCTTCTGATGAAGATCAAAGGACTTATATTCCCGTTTTGTCTGGGGACAAGTTTCATTAAAATCTCATCAGCAACAATGACAACAATCGTAACAGTTGCGTCTTTCGCAACAATCACATTTATAATAAAAAGGAAATTAAGGCAATATCAATTATATTTTCATAGACGTATCAGAAGACGTTGCAAAGCATTGTGATTGGTAGATATCCCTACCTTGTTTTTTTTTTTTTTATGAATCTCAAACGTTGTCTACTTTTCCGAAGGCTTATAAGTAAGGAAAGAGTATAGTCTGCTGTAAAAATGTTTATTTAATCAATTGTTTTCTTTCATGAAGGTAAAACACATAATTAAGATTGATTACTAGTAAATGTAAAATCAGAATTAATTTTGAAATATGGTTCTATTTATTTTGTGATAATTTTTTAGTATTGTATTACGATTAAACAATAAATGACTTGTGTTTTTCACTCCTACATTGTTATAAAATTTTTTAAAAAAATTAATCGCCAAAATGTCTAAAACTTTTAACCATTTCAAGAAGTGATGGAATATTTTTAGGGAGAGGGTGTTAAGCCTTCTGTGAAGTTTTATTCTTTACAGGAAGGGCGTCAACACTCTTAAAAGATTTCATAAAGTGTCTTATTTTCTTTGGACACACGCTGGAATTCTCAACTATTTCAATGTATACAGAAACCGAGGTAGCAGTTCAGGAAATGCCTAAAAAAACTGGGCAGATTTTGAAAGAAATATTCATTAGAGCAGGATTTCTCAACCTTTTTCAATTCACATACCCCTTTTTGTATATCATTAACCCAACAAAAACACTTTAACTAATATAACACATTTTAATAAAAATAAAGTTTAACTTTAAACTGCTCAAGTTTAATTACGAATAGGTAATTTAAATAAAAAACAAGAAATTTTATTTTAATGGACATTTTATTACAAAATTTTTATTAATGAGATATTGAATCAAAAAAGTCTCAGAAAATAATTAGTGGGAATACTTTTGATAGTTAACCGCATACTCTTTACAGATTTTCGCGTACCCCAAGGTATACGCGTACTACCGGTTGAGAACCGATGCATTAGAGGATGTGTTAGTGTTTCAAGAAATGTCTAGACACTTCCTGAACTGTCAAATTTCAGAGACGACGACATTATGTTGATAATGCTTCAAAATGAAGAAGAATGAAAATGATAACCTTTTTTTTTCCCTCTCAATTTTTTTTGTTTTCTTGAACTGATTATATCAGACAAACTTTAATATCTAAAACCATACAAAGACAAAAATAGAATTATCAAACAATGCCTTTATTATTAGTAACATCTTTGATAACTCTAAATATTTAATGATTTGTTAACACATACGAAGGAGATATAAAATTCCAACGATACAGAATACTCTCGCTTCGACAAGTATAATAATTTATAAAATTATTATAAGTAACTTATAAAAGTTGCATTTGGTTATTCCTTTGCCAATAATTGGTTATTAATTAGGATTTAAATAAATTCAATTATGATAATCGAATTAATGCTGAATTAAATTCTTCAATACATTAGATGCATTATCCAATGTGACTTTCTCCTTCTTACAAGGAGAAATGGGATTCCGTTAAAAATCACATTAAATAATTGATCGGTTACTCTCTCATAGATGTCATGAGTTCCTGTGTGTGTTGAACGGTATGTGATCACGCCACTATAAGAACTTTTTTACACATTGAATGTATTCAAACACGATAGAATCTTATTGGAATAACCATTGGCAGACTGCTTCTCATTTGCTGTAGATTTATTTTAGTTGTTTTTGGATTATTTGTATAAATTCCTGTTCAGTGGACAATCTCTTTTCGAAATATGTTTTCATATGAAAGAAAATATTCATTAAATGGAGATTTTCAGCATTTACAGAAGCGAAAATTGAATAATGTCTGGGGATAAAAACCGATTTTTTTTTTTTTCGTAATGTCGCCTTCTGCCTGGGTAAATGAAACTGACGAGTCTTAATAAGGTTGAAACAGCTGTTCTAGATTCTTGTTTGGTGTGCTTGTGAAAACTTGCAGTTTTCCCCCTACGCTTTCTTCATTCTAACTTTTAAAACTGAAAATGGAAGTAAAACAACCTATTCCTTTGAAGTTTATCAAATGCTCTCATCATTTCGTCCATTATTTAATTCCGTTATTTCGTGTTGTGCTGTTTTTACTACGATGAATATCCAAATAACAAGACACCCTGGTACACAACAGTTTTTAACCACGAGAGGAATTAATTCGTCCTCTTTTCAATCGGACAGGTTTCAACATGACTTTGGTCAGACTCATTATTAAAGCAAGGTTATAGAAGAAGTGGTTTAGACTTGATTGCTTTAAATACTGGATCGTTCTTTGCAGCAACAGTTAATGAACATAGGAAACGAAGGGGACCATTTCTAACATGAAACATTTCATCTCTTAAGTTCAGTTTTAATTTCGTGAATCCGCTATTGTTTTACAAGAGCAGTAAATGATTGTACACTAAAACAATAATTTTAGTGTACACTTTTTAACAATTTTTATTGACATATCTAACTGATATATTTGGTCTATATTATTGAAATAAAAAAGAAACAATACTTAATATTAAAAATACACTAACATAAGCTTTATTATAAAATATACTACATAAAAATAAAAACTTAATTTAACTTTTAATGTATGAAATGATTGTTTATTAATTGTTGCTAACCAATTAATAATTATTAATCAATTGTTGATCCTAATTTTTTTTCCTTGGAAGTTTTTTCCTTAAAAAAACATATAAATTGACATTATTTTTCATTCCATTAAAGGTTTTAACCTGTGAAAATCTATTAAATAACTAAAAACTCACACTTTCAATTAAAAAACCACTGTATTAACATTAAAAGAATGACATTGTTTTTATTTACAGTTTTATAGAATAAAAATCTTAAAAAAAATGCCAGTTTTTTATTTATTTTTGAAAACTTATACTAAGAAAATTGACGTACTACAGTTTTCTTCATAAAAGAAGCTATATTTAATGCTACTTATCGCTTGTTCTCTTCAGGTGTGAGGTTCGCCTTGCAGCGACTTGCTTGTTCCGACAGATCGACCGCACGGCAGCCACAAACCATTGCTCCACAAACCATTGTTTTTTTAAAAAAAATATCGCCATATTGGACTGACTGCTCGGAGTTCAAGTTGTTGACGTCATGACTGGTGACGTTTATTCCAGACAAAATCGATCGATTCAGACAAAATGACCATATATAGCAAACCCTTTTTTTTTGCTAAATATAGTAATCTTATATCTGCAAGGCAAATTCTGTTAATGGATATTAGAAAATTAGACAAATCGTTTAACGCTCTTAATATATATCGGGGGAAGCTAGGATTAGACGAATGAATATGAGTAATTCGACTTTTAATTTCAAGCAGAACCTTTGCTTGTCTATGATCAAGATAGACAAAAACTATATAGCTGAGGAAGTTGAAAATTTAGAGGTTTATGTACGATACAAAAAGATCAATTCCTGGTTAGAATTTGGTTCAAATGTCGGTGAATAACTTAACTGACAGATAGTTACGATCTGCTGTAACCATATGGGCTTTGAAAAGTTGACACGGCAACTATGTAATTCTTGCTTCTTTTCTTTTTCTCATATGTATTTTTAAATGATACACATTACGCTAAAGCTGATACAATTTTAAAAACTAACAAAACATCTTTTATTCCTTTTAATGTAAAAAAAAAAGTTCATGTACATCTTAAAAAGAATTATTTATTAACTTTTAGTTTCAGACAACGTGTGTTTCTCTTTATTAATCGGCAATTGAAGAGAATTGCGTTGAAGGCTTGGAAAGTTCGTCTTTAAGCTGTTGTGCGTTTTAGTTTTATTCTCTCGTTATAAGAACGCGAGGCCAATAGTTCTCAAGGAGAAACGCACCATCTGCGGGATCGTCCTGAGAAGAATTATTGAAAAACCAAGAGGAAAAAAATAACACAATGTAAACGATCTACAATCAGCTCCACTCTGAATTCACATAGCCAGAAGAAAAAAAAAAAGAAACAGGAGAGAGAGAGGGTAAAAAATTAGCTCCAAATTTAAACTGTAGTTGTGTATTTCTTCTGGTTGTTTGCCAAGGGGTGAACGAAGAAGTCTGGCATTCTTTTTCACGGGACTTTCAAAAGAAAAAATTGGTAATAAAAGAAATGATTTTTTTTTTCTATTACAGATTTTTAAATCCTGTTCCTAAAAATCTCATAATATGGCAATCATTTTTTTGTTGTTGTTTATTTTTTAGTATATTCGCATACAAGCTTACAAGGTATGATACCTTACTGTAAGGTTTATTTGCAATAGTCATTGCTTCTTACACGTATCGTATAGAACGGTTATATTAACTTTAAGTGTATGATTTTAAAACAACATATACATCCCGTCCAACAATTATAAAAACTTACAGCGACTATTCAACTTTTCATGAAAATTCATTTAAATATTCTGTATTAAAGCTATGAGTTCACAGAAATCTAGAAGACGAAATTATAATAACGGTTGTTCAGTCTCTTGGTTCAGTTGAGGGTATGTGTATGTGGGGAGCCAGAAGTCATAAATCATTCTTCGTAGAGCGTTTGAGTATTGGCAACTGAATATAAGTTTTTTGTTTATTTTTGTTGAAAGAGTAACATCATCAATGACACATCTCTGCAAGTCCATTCATAACTGCAAAGCGTAGAAATAGAAGCCATTGTCTCTATTAATTGAATGAACTTGTTGTTAATAAGAACGAAATAAAGATTTCTGTTATTCAATTACGTAGCAGTGTAAGATCTAGAATTATATAGTGGCATGTTTCTTGATATTTTCAAAGAATATCTGATATCATTATATTCGAGTAGCAAATGAAGATATCACTTTCAGCATAATTCTACTATTTAAATTTTCGAGTATCCGCATGACAACATTCAAACAAAAATATTCACGAAAGACAGCTTATCTAGTTTTATTCCTCTGCTTGAAATAAACTATTGTTTGGTTTTATTTAGTTTCATCCTAAGACACATTCCTTTGAAGTTTCATCTTTCTAAGATAACTAGTTTTTGATTTATTGTTATTTAGCTTTAGGCACTGTATTGTGATCGGACGTTTTCCTTTAGTTGTATTCAGATAAATATAAAAATCAGTAACGCCATTAAGTTTTAGCTGCCTACGATAATCAGTTGTTGATTTCACTTGATCCACGATGGAAGGACAATTAGATTTAAAAATAAATCTTAAAATGTATTGAGTCTTCTTTGTAAGTGAATGAAAAATGCTTTTAACTTCAGATACAAAAATATTTTAATTTTAATACTTTCATGACAGGCTTTTATATGATGAATTATTTATTGACTAAATTTATTATGTTAGTTATTATTTTACTTATTGATTATTTATTTTGACTATTTAAAAACAGTCAATTTTCCCCTATAAACACTCATGGTTGGACTAGAAGATCACGGGAACGTTTCTAGTCAATTTAGTTCACCAGAGCGAATACATTTTATTTTATCGAAATTTTTGTTTATTTAATACAAATATATCGAAGCTTTTCCTATTTTATGTTTCGTTATTATTAATTCTTTTAATGTTCTTTTATAAAATTCTAAAAACCCTAAGAGTATTTTTTTTAAACTTCTAAATGTACTGTTCTTAAGAAAAATGGCACTTGTAAGAATCAAACTTCGAATAAAAATTCACCATGGAAACGATTCAGAAACTTTCTTCAACATATTTCTTCTTATTTTAAGAGCAATTTAATAGGGGCATAAAAGAGAAAGAAACACTGCAACTTCAGAAAATATACATGTATTTGTGAAATCTCATCCTTTGATTCAGAAGTGTCCTTCTGAAACAAAAACGGCGCTCATCGTTTTAGATGAATTGTTTGAGTACACAGATTATTATCTTACATTTAAATGATCATATTTCATAAATATACGTGTTTCTTAATGTAACAAAAATTTCACTAAAAGGCTTAAATTCGGCATTTTGGAAATAAATCACTTCTTTTTTTATAGTCGTCAGTTTACTGATGTCTTTCAGCTTCAAATGGATAAATGCAACATGATGATTTTAGAAAAACATGCAAAGCTTATTAAGACCTTAATCTGTTAAACCGATACATTTTTGAAACACTTCGAAGCAGTTGAGGCATTCCTTGTGTAATATTTATTTTGATTGAATCATTAATGGCATTAAAGCAAACTGCGCTGAATTTCTATTTCTCTTTATTCTCAGCAGCTATTTCCTCTGTATTCGTTTCCCTTTTGGCTTCCTCTTCTATTTTCATCCAATATGAAGGTCACTTATTATCTCGGTTTATTGCGAATTAGACTTCAAACGGAAGTCTGTCTCATTCCTGTAAATAGTTCTTTTGTTATCATTTCAAAAACATTCCATCTGGGGCTCATTTTTTATTTTTCAATATAGATTGTCTTCATAAAATAAAGGAAGAACTGTTTTTAATCAGTTACAACTATTATAAATATTATTATTAGAAATTTCAGGCCCCTGGGGACCTTAGTGTCTGCCCTTTGAATCTGACCGTGAAAACAAGCCCTGAGTGAATACGTTGTGATTTCTGTAGCGTGACTGATAAATTATTTGGTAGCACGGGGATACGCATTTAGATCATTCGGTGCTATTTTGGGAAAGTATGCGCAGGTTTCGGACGCTCAGCAACTCAAAATAGGAAAAGAGGCGAATGCCAAAATATTAGGCGCCAAAGTACTTCTCATGTAATGCCACTTCGATTGTTTTAAACCTTGCATTCTCCTGCAATCACTTCATATTTACTTATCAAGACAAGAATTACTGCAAAAAATGCACTAATTTGAATCTCAAATCATTTAAGTAATAGACTCTGTATATCATGAACATGTCATCCATGCTCTTAACATCTATTCCTTAAATATGCCATTGAATTTTTTAAAAAACAAAAAAAGTCAGATGTGCAAAAGTTCAATTTTTCTTTACATTACAATTTATTTATTTTTTTAGAAATGAAAATGAAAGAAAAACATCTGACACATTATTCAGTATTTGAGGTTATTTAAATGAAAAACTTTTAAAAACTTTAAACTGTAAAGGCCACTGAAGAATATTGATTAAATTTGGTTTGGGGCTTAAGTAAATTGTGATAATATATATAGTTAGTTAAGTCTCAAATGTATTTTAGATATATTAATTCTATGTCTTGAAATCAGGACTCGGATTTTTATGGCATAAGAATCATAGATCAATGACTAGCTCTTACGTCTTAAACATTTAAAAATGAGACTTAAAAACTACAAATTTTACTAATTTTTTTATTTTTTTTTTTTATTTAGTGTCACCATCCAAAGAAACAAAAAAATAAACTTAACGTGCGTCGTTTGGGAAGCAGTGTTTGTAACCTATTTCTTTAATACAGTACTTTTAAAGATGTTTTGCATTTGAAGTCGACTCGAAAAAAATCGTGAAAATTGACGAAAAAATAAATTACTTGGAAATCGGTTGAATAATATTCTCTAAAACTGAAAAAAAATCAAAAACATGTATTTACATGTAAATAAAATTTGTATTATGTTTAATAGAATTGAAAACATGAAATCTCAGTCAATTTGTTAGAGTAGTAAATACAAAAACATACATTGACAAACATCAATTTAATAACAATGATAAAAAAAAAAATAACTTGAGAAATGCCGTTTCGCCATAGCCGAGCGGTCTAGACGGCGGTCTGCCATGGGGTCGTTGTGTAGGAACCTGGGTTCGAATCCCGGCGTGGACATGGCTGTTTCTTTCTTTCTTCGATGTTTTGTCCGTTTCTCCCTGGGACTTACAATCTCACGGTTATTTTTGGACGAGATGTGAATCTCGTCTCCCCCCCCCCCCCTTCAATTTCTAGCCTTGCCCTGACGTTGTCAGGTAGGGCTAGCTCGTGGCCCAAAGTTGACCGTTGTTGATTTAAAAAGAACTTGAGAAATATCTCTTCGTTTCAATTGCATTTATTAAAAGTAATGATATGAAGTAATTTTGAAGAAAGTATTATTGCAATGATTTTAAAAAGTACTTGTTGGTAATGATTTCTTCAGTCTTGATGCGCACGTGAAAACTCATTTTAGATTTTTCTCGAAGTAAATGTTACAAAACATAGGGAAATCCCTGAAAGAATTTAAAAATTACATTTTTTAAAATTTATTTCATTTTTTCTTTGTGAAAAACAATATAGAAGAGAAATCTCGTCGTATTTGTAAAAAAATTGTAAAAGTTTCTGCAAAATCATTTAGTTTCAAGTTTTCCATTGATTGAAAATCAAATCCAAATATATTAATAGAATGGATTACAATGCTGATTGCGATGTATTGTGAACAGTCATTAGAAATTTCATTGTTTGCCATCAGTGGAAGTTAATTGTTTCACTGGTAAATGCATTTCTTTGTATTTTTGTCACATTCATATTCATTTCTCTAAAGAGAATCAATTGAAATAAAAAATTCCCATAAAGTATTAGAACTGCATTAAAATTTCAATATAAATATAATTTGTCTTTAGTCCGTAAATAGGCATGTAATGTTCAAGGAAACACATTCACTTGTTCAAACGTTATTAGAGTTTGGGCATTCAGACACATTAATTTTATAAACCTCATTTCATTAGTCTATAAATAAAGCTAACAAAGAAAAACTTGAAACTATTTATAAGTTTAAGATTAAAATTAGAATTAAAGCAATTGAATTTATTCTGCCAAATACTTCGTTGAAGTTTGTAAGAAGAAGAGATTCATTTGTTTTTAACTTCCTTTTCCTTTGTAGGTTTTTTTCCATTTCAGTTTTTCCTACAGGTGCTCTATAGAAAGTATTCTTGGTTCGTTATGTAAATGACAAGTATTGCGAAGCAATGGGATTCGAGTTGAGACTTTTACAGACAGATTTACAGATTCAGCAGTTTGAACAGATGACGCCAATAGTAATAAGAATAAAACTGACTATTAAGCAGTAAAGATCTCCTCTAAGTTTAAAGAGTATGTCTCTAAATATCATCTAAAGAGAATATTGAACAGGATTCTCTTTAGATGATATTTAATACATAGGTTTTTCTTCTTACAATATTAGATACATTAAAAACGAACCTTTAAATATATGAAAACAACATAAATGACATAAAATACAAAAATTTACGTGTGCGCATAGTAATTAGAATATTGCGGAGAGCTAACGTCAAAGCCTCGTATTGGAAGCGAAACCGGTTGTGAACTTTTTACTGGTATATAATTTTTTAATAGTCTTGTGTGTTGGCTCTCCGCAATTTTTTAGTTAATATAAATTACCTTAAAGCAATAAACTATTAAAAAAGTCTATTTAACTTAGAAAATTTATTTAAAAAAACGAGGAAAAATGTCTGGGAAAAATTACAATTTTTTTTTTTTTTTAATAGGCGTTACTCAGCGTTTGCTGAACAAGTGCGTTTCGGTCGCGATACTATTCCGACATGCTGTTAAATGATTATTGAATAGATATGATTTAGCGTTTCTTTTGAGACGCGTTATGTAATACTCTTGAAGAGAATTGTTATCTTCACGTGAGTGTTGCTGTATTATTATCCAATAGGAAGTATTTTTTTTTTTTTATGTAATGGCTGCAACTTTTGAAGCAATTGATGAAAACGAAGCTCATTTTAATGATTTCCCGGTTAATACAGCTACACATAAGTACGTTGATTGGACATCTCGTGTGAACGTTATCACGTCCGGGATGTAGTGTGACAGAAATGTTACCTAACAAAAAGAGGAAAAGAAAACTTTACATTCGAATCTTTTTTTTTTTCCAAATGTAATAGATATTTACTTTAACATATTTAAATGTAGGGCTAATCATAAAATTTCTTTGTACTTTATTCATTTGTATAAGTTAGAAATATACTTAAAATTGAGTATTGCTATTTGAAATTGAGTGGTGATTAGGCTTAAATGAAAGAAAAAGTAATGTTCCTTTTAAGTACAACGCTTGAACCAAAATAGTTCTGTGAATGTGTTTTTTCCGTTTTTGACATCAGAAACTTTCATGTCCTGATACGTAAGAAATGATACAGAATATAATTGGTGAGAATAAATTTTAATTCGTCGAAAGTTTTATTACGTTACACACAATATTAATAACTGATTTCATTTGAGAGAAGGATTACATGGAAGACAAAAGGAAATGTACTTTCATATTAACTTTCAAATACCTCTTACAAAATAGTCAAGTAAATTGAATAAATTGAATCTCTTTTATCTTGAGTATCCTAAATCCCCTACTGCAATTCTAGCTTCCTAAGGTAGATAGTTTGTTTGAATATTAACGATGGTTGTCAACTGTTGCTTCTTACCTAATTTGTACATATTTTATATAGGACAAACGACCGAAAATATATTAGGATTAGCAACGTCCCAACTCTACTGATCTCAATTGGACTTAATCCAGGATTAGCTTAAGACTATTTGGAGAAATCGGCCGAAAAGGTACAACAATGCAATAGAAATTACGTTCTATTGTTTTACTTTTTTTTTTAATCTGAAGAAAAAAAATTCTGGAATTCATTATATCAACATTACATGTAGGTGTGGGTTAATAACTTCCAAATCAGTGAACGTATCTTCTTGAAGCTTGACGTGCTTGTTTATGGATAAGAAATGTCTGGTATCCCCTTCGTCGTATTTTTGAATGTTTTTCGGATAAACCTAGAATGGCCCCTCCCGGGAAAATTGAAGTTCGTTTAGAAATCTGAAATTGGAAATATCTTTCTGTAAATATTAAAATATTGTCCAAAATATTTTATTCAAAATTTTAAATTTAAGAAATGTCGTCACGTTGATTACACAACCAAAGATGATAGCGATGATTGCGAAGAAATTAAGCTTCAAGTTCAAACACTTCAAAGTTTTACTTTTCAAAGATATAATAAGGTTATAACAAATTTATAATTCCTATTTGGGCTTTTACGTTCCCATACAGATATTTAAAAAAAAAAAAAGTACTTTTTATGAATAAAAATCCATTAACAAACAGAACGTACTATGAAAGACCTTAAATTCTAATAATCGATTGCTTCTATTTTATTCAACGCCATTGTTCCGATGTTATTACGCAGGAGTTACTGTTTACGTTGGAAGTTCGTGTAGACGGCGACAGGAGCCTTTCGGTTTTATAAAAATCAACAAAATTGAACGCAGGCTGGCGAGGTGCCACCATGTGCCGTTCCGAGTGCATCTGGATCGATATTTGGCACCGAGCCAGAGCGGCCATCTTCCTCCGATCGTGGTGCCTTCTGGCGACAGAAAACGAAGATGCGTACAGTGCATCCCAGGATCGATGCAAACTGCCGAAAACCGAGTATTCCTAGCAATCTAATTATATCTTCTTTTTCAGAGTATTAAGACTCGCTCGGTGGCGACTGTCGCTCGAATACGAACTGAGATTTACTTTGTATCAAGGACACGGCGGCGCCGATCGATGGTTGCCATAGTGCCAACGCTTCCATTTTAAGAACGAGGGGTGGCGCGCATTTTAGGGAGGCGGACGTAGTTCTATTTTGGGAACGAGCAGGAAACGTAGTCTGGTTGGACGACTGTCCTCAGCCTCCTACTCCGGTAACACAGGTGCAATAAAGGAGAACGCGCACGAGAAAAATAGAACATTTTCCGGCGGCAATGAAAAATGCCACCACATTTGTTTGTAAACAAGACGAGTTGTCAATGAACGACTCAAGGCTCCACCTACCGATGAGGAAAGTGATCACATGACACGAGCACATGGAGAAGCGTACTTTATGTGTAAATAGAAGTATTTATTAAACATTTGAAAAGAAGAATCCACTAAGATGTAATATTTGAAGATGTATTCTTTATTAAGTTTCCTCTTTTGTAGGGCGAAATACAGCGATGAATGTAATAACTTACTTTAATAAAAATAAAAAGTTACAGCAAAATTATGTTGACCTTAATATTTGAAGTTCCAAGGATCAAGTTAGTTCTGGAAACATGGCTCCCGTTGCTTTCAAGGAAACAGCTTTACTTCCTTGTTAATAAATTAAACATCTCTTTCCCATTAATCATTTTCGTAAGTTATAAACAACAATTCATGAAGACAGGCGCTTTCTCCTTTTTCAATTCCACTCACAAAAGTTCTGTCATTTGCACAAAAACCTCGCGGGTGCAAATGCACCTAGACTCAAAAGAATGTTCGAGAATTAATGATGAGATTTTGACCTTTAAAGGCAGAAGACGGAATGCTAATCTCTGTGTCAGAACCAGCGATGGATGGATGGATGCTGGGCATTTGCCAACTATGTGCGAGAGCCTTTCAGAACGCAAAAGCTGAACTTGACAGAAAGCCATTTTGCAAATGAACTATCGAGTTACACGATGCGAAACGTGTCAGCTAGAAAATGCGGGACTCCGGAAACCGTCCAATAGTTAACTACCTTCCTTTGTAGAAAACTGAGAACGATATAACTAACCAGTTGGTCATAAAATATATGCGTTAATAAATACTAAGTGTAATTGTCTTAACAATACGTAGAAAATTTTTCATAATATATACACAGGAATAAGAAAACCCCTATTCATAATATATATATATATATATATATACTTCAATGCTGTCTTGGGACAAGAAATGGCATCATTCATCTTTGAAATTAAATCAATTATCTGTTTATTGTCCTTCAAATGAGAGATGGCCGCCCTGTTTTTGTGAGATCTGCGCATGTATGACCGATTAGTCTGGTCAGGCACTTCCGTCTGATTTTATGATAGGACGCCGCCATTACGTTAATCGCTTGTTACTTTTCAAAGAGCATTGTATTTATAAATAATATATATTTATTTATTTATATAAATACTTATTGTTAGCAACTGGTATTGAAATAACGCTAAATAGTCGAGAGAAGTTTTAATTTGGCGTTATCAACATGTCTTTCTCAGTGAAAACAGACAACGGCGTCCATTGTGACAGGAAAACATAATTGATCAGCTACCGGAAGGGCTGCGCAGTTCAAACTTCCGCAGGTCATCTTTCATTTGGAGGACAGTATTTCCGTCTCAGAGGGAAAACTCTCTTCGATCGGCGGCAATAAAGAAACATTCTGATGAGACTATTGTGCGTAGTACTTTCACTTGCCATTAAATAACAACCATATCTATATCGTAACTACTTGATTCTGTGTGCGAAAATAAATAAGCATTGCTTGCTTTGTGTCAGCTCTTATTGCGCGCAGAAGCTTCCTTGAATACTAGAATTTTTGCTGTGATAACTCGCAAAAATCCGTTGCCGTTTCTGAACCGGTCCGATCGGTTTCGAACGGGGAAGTGTACGCAGGCCTTTAAGTTAACCTCTACTGCTAGTTTACCTGTCCATCAAAACTTAAACATCAACTAAGAGATGTTGAAGTAATTTTTAATGAAGAAAAATGTATAATTTTAATTTTCGTGTGAACAAAATTATATAAATAAATTTAAAAAAAAACAAAAAAAACCTGCTGTTTTTAAGGTCCCGAGAAGGCAGTGGTTAATAATGCACGTTCTGTAAACAATAAGCAAGTTATCGATACATTGTTATTAACAAGCAATTTAATGTGGCATTTTTAAATTGAAATCAGTTGAAATCGGCTATGAGACCCTGAGCTTTAGTACTCGCAATCTGAATCACACCCTAGAAATTAAAGTTTGAGAATCACTGAAGTAAAACCGTTTTCTTATCCATTTCCTGTAGTTTGAAATAAAAAAAAAATTCTTAGCATGAACACAATGATCTTTAATTAACTTAAAAACCAAACATCGGTAGATATAAAAATTAAATTAGTTTAATTCGTCAAGATATAGATATATTTTTCATAATATTATATGATTTTTTTTCCTTCTTTTCAACACTTAGAGAAATATATATTGTCTTTCTTTTTCGCCACTTGAGAATAACTTGATAGTCCTGTAATGTTTGTTTATACCTGAAAAGAAAAAAGAAAGGTATGAAAAAGAAGTCATTCGAATTAGAATATGACAGTATAAAGTTTCTTTTTGTATAACTAGCCAACCAACCGCGTCTCCCCCCGGTAAGTATGCGATGCGCCAAGAAGACTCGATTCCAAGCGGTTATGGTACAAAGTGATATTCATTTGAATGTAGTCCCCTTGGCCTAATGGATAAGACGTCTGACTGCGGCTCAAACGGTTACAGGTTCGATTCCCTTTGTCCATCTCGATACTGCTTCTTATGGCTGCTTCTTTCAGCGTCATCTATGAAGTTCCGAGAATCGGTTCCATATTTAGTTTAATATTATTTGATGAATTCGTAGAGGAAATCTATTTAAACTAAAACCATTAGTATTATTGTTTTATTCCTTTTTGCATGCACTCATCGATTATTTTATTATTTTATTATGCATATGAATTATTTAAAAATAATTAAACTTTAATTTATTTTTAATTTCCTCTCAACAATTATACACGCACGCCCTTGTCTATTGTTAAACTGCGCCGGACAGACGGCTGCGATCATTGTTGAACTGCGGACAGACGGTAAAGATTTTTAAATATAATATAGATTATGACAATAACCCAAATGGAATCGGAGAATTGTATTTCTGCTTAAAATATTTTATGGAGAAATCAGAAATATCATATTTTATATTGATATATTAGTATCAATATCTCTCGTCAGCTGTAGCTAATCTCCATGTTCGGCAGCTGTATCTAGAAACAGGTGCTGCAAATAAGTAATGCCATTCAACACATCCTGCTTTTATAGAATATTTAAAAAATAAAATGATAAAAATTTTTAATTGAGTAGATTTAGAAATAAAACAATGCGAAAACAAAGATCAGCTTCGTAGCAAAAAAATCTATTATATTACTAAAATCTTTTATTTCTCTGTCTGTGTGTCTGTCTGTCCGGCGCAATTTTCTGTGAGAATGGAAAATAGAAATAATATTTACAATGAAACATCCGCGACAGGAATCGAACCTGCAACCTTCTGATCCGAAGTCAGATGTCTTATCCATTAGGCCATAGGGACTATAACTCTCTTCATATTGTTTTTTGACTTATATCTCCTTTCCCTTCCCCCATCAGTAAGGAATGTATTCAATCTTTTTTTGAATCTCAAGATTGTTTATGTATTTCCCATCCGTCAGTTTATTTGTAATTCGAAATTGACAATTAGAACTATAATTGCCGAAACGTTGCAATATTTTAAATATTCTTCCTTAATCAAATTCTATGTGATATTGAAAAATAAGTGCGTGTACATGGCAGATGTTGGAGTATAGAAAACAGAGTCAAGAAAGAAAGAAGCACTTTTTTTGAGGTGGAATACCGAAAAAAGCACTATATTTGTAACTCAAACGCCACTGAAAAGTGACAATTACAATTAAAATGAGAGTCAACAAAGATAGAAGCAGTACTTCTATTACGTAGAATACTGAAAAATCACTATTTGTAACTCAGAAACCACCAATTTTTGGAACACAAACCACTGAAACGTGACAATTACAATAAAAAAGAGACTCAAAAAAGAAAGAAGCAGTATTTCTATACGGTAGAATACGGAACACTATTGTAACTCAGAAACCACTGAAAAGTATCAATTGGAATAAAAAAAAAAAAAAAAAATCAAGAAATAAAGAAGCAGTATTTCATTAGATAGAATACTGAAAAATCACTATTTGTATTCAAAAACACAGAAAAGTATCAATTGGAATAAAAAAAGAGTCAAGAAAGAAAGAGGCACTATTTCTATTAGGTAGAATACTGAAAAATCACTATTTGTAACTCAAAAACCATCACTATTTCTAACTCGAAAACCATTGAAAAGTATCAATAGGAATAAAAAAAAAAAAAAAAAAGAATCAAGAAAGAAAGATGCACTATTTCTATTAGATAGGATACTGCTCAGAAGTTAGACGTCTTAGCCATTAGACCACGAGCCCTACACTTTAATTTCTATAAAAAATAAAATATATCATGTGATTTACACGCTGGTTCTAAAAGCAGTCGTAGATTGAGAGAATATAGACATCAAAAATTAAATTTAAAAAAAAACTTTTAAAAAATTTTAGTTTTAGTTTCCTTGGTGAAATTTGTGTGTGTGTATGTGTTTTTGTTTTTTTTTTTTTTTAATAATAAATAAAAAGTTGTTTTCCGTTACTTAAGCAAGGCTTCCGGAGCGAAGCGACGGGTAGCCGACTAGTAATTGAAGAAAATAATTTAAGAAAATAATTTTCCTGAAATAATTTAAGAAAAATAGTCTTTATATTCTTTATGGAACTTATAATAATAATTTTCATTTGTTCAAAATTGACTAAATTGCAGACACTGATTTAAGATGATTTTAATTAAATCAAAACATGCTGAAATTTAAGATGATTTCAATGCGATCCATTGTTACATTAGAAAACTATTGTTTGCCATCGTTATTTTATGAATTGTTTCATTAGAAACGAAAAATAAAGAATGCATGTAAGTTGTTTATTCTTTCACACTTTGACGGGAATCTTGGGCAGCTGTTTCTTCCTTACTAGTACTCATCAACCAGGTTTACCTTCGATGACAGGCTCAGAAACGAGCGAAAGGTTACGGATCCCTCCCCCGCACCCGAAAGTGGGACCCACAAAAGCAAACAACAATAAAAAAATCACTGTCATCAATACAGTTTCCGTATTTAAATAATTGGATGGTGTTATGCATCATTTGACCAAGCGCCATAATAGATATTTTTTAGATTATTGCTCCATCTATTAGCGAAAGGTGAAAACTCTTTATAAAAAAATTGTTCCTGCTTGCTAGTTCAACGTAATTCTACGTAAATTAATTTTTAATTAACGCTAATCGACGAATCATAACGAATAAGATTTGCAGGATAATCAGAATGGACCACTTGACTTTGCCCTTATCGACGTCACGTATGACATATCATATGGGATCATGTGGGATAAACAAATATATAACTTAGTGTGAATTTCAAGACGGAATGGTTCAGTACTGTAATTATTGTTGTACTGTATTATTATTGTAATAATAATTATTGTAATAATTCTGTAAAATGCTTGGAATATCCTTCTTTAATATAATATTTCCTCTATATCGACACTAGTTAAAACAAAGCACGTGGCTTTGTTTATCCCACAAGCCAAGCAGTAGCCTGGCGGGGTATTTTGTAATTACGAAGCCCCGCCTATTCTCAAATGGTCCATTAAATTATATCTTTCGTCGTCTTCTTAATAGGCTATAATCAACTCTACACCCGATCTGAAAATTTTGGAAGGCTTACAATCGTTTCATCCAAATCAAATCTTTTAGTTCATCCTCTATATCTACACGGATTAAAATGAAGCACATGGTTTTGTTTATCCCACAAGCCAAGCAGTAGCCTGGTGGGATATTTTGGAACTACGAAGCCCCGCCTATCCTCAAGTGGTCCAATTCCTGGGAAAGTATCTTCATTTTGATAATGTCTAACAGATGTATATTGACGATCACGTTTGCGCGAGAATTACGAAAAACACGAGATCTCGCCATTAGCCTCTTCAGCAGGTCTCAAGGAATTTAGTATTTTTAATGTCTGTCACTAGGAAAATGCTACATAATGAATTTATTGTTTATTTATTGACTGTTTTCAATTTATTAAAACTATATTAAAATGTAGTAAAAGTCTCAAGCATTTCCGCGTATTATAATTCATTTAAATATTTCAATATTTCGTGAGAAGGCATGGATAGAGACTATTCTCGCGTAAATTACGTGAAATCACGAAAATACGGGATCGTCAACATCCATCTGTTAGACATTATATAACACTCTTCATTCCATAAAAAATGTGAAGTAATACGTAAGCTTTTGCATTTATGCGAATATCTCAGAAATCGAATTTTGGCGCTTGGTGAAATGATGCATAACTCCATCCAATTGTTTCACTTGAGTGTTTTTTTGGGGGAATTTTTTTTTTTTATTTCCTCTAAATAGATTTTGGATGATTTCCTACTACGAAAACTCACGCCAAGGTTTCAATAAGATCAATTCATTCGTTCAAAAAGCTATTGAAGATGAGTTACATACACTAACATTACCAAGTCTGATAATAAATCGTAACAAACAAATTGCCAAAGACAAATAGGAATGTAAATTGCTTTTGTTTCATAATTTAACTATGAATTATACGTTAGAACGAATATTCCACTGATAAAATGAGAAATGATTTTAATTCATAAAAGAAAACAAAAATAAACAGATAAATAAAATAAGAAAAAAATATTTAGAACAAGTAGCGTTTTAAGTAAATCTTAATAGGATATATAAAATATTATTAAAATTCACAATTTTTATAATTGCTTTCATTGCTATTTTATATTTCTTTTATTAATAATTTTATTTACTAATGAAGGGAAAATGATTTGATTATTATCGGAACATTCCTAATTATACTTTTATTATTGTAATTATTTATAGAATTGATTAAATATTTTAATTATCTGTTTGCTTTGTTCGCTCTACAAATAAAGAGGAGACAAAGTATTAGCAAAATGAAATCTTTATCAATAATGTACTTTAGCAGATGAAATTAAATCATTATTATTTTATTAGCTAATACACTTGAAAATTGGACATTATATATAATAAAAGTGAATTTATTTGTTGAGTTAAATTAGAATATTAAATTAATTAAAAATATTACAAAATTGATCCTTTATAAATGATATTTTGCTGTAAGAAACTGTGGCGATTGTGATTTAAACGAAGGTTCTTCGAATCTCTAACTATCTTTAAGTTAATGTATTTTATTCATTTTTTTTCGAACAATACTTCCTTCATTCGTATCTGGTAACTCTTTGGAGAATCTAAAAATGTAAACAGAAATTTAATAAAAATATTTTGGAAAACTTCAAGACTGCTTTTCGGAGGTAGGATGCTTTGAGTTCACTGTAATTTATTTTTCAAGAGGCTTCTGTAAGTAAATAGACATTGAATTTTTCTTCTTTTTTGCGAAAAGAATATATTATTTTTCAACTACTAAAAATGTCAGTCTAGTTTCAGCAACTCATAAAAAGCCATAATTTTGATGACAGACAAAAATCTGCACCACTTGTAATCTGTTTTACTTCTGTAGTTCATAGTATATTTTCACTTGTTAGTGTAAAATGGGATCTTTTAACTTTCTAAACATGAATTTCACGTTATAATTTCAAGTTATATCATACTTTTCCACAAGGGAGTCACTTTTCCCAAGGTCTTCTATACCACTGACTACTTTCAATTACTGCAGCTCTATTGTTACCGCAGTGATGGGAGATTTTCTTCACTGATTAAGCTTTGATATTCAGCTTTAATAGATCTTTAAAATATTACCTATTTCGTCTGTAAACTTTTCTAATGACCTGTAATGGATCTGAAAAGACGTGTTTATTTCATTTGTTGTCTCGAAATCAACTGTTTGAGACATTCGTGCTGAAGCTAATAAGTGAAATACGGATTCATTATAGTTTAGTAAGTTTAAATAAAAATATTCAAATTTATTTTGATTTCAATTAAAATATTGTTCCGTAAGAGGATTAAAAAAAAAAGGAACTGGCGCAGCATAGCAAAGATGCTTTTGTACCATTAAAATCAAATAACCAACCTACCATTTTTGAAGATATTGACACCCTTTAAAAAAGTTATTTATTTTATTTTATTTTTCAATGTAGGATTTTTTGTATCTTATACATTATGGGTTCTTAGAAAAACTGAAAACTCTCTTTTTCTGTTGAATAAATGTAATCTCTTAATCAAATAGTTACTAAATTTTAACATTTTTATGTTTTGGAATAAAAGAGGATTTTTTTCCCCCTTATTTTTATAAAATAAATAGCTTTTCTATGAAACTTATGTAATATTTAATCAAAAACAAAATAAAATAAATAAAATGTAAGTACAAATAGAAAACTGCTGGTTTGTTATTGTTACGAAACAACATGTAGGGGAGACCGGGGCAGAGCGGTCCACTTTTTTTTTGTTGAATTTTTTTCTTTTTTTTGTTAAGAGATTTTCCATTGCATTTTTTTTTGTCAGAATCGGAAACTATTCAAGAATGTAAATACTTGATTTCATTTCATTATCTTCATAAATTAAATTGGTATTAATTCGCAAAGCAAAAATGGTAGAGTGGTCCAACCTGCCCCGACCACGGGGCAGGTTGGACCACCCCATGGGGCACGTTGATCCGGGTAAGCATAACAACATTTAAAGTAAGATTTTTATTGAATATAAAATAACATGCCATTTAGGATATCATGAAATAAAGTTTAACTTAACATAGACTAGCTAAGATATTACATATTCAAGTGAAAATTTAAAATAATCATTATGCAGTTGAAAGTCGTAAATGAATAATATCAAATAGGTTTACATTGAATTAATTACAGTAAAACCCCGTTATTATGCTCGTCAAGGGACCAAGGCCTACAAGCGTAATAAGCGGGATAGCGCTACAGACGGGAAATGATTTATTTGATGGGGAAAGATTTGGACACCAAATTTACAGGTGTCATGCTTGATTCTGCAATAGATTTAGTGCAAATATGAGCTTATTTCCTATTGAAATAAAAATCTTTGATTGTGGTTTGCCGTGTGTGTGTGCTACTGTTATGAATTAAGACATTTTCAATGCGGTTCAGGTAACTATTAACGTCAATTGATACACCACTAGGAGCAACACTAATATATTTTCGGAGCAGATTTAGTACACACTTTACTTTTTTACGTTTGCAACAACCCTTCGCTGTATCGGTAATTGCATCCCTGTTTTTCATTATTGTTCGCAGACTAGACGAGGGAATTCCTAGAGATTCTGCGAAATCCTTCTGACTTCTGTAGAATTCTCGTCGTACTTACGGAGAATTTGCAATTTTTCACTTATAGAAAGGGATTTCCGCTTCGACAATTTGCACAACTGTATCACAGACCCGCATTTCACAGAGTTCAAAGATTTCCTCCTACCAGGGAAAAAAAAAGAATCTTTAGTGTTACAGTTCTTTTCGATACAAAATTTCCGATATAAAAAAAGCGCTACAAGCGGGATTTGAAGCGTTATAAGAGGGTAAAAGTATACAGAGATATATAGAAAATTCCAGAGACCGTACAAAAGGAGCGTAAAGAACGGGATAGTGCTATAAGCGGGAGCGTAATAACGGGGTTTTACTGGCGTTATTACGCTCTAGAGAAATCTTCTTTGCAGTTGAGGCATTCGTAAAATAAACCCCGAATATCACTGGCTACACAGGAACTATGGGCCCATCTCTTGCACTGCGTACATTGAATCCACTTCACTTAGGGATGTAATTGTGTGTGTTTTAGAATACGCTCCCTCTCCTGAAATGTTTAGACTCATTGGGTGTACTTTTTGCCCGTGTGTTTCAGATTCATCAACTGATCTGATTTTTCCCGCCAGAGTTGTACTTAACTTTTCTCCTTTTGTTCCCATGAGAAAACGAAACAGATAAAACCACGTGATCACTCAATCAACGCACAACTTTTTTTCGAAGTTTTTCTTTTTATGTGGATTCATTTATGTTTTCTAAATAAGCTCAAACCATTAAAATAATATTTAACCATGAAATATCACAATAATAATATACAAGACTTTATCAAATATAAAAATTCAAACACATAATTACAACAATACAATTATTAAAAATCAAAAATCAAACCCTCAGAGACCAAGATTTCAATCGTGTCATGTTGCCAATTCCACAACGTGACAGTTTGCATAGTTTTTAATTAGAATTTAATAACAGTTAAATGTGTAAATTGGCTATTTTCGAAGATTAAGATGCCTTCGCACGAAGTCTTCCCCTATTACGGTACTTGCTGAGAGGAATTACTAAAGGGGTAATATCCTTTAATAATATAGGCTACACACAATATATGATAGCCTACATAAAAAAAATATAATATGTAATAATGTAATACAATATAATAGGCCTAATAAATATATAATATAGAAAAAAAATATAATGTATAGTGCCAAAATATTTTATTGTAAAAACAGCGGGGCAGAGTGGACCACTGGTCCAATGTGCCCCGTGTCGTTCGGTCCACTCTGCCCCATCGCCTTTTTGGCGTTTCCTTTAGTTGTAACTATCGACTACTTTAAGTATTCAATTCATACTACAGCTTAAAATGATCTTTAGATTACCACCTTCAATATGAATATTACGGTAATGTTATTCAATGCATCGCTGAACAGCAATATTAAAGTAAAAACAACACTAAACATTTACTTACCTGGACAAAAACAAAACAATCGATCACCTCAGTGTCACTAATAAGCCGAATTCACTGACGCTTTTGTGGTAGCAGCGCCACAGTGGCACCAACCTTCATTCCGATTTTTGGCGCATTCTAGCGAATACACGATTTACTAAATTCAACGGTCCACTCTACCCCTAGGTCCACTTGGCCCCGGTCTCCCCTACATGTTTCGTTTCCGACCACTTCCTGTCAGACATACAGTGACCACAGACCGAAACTGGTATTTTTTCCCTATCTGTAAATGTTATAAATGTATTACTCACGTCTATCAGCCTTATGGTTTGGACTGTAGAGGTTGTGATGGACGGACGGACGAACTAAATCACCTTAAGAGCCCCTCCCCCTTTATACTTGGTGTACAGGGTTGCTAAAAACGATGTAAGTCCATAAATTATTATTATTTTTCATTTTATTTATTTGTTTATAGATAAGAAATGAAAGTTTGGGTTTAGAATTCCAAATGTTTTATTTGTGCCGTATTTAACTCTTGCGAGGAAAAAAAAAAACTAGAAAAATATATAATAACAAAAACTAATTGATATAATGTAAATAATTAATAAACCATTGACAAATTAATAAGCACATTTCTTAGTGATTAACAACGAACAATTCAGTAATTTTATATTTCAAAAACAAATCAATAATTAGTATTAAACTATTCGATTGAATATTATTTATTTTTTTTTAGTTATCTTCAGTGAAGGGACAGCTGTTCCGGATTTAATTTCTTCATAATCCAAGGCTATTCCGATCTAATTAGAAAATGATTATTATTCTGAGCATTTTTGGTTTTTAGCTCAAAGGTTCTGTTTCTAAATTAAAAGTAAATAAAAACTTTGCATATTTCAGGAGTTTTAAGAATTATTTCTTTGTAAATTTTTTTGTTCATTGTAGAATTTACCTTGATCTGATTAATCATTCACTCGTTTGAAACGAAAGGCTAGTTTATTAACTATTAATATATATTCAAGCCGATTACACTAGAGAGTTTTATGTCCATGTTTCATTATACCAAAAGGTTTTACCATTTCTTTCAGATTAAAATCGTTTTATAATAAAAAAATGAATGAATAAATAAATTTCTATTTTTTTATTTCTTTTTTATTTCTGTTTTAAGTTTCTATGTTAAAATAATACATTATTTTGTCCCTATGTGAAGAAAATTCTTAATTCTTGAAGTAAGTTCATCTTAAATATGGTCAAGGATGTATTCTTATAAAAAAACAAGAAACAGACAAGCACATTCTGACTTGAATTCAAATCCCATTACTGAGGTTAATGAATTGGAAATGTCAGTTGGGCCATGGCATACTAGAGAATGAACGCGGAAATAAAAAAAAAATACAAGTAAAACAGTAAAAACGTTAACTACGACAGTTCTTAAAGTAAGATAGAGGGTTTTGTTTTTTTAATTCTATGATATTTTCTATTCCAATTATAATATCAATAAACTGATCCCAATTGATCAATGAATCAATAAACTGATAGCATCAATAAATCGTTCTTTTTCCAATTAAATATCTTTTCGAAGCAGCTTAAAGTGGACGAATGATCACCGTCTCGTAAAAGTAGGAAAAGAAAATTAATAAACAACTCTTCATTGATTAATCAACAGCTGATTTCAAAGTCAGGCCTTTTAGTTTCTATGTTATTTACCTTAGCAAAAAGAAAGTGTAGACTATTCGATCGAATAAATCGTTGTCCGAGTCAGTGACGCACTTACGGGGGGCGGGGGAACTAATAGGGGAGGGGGGGGAAATCAAGAGCCCCCAAGCCCAAAAGGAAGAACGAGAAGAAAACCTTTATTAAAGTATTTTGATATCTGTATCTTATTATTTTAGAAAATTATCTTTGAAACAATTTATTTAAAAAAAAAAACCGAATGGATTCTTTATAACAGCCTGAGTCTC
>JAFIDM010005346.1:19628431-19660414 GCA_023159025.1 Thereuonema tuberculata
CAAGGGAAAGCATTGCAGGCCACTTAACACAGGTTTATTGCGGCCACACACTTCATGGTCATTTCCCCTTCCCAAATAAAAAAGGTTATTTTTATAGTTTTTACATAGTCTACACTATGGTACCTACCAATTTGCGAAATTTCAAGTTTGTAGCGTGTTGGGAAGTATGCTAAACATTTCGAACACACACACACACATCCATCCACAAACTTCCCTTTTATATTAAACATTACTGAGGTGGGATTAAATTTCTCTTCTCAGAGTCATAGACATTCGAATTGATGGAGAATTCAAAGAAAATATGGGTTCTTTCATAGATTTTTAATAGATAAAAATAACATGTTCTAAATGGGATTTGAACCTAGATCCTTCAGAATGCTATTAGACTATACAATATCCAATGCATAGTATTATTATAAGATGTGGATGTATGTAATTAAAGACGATTGATTGAAAACGAAAAGAAGGGTGTATAAGGAGGGAATTTTGAGTTGGAGGTTTTCATTTCTTCACAAGATCTAGTTTCAATCCTATCGGGACGTTCTAGAATTTCCAAAAAAATCTATTTTCAACCTCAGTTTACTGACATGAAGAAGTGCAATTTCTTTCCTACCGTGCGTTTTGGGCTCATGGGGCACTGAAGGTCAAGGTTCCTACGTTTCCAAGGCACACAATCGCAACTATTCGAGATTTTAGGCTCGTCAGCTTTTACTTCCGGGAAAGAAACGCGTTTTCCCGTTTTATAGAGGGCTGGGTGATCCTGGGAGCCGTCCGGAGTACAGTGACTTAAGTATCTTAATTACCAGTGATAACCAAAGAAAAAAACCCGACCTCCTCCCGTCCACAAAACTATTCACTCTTTTATTCTGGTTTTATTAAATCCTTTGAAACACCACTTAACTCACTGACATTCTCTTATAAACCAGGCTTACCTTGAGGTTAAATTATGTTTCAATTGTAGTTCAACAAACCGTTAGCTATTAAAAACTTTTTTTCTTGAATTTTTAAATTAAAATAGATTATTTCCATCCGAAACTTTGCAGTTAAGAAAATATATCTAGATATAAGAATAATTTAGTAAACTCTTCTACTTTTCCTGCTCTGGGAGAGGTTCCTTGAGTCTTAATTCGGGGATGTTGAAAGCTACTTGAAGTCCGGCGCTTTTCCGTTGTCAGTGTCTCACAGAAGTTGATTCCGTGGTCCCCTGACAAAGGAAAAGCGCCAAACAACGCGCAACATCTCCTGACGAAGGCTCAAGAAAGAGGGCCAAAATATTAACTTAGTCTCAACCGAAAAGGGAAAATCTCTAATAGGAACCAATGCATCCAATTATCACTCCTTCTTCAGATGCATCTAGAAGTATATTAGTTAGGAAGACATTTTTCGAAAACTGTAGGATCCAAAATTACTTATTTAAAGATTCAGTTCCAATAAATACTCCAGATTTCTCGATAAAAAGTGTTTATTTAACTTGAAAATAGATCTTTAAGATCCGATATTTACCAAATGAAAACATCTTCCTTTTAAGAGCCTAAATTTCCGTAAATTTTCAGCTTCCTAGACTAAGTAGTTTTCATTCATCTGATTTATAGACGGACGGACAGATACGATGGACATATTCGACTACAAATTGCTTTCTACAACTTTTCTGTCTATTTTTCGCCTATTTTTTTATCAATAGGAAAGTAGGCTTACGAAATCAGCCAGCCAGTCTGTATGTGCATCCCTCTAATAGATTTGACCTACTGGATAGATCTTCTTGGAAATTGATATGCACATTAGAGGACGAGGGACGATCTAACTTTTCTATTTGTAATCTTTTCCAAAGGGGGTCCTTGCAGAGAAAGGAGCGCGAGAAGATGATTAAAAATTCCCACAGAGAAAAGGATTAGAATCTAAACAATGGATTCTGTCCTATTTCTGTTATTTTTTTCATTTTCATAAAATCAATGAATATTAAATCCTTAATGTTTGCGCATGATTTGATACAATTCAAGTTAATCTGATTTAGGGGAAGTTAAGTAAATAATATGGGTTAAATTCTATTTTTTTCTTCAGAAAATGGAAAATTTTTACTGTTTGCATTTATAGGCCGTCTCCCCTGGTAAGTATGAGATAATCCAAGAAGAATCGATTCCAAGCGGTTACGGCAAAAAGTGATATTTTATTCCTTTTTGAATTAACTCATTATTTGATAGCGCGCTAACAAATCGAATAAAAGAAGGATTGGATATTGGGGGACCAGCAGTAGTCCAATGGTTAGCGTTCCTGACTGTGAGGACGAAGGCCCTCGGTTCGAATCCCATGCAAAGCGAAAAAAAAAAGAAAATTTTATAATCTGACTTTCTCAGCAAGGGAAACTAATAATTAACAATTGCGCCGGACAGACAGAGAAATAAAAGATTTTAGTAATATAGATTGTAATTTGAAATTAATGTAGAATTCTCGTTTTGTTGTATTCAATGCCTATTACAAGTACAAATATTAGACTAAATCTTTGATTATATTAGTAAACGTATCGCATACAATGTTTTTTAAAGTTTAGTATCACATTATTATCTTCTTTTTTTTTTAATGTTATAAATATCTTTTTAATAACTTTATTCTCTTCGTTTACGGAATAATTATGCTTTTATGCGAAATTCTTCCAGTCTCTTATGGCTTGTGTTGATAGTTCTATTGTTATTCTGGACGGTTTTCGTTGCTATTCAAATCTACTCAAAAAAAAAGACGAATGAAAAAGTCTGCCTCCTGCTGCGTTGAGGCACCACTGGGTTAGCGCCATATCAGTGCTTTGAACCTGGTGACATAATTTATTTCGACCTTGACAGTGAGAGAATCGTTACAGCCTCACCTAACGGTAGTGGAATGTCCTGTAATTAATTAGTAACAATCAGTTAGTTAATCTCAGTGTATGGAGAGACAGATTCTGAGTCTTACAACAACCCATACCCTTTAAGTCCTAGACGGAGGTTTATCCCTAGCAGCCAATGGTGGTGGAGGTCCTTTACCGCTGGTGGCGACCTCACTCGGTGCTGGCATTTCTCTAAAATCAATACCGCTAGCGTGTCTTCTCGTTATGACTGGTTCCATGACAACCACAGCAGCCAGCGAATTCGAATGTGGCCCCGCCAATCGATTGGTCACCATTTTGGGCGGAGGGGGCGGAACGGAGGATGGATGGGGGAGTGTCAGCCTTGGAGGTCCCGGTTAGGAAGGCGAGCAACGAATCGGAGTTGGGAAAGGGGATTCAAAAAGGAATTTCTTTAACAACATCTTATTTCTTTCTTTTTAACAGTTTTAAAGTTACTAGAAATTCTTTTCGTAATTAACATGTTATTTCTTATTGTCAAGACAAAGCGTTATTGTTTTGTTGTTAAGTTTGGGATAAATTAGATGGTTTGTTATCGAAACAGAAAGTTTATCACGAGATGGAAATATTGACATAAAATATTAAACAAATGAAATGAAAAATTAATTCTAGATTGTTCCGTCAATTCCAACTTTTTATTTAGGACAGCACGAACGGAATTTATCAAGGATTCAAACGCGAAAAATCCAAACGAAGTGATTATTTTAAAAATTTAATTGTTACAGGTTTAAGATCTAACGATGATACACATTTAAAAACGAAAATTAAGTCAAGGAAAGTAAATGTTTTACTTAAGTTCAAAGCAATAAAATAAAGAAAAGTTTATATAAAGTTTTTATAAATAATTGTTTCTTACTGAATGCCAATTTAAAACTTGATAAAAAGAAAAATCTCTAAAATGATTTTTATTTTCTAACAACAAGTTAATACGGATTAAACTCCAAAAATTTAATAATCACCTTAAGTAAAAACTTTTTAAAACTCAAATAAAACAGTTTTTAGCCAGGTTTTTTTAAGTTGAAAGACTTTGAATCGAAATTGTTTCTAAAACTTAATCTATTGATTTCTAAGTTTGTTTGTTTTTTTTATTCAATATATTGATTTCTGAATAAAAAGTATTTTAAAATTTGAAAGAAAAAAAAAAAAACTGCTTTTTTTTTATCAAAGCATTACAAATAATCAATTATTTTTTAAAATGTAATAAAAATTCAAATACAATTAAGATTTTGTTCTCTTTTTTTTAAAAAGTTAAAGTAAAAAATAATTTAAAGTTTTTCGCCTTGAATACTTGAAATGAATATCCATATCTTATTATAAATTTTTAACCATTATTACCTAGGGTAGTCCCAATTAATGAAAACTAATAAAATAAAAAATTATATTTAATTTTTTTATATTTAATTTGATACGAAATTTGATATTTAACACACGCTAAATAATAATAAGTACCACTATTAATTAAATAACTTAATTAATATGATAACGTCTTCATTGTACAAATAAACTTGTTTCTTGTTTAAACTAATTAATTAAGCCTTAAAATCAAATAAATTATCGATAAATAATTATAAGTCAATTTCAACTTCTACAATAATGAGGTAATCAACTTAGAAAACTTGGACGAATTTATAACAAGTGATAAAAAGAATGAGAATCAGTATAAATTATTATATAAATTACGTACTAATTATTCTCAATTGCATAAAGAAGAGAAATAGACCGACTTTCAAATACTAGGAATAATAAGTTACAAAGTAAAATTAGAGAGCCTAGAGTCGAAGTATGTTTTTTAGATCCTTTGTTATTCTGTTTTATTTTCTTAAATTTTTTTTTCATTCTTGTTACAGTTTCATTAATATTATCTGTTCCTCTTTTGTAATGCTAACAAATTATTTACTGTAAGTACATCACATTCATTTATATGTAGGAGTTCTTTAAGATTAGTTCAAGAGATAATATTATATTCTAATTTTAAATAATAAATGTTGTAGTACAATTTGAGCTTGATGGTGAATTCAGGCACAGAATTCTAAATAAACAATATATTATATAACAGTAGTTTCATTTTAAAAGTAATTAAATGTGTGTAGGTGTAAGTATCAGGCGCGCATTTAATAAAAAAAAAAAGAAACCTTCCAAAAAATACTTTTTTTATACTTAATACTATATCATATTTTTTTAAAAAATTAGTTGTTGTGTCGTTTACTTGTAAAATCAACATAACCAGTATGAACATAATTTAGTTGTAGATGTCTCAAACTCGTTTTAAATGTATTTGGTTTAACTAATGTAATATTTAGGCATATACTGTATTGCTATTATTATTATTATTATTATTATTATTATTATTATTATTATTGGTACTTTAAAATGCGTGATCCTTTATTTAAAAAAGGATAGCTCTATTATGTGGATTAATGTAATGTCGCAAATTCAAGAAGTTTTCATTACCAAATATCTTAGCTCAATTTTTTATATACCAAAGGATTTTTTATGAAACATATAACATAAAAAATTACTATTAATAATATATTACTTTCTCCTTTGAGCGCCTTTTGCGTCTGTGCTTGTTGGGTAGCCCATGCTGAAGAGAGCCTAATAAGTTCGAAACGGATGTCCGAGGATCTTAGCTTGACTGAAAAGGCTCCCTTTCATCATAAAATAAAATTACTGTAGGATTTCTTATTTACATTTAAATAAAGCCATATCTTTTAAATATTTATTTACAGAACTGCATCGAAAAGGTCATATTTTTTTTCGATTAATTTGAGTGTATGTTTAATCTTATTTTGAAGAAATATTAGAAGCAGAAGATATTAATCTAAATGCTAATGTACATTCCTCGAAAACTTAGATTAGAAGTTTCTTAAAAGTTGACAAATTAATTGTCCACTGAACTGAAACCTAGCGGAGGTGGAAAAGTCAACGTCACAATGACGTCAGGTTCTTTGACGCCAAAGGTGATGAGGTCCCTTAACCCAAAGACTTGTACAGAAAAAGGAAATCCCAGTTGACCCCTGACACAAAGCAATTGCTGAAAGGTTTACGAAAAGAGAAACTAAAGAGGATAGAAGGAATTAAGGAAACATGGCAAAGGATAGATGATAGCAGAAACACTGAAGATCTGAATTCCCAGAAGGTTAAGAGAAAAAGAAAAACATCTGAAGGAAATCGTAAACACAATTCAATTAATCGTCATTGGAAATCCCCATTTGATAAAAAGGAATGACGTTAATAATAAAACGCCCCGATAACAGTAAACCAGAGATCTAGATATCGATCTGTTGGAAAGAGTATAGACGTAAATGCAATAACCTTTTCTTTTTATACAGATCTATTATTATATTAGTTTTATACTGATATTATTATTTAGCTGTTTTTCGTTACTTTCAATTTGTATTCCTTAAAAATTAAGTTAGAATTTATTTACTCTCATTATTAAAAAAAAATAAAAAAATAAAATTGCGATATAAAAATATAAACTTAATAATAATTGTCCAAATGGAAAGCAAAGTTATAAGTTATAAAATTTACCTTACATTATTTGCAGTAATGTATGGAAATGGATTTGGGAAATTCAAAATTGCTGTTTTAACATTTTTCTTTCTAACTTAAATTGACCTCATAAATCAGATGAAGTCTATATTTTAAACTAAATCAGATATTTCTTAAGAAACCAGTAATTAAACTTCAATCACAAAGTTTAGCTGAAGAAACTAAGTTTTGTGTGATAGTAATGACGATAAAAAAATTCATTTCGAAAACATATTTATTAATTCTATAACTGGTACATCTTTCTTCTTCTAGTCAATGGTCAATCAGAGTTTCAAGTCTGTGTCCTTTATTAAAACACATGTAAGATGGAGTTTCTACATGAAATGTATTCTTCCTCTTATAATACAAGTATTATATTGAAAAATAAGATCACATTCCAATCGCTACTTATCTATATTGCTATCTAACCTAATTACAATGTATATATATCATTGTTACTTTTTTATTTATTACTATTAAAAAACTTAATTCGGAACACTTTCCTAGCAGTCATAACTTTTAAGTTACGAACATTTTATTTCGGTATCAGTATATTATTATCAATACAGATTTTTTGCCATATCCCGGATTTGAAACTTCTATTTCAACAATATGATTTAAAGTTACAAATTTGTATTTTTGTTTCTAAATTCCTGTTGTAATGTCAAAATCGTTGTTTTTGTGAAGATATTTCTCAATGATCTTTGTTTCAGGATTGGTGACTTCAAATATTAGTGGAACTTTTAATAAATATTAATGTATATAAACTGCAATAATTCGTACTAAACTTTCTAAGATTCTGCTCCTTGAACTTCCTTTTGTAAAACTCCTCGATGTTTTCGTCTTTAATTTTGAAGTTTGGAAGAAGAACTGACTTGGTGATGATGAAGTGTACCAATTACCTTTTTTCCTAACTGTTAATTTGTAAAGCAAATATTAAAAGAGTAAAATCGATGTACATTGACACTGAAATGTGTTTTGTTATAAGAAACTTCTTTGAAGCAACTGACTAGAAAGTTTCTGCTCTAAAATTCGCTTTTTGTAAATTAAGAATTTTTCTCAGAATTTCTTAACCTAGAATCGTTATGGTTTCTTTGAAGCAGATGTGTTTTGAGGTGTCACCTCTCGTCGTATGTGAAATCGCGAGAAAACCTGCCGTAGTGAGGTTTAATCAGCTGAGGAAGTTGTTAGAATTCAACAGAGTGGATAACAAGCAGAATAATTCAAGTGCTGTTACACAGTACTTCAATAGAAGTCATCATTAGTTTTCATGGGAAGTCATGCTTACAATGTATCAATTTCACATAAACATGTATCCGTTGCATGAAGTCAAAAATCACACGTCACCTTCAGGACCTTGTTCTTTAAGAGAATAGCAATTTACTGAAGAAGTTGACAACGAAATCATAGCAATTTCCATTTCGATTCAGTCTGACAGAGGTATTCCCTGGTTGTCATTTGGCGCCATTAAAGCATTGCCCGCCTATCCGTGGGACGACCGCATCTCCCGCCCCAATATTTCGAAATATTTCCTGTCTTCCACTCCTTGTTTTATTAAGACACGGATCCTCTACTTCATTGAAAAGGGAAGGTAAGAGGCGTGGTCAGTTCTTTCCATAAGTACAACACCAGCTCTTTCAACAGATCTTTCAATTGACACTTACTGAGATAGAAACAGTTTTACTTGTGACCGATGGAGCCTAAAAGCGACCACATGTTTTACAGCATAGCAGTTTTTGTTTTTTTGTGTGTGAAAACGAGGCCTTAATTTTCGAGGATGCTGTAACTGTAGCTACCAGATCTGCTATTTGTACAAATGCTGTTCCAAGAATCCGATTTTACGTGAAGCAGTCTGAAAGAGAAAATATTTTGATTATTGAAAGATAATCTAAATATTTTGTAAAAGTACTTGTTGACAAGGACTATATATGTACGAGCTCCTTTTGCTTTCCTTTTACTTAAGTGTTTTTCTTTCCGCATAATACAAGCGTCTTGTTTTGAAATATCCAAACATAGATGCAAAAAGGCTTCTCTTCATCTTTGTTTATTTGTCTTATGTTGTGTTGTTTTCACATCGTTTCCAACAAAGAAAAGTAAATTAATAGGTAGAAATAATATTGAGTTCTGTGTTTAGTAAATGTATGTAAATTCCCTTCCGCACTTCCTGGGAAATCACAATTAGCATAGGTTTTCTTACGATTTTAAAAGAAAATTGATTGAAGCAGCCAAATCCCCCTTTCTAAATCCTTCATTAACGAAAAACGGGGAGCTTCTAAATCATTGGATTTATATCTTTTAAATAGAATTGGAAAATGAACAACAAATAAGCCAATTGTAAATGAATTGCTTTAAAATTGTAAAAGGATTTTAATTGTAGATAAATAATTTATTTTTAAATCTTTAATTGTTATCAGTATTCAAAGGACACGTGTAGTTTTGTTTTTTATTGATAATGTTTTAATCAGGTCCCGTCAAGTTTGAAGAGTGCCTTGGGCGCAAGTATTTAGGTTAGAGTCGGTATTTGATAGGAGCTGGTCGGTCAGAGACCTTGTTTTGAGAAAGCGTCTGCCAGAGACTCGGTTTCATATCAGGTGCATTGCTTTTGGCAGATATCCCTTCCTGCGCTTTACGAGACGAGAACAAAATACTTAACGATCTTTGTTGGTAAATGATCAGGTAGACATTCGCCCTAAAGAGACAGACGGGAAATTAAAGCTAAAACAAAATCAATATAGAAGCTTTAACATACATTTACAAAATATAGACCAAAGTATTTACGTTCGGTCTTACTTTTTTCCATAGGCCTACTATTCAGTATAATGAAACAGTACTGAATTAAGGGAACAAGTAAAACACAATGAATAATTGTTAATCGTCGATTATTGTGTTGCAGTTGTTATTATTCTTCAGCTAAAGTTACTCAATCTCAAATGCCTCCAGGATCAAATAAATTTCTGGACCACAAAAAAAAAAAAGAGTCGACCAAATATCAAAATTCAGTATAAGTTAAGACACGTAAGTGTCCTAAGATGTCTATCTTCTTTATTCAAGTGTCTCAGCAGTCTCGTTTGTAATTCACTTTTTAATTCTTTTGTAATCAAGCATTTAGCCGAGAATTAAGTGTTAGTTTTACTACACGAATTTCCTCTAAAAAATTTATTGTAAGAATCTCCTTATTGTAGGTAAAAAATACTTTTTCCACACTGTGTTACAAAAAAAGGTTAAAAAAAGATAATTATATGTAAGAATTGATGAGTCTTATTTCTATGGATCATATAGACCAGTGTTTCTTCATCTCTTTTGCTTCGCAGCACAGTTAGATATGTGGAAAAACTCGGCGGAACACTAAACCTAATGTCCCAGGACACTCCAAACGCTTTTCGTTGTCTATTACGTATGTGACTCCGTATAAAGCAATAGTGCAAAAGTAAACGTATTTCTCATTGAATTACAAAAATGATGTAATTATTGACTTCATTAATTTTAACCATTGCACTTTGTATTGTTTACAATTTATTGTTCCTCTCGTGTTAATAAATAACGTTGTTGAAATATTTAATAACTACTTCATATTTTCTCTTATTCTTCCGTTTCAATAAAAATACTTTGTTTTTTTTTTTCCTCGCGACACACCCTTTGAGAATCACTGATAGAAGAATGACGAAGACTGCAATGAGAAGCAATGGGAACGCCTGCATAAGTGGGTGCAAATTGAAGGCATTTCTATTGAGCATTTTCCGTAGTGTTCAGATTGTTATCATTGCATTGAAAATCATTTGGGATGAGCAGCTAACATATGATTACGATGTGGAGGTGGAAAAGAGAAACATCAATGGCGTGCCGTGAGCGGGTGGATATTGGGATTGTAAGATATCCTCACCCCACCTTGGATCAAAAAGAGGAAGAAATTCAGTAGGTTGGACTTTGTTTTTGTTTGTAATTCCCTCAATCCGGAAAACCAAAGCAATTTTTCTTTCTATTGTAAAGACGAAGCACGTGATAACCCTCTCCTCACGTTCTGCTCACGCTTCTGATAAATGTTATTGTTGGAATCAACCAAGAGATGTTAAATATTATCATGAAAACTTTTGTATATATTATTTTTAGAGAGATTAGGCTACATATGCAGTAGTATCTTGTATAACGCGATTAATTAGTTCAGAGAAAAACCATCCTGAACAAAAAACATTGTTATAATAGATTATATTGTAACACGTTACGAACGATCAATTATTGATCTCCAGAAACAAGAAATGAAAAATATGATGTACGTATCTGAGAGCCATTGAAGAATTTCTCTGTTTAAAACTCAGTTTTCTCATCTAAGATGAAGTAGCTAGTCATGTTGTTTTATTTTCGTTGTATTTTTCATTAGACTGACAATTCATTCAAACTTTTATCACGTGGTATTTTTGCAAATGATACACTATCTTCGTGAAGCTTTCAATTTTAAGTTTTTGTTCTAAATAGACCATTTGTTTGTTTGGTCCACTATCTTGTTGGCACTTTCTCTTTCCTCTTCAGTAGCGCTGTCATGCAAAGGCAACTCTGTTACTATTCCATCATAGTTTTGCAACTCCTACAGCCCATAGGAGTATTTTCAAATAGGAAAAAGGGGGGGGGGGACGTATTCTTTATTTGGAACGGAAGTGAAAGGTTGTAACTGCGTTTGGCTTTCGGATATTTTAAAATTATAAACCCTCTTACAGCAAATACCCTATTGTAGCAAACGAGTTGCTGATTAAAACAGCGTTATACAAGGTAGTATTGTATTGAATTCTTTCAGATGGTATTGTTGTAATGTATCCATTGTTGTTCTTTTTTACTTTCATCAAGAGATGAAAATGTGAGTCAATCTTAAGCTTTAGCGACGTAATCACATAATGAATTTTCTTTTAGTTTTAAATAAGGTAACATATTGAAAAATTTTATATAAGGATCCTCATTGTTTGATAATAGTCGGCAAAAAAGGTATGGTTCTCTGAAAACGAGGATGAAAACATCACTTTAACATTATCTGCTGCTAAGATGACTAAGAAGTGACTTAAAGTGACATTTATTTTTTCTACATGACTATTTTCTATGTTCTTGAGTTAACAAAAAATAAAAGCATCAATCATTCAATATCACAGTCTCATTATCTTTCAAATCAAGGTATTTTTAAAAGGTAACGGAGCAACTGAATCCATTGTTCTTTTCAATTGTTGTGAATCAACCCCTTTCCAAATTAGCCTTTGTGTTGGCAGAGAATGATGTCCCTGAAAATACAACCTCTGACGTAAGAAAGGGTTCGACAGCCACTGATTGAACCAAAAATAATACGATAAAAAAGCGCCTGCGTCATTGAAAGGGGACCTCTTCGTTCACTACATACTTAACTCTATCTTTAGAAAATAGATTAGCGTCGTTCAGCTCTTATATTTTTTCTTTATCTTGTAAAGCTTTAAGATACAGCTGACCAAGATAATTTTTAGATCTTGAAACTGATTTCAAATCTTTTAAACTGTGTTGATTCAAACCCATTACAACATCAAATGTACATTTTTAGATCCACATCGGAAAAAGGAGAATTGTACTGAAGCTAATGTTAGCAGTTTCTTTATTATGCATTGTAATGATAAGATACTTAAATAAATCTTCTATATTATTAAAAAAAATTGTGTGCGCACGTGCTTGGAGTATTGTTGCATGGCCAATCTGGTCCACAACAATAGAATTTCGCACGAGCGTTGCCAGGCAACCCATTTCCGCTTTGACAAATGAATTTCGGCATTGTATTGCATGTATTTTTTAGAATTTAAACTTTAATATATTTTCAATTTTAAATTTTAGTTTACTTGATGTAATTCATTTTTGTGAATAAATAAAATCTGTTTTTTTTTTTTCTTCCGTTCCACCTGCGGAGCTTCCGGAGCAAAGCAACGGACAGCCGTAATTTCAAGTCGAAATAATTATGTTCGTTCTGATGCCATCAAGGTTTCTCAAGAATTTTTTCACAACATTAATTTTTTTTTTTTTTAATCTAATAGTAGATTTAGGTTGTCAATGTAAGTGGTATTTGATTTAGTGTATTTTGGAGATATACTTCAAGAATGAAACGTCCTATTTTTTTTTTTTTTTTTTTTGAGGAAAACTGCACTTTATAAATATCTTTAAAATATCGTAGCTGTTAGTTTAAAAACAGTTTACCTTGGAAAGCTGAAACTTTGCTATGCTTCGTGTGGTTTTTTTTGTTTTTAATATAAAGATATCAAAAAAAAAAAAAAACCCTAAATAAAGAAGTTAAGAACAGTAAAAATAGAATTTCCTGATTTAAGAAATTGAAATTCTCACGCTTATGATGTTACTGTGATCTTTCAAAATATTAATTTTCGGCTATAATGAAAGTATATTATAAAGAAAACGATAATTTGTGTTTTTTTGTTAAACTAAAATTGGAAGTTGTTTTTTTCTGATTGAACTAGACGGGCCCCGTCGCTTCGCTCCGGAACCCTTGCATGTATAGCATTAAAAAAAAACAAAAAAAAAACATTTATTTATTTAGCAAATTAATATGGAGATCGGAGAATACGCGACTTCCCAGCTCGTTGTGGGCTTCTCCGCTTAACTCGGGTGTATTGCGCGTTGGCACTCACACGCGGGGTTGCCGCAAAAACACTTCATTTTTGCATGTATCTTCCAAACGCGTAAACGTTTGTTAATGACTGATATACCGCTCGATAGAACTTTCAAATATCAACATTTTCTCAATATAATGTTCTCTTCCAACTTTTATACTTTTCGTTTAAAATGAGAAAAAGTCAAAATTTGACCCTTTAAAAGGCGTCATCTTGGAAACCAAAAACTTTTTTCGAAAGATTTTTGAAGCATTTAGTTTGTCTTAAAAAAAGCTCTACATTTTATCCATTTACATGACCAATCTATTTCTTATAGTTTGGTCACAAAATTGGAAAAACGTTAAGTCTTTATGACAATGACAGACAGAATAACGCTTTTATATAATAGAAAAATGACAGGAAGTTCGAAATATTTCAGTTAATGTCGTTGTTTTTAAAAGTAAAGTAATTTCTGAAAAATAAATATTTTCATAAGTCAATTTAAGAAATGGAGAAACATTTTAAGAAATCTGAATTAACTTACCTGTTTACTTAATTATTCTTAATGAAATTTAATTAATTGTTATTTTTATTTAATTAAAAAACTTAACGGTGTATAAAGGTACTACATTAATATCGAAGGTTCAGGCATCTGTTTAAAATGATGGCAGAGGCCCCACCCCCACAGTCCAACGCACGATAAGACTTCCTCTGCGTCCGTGAATTCTTTAATTTAATTTTTATTTTTAGACACATTTTTATCTTCGATTATTAACTGGGAAATGTGCCAGAAATCTAGTCCACCTGCTCCTCTTACAGTTTAGAATGTATGTCGGAAAAATTGGCACCATTTGACTCGATAGAGATAAGTCAACACGAAGCATCTGAAAGACTGAAGAAAAAGTCACATAAATCTCGTATTAAATTAGTCCTCAAGTATTTTAACAATTCGAAATATCATTCATTTTAGAAATTAAACAGGGACGCATTATCACCAGTATGTGATTGGTAGAATTTCTTTCTTTTAAGTATTTTTAAGATACTTAAAAGGAAATGAAAATTGCTTCCAAATCGGACATCACCGTATAAACTGAAAATTACACTTCGATTAAAATGTAGACCTCACTCAAAATTGTGTGAAGTAAACATAATATTAAAGAATTTCATTAAGTTTCTGGGTTTTTTTATTTTATTACAATTTTATTGCTTAAATTTATTTTAATTATACAATACAGCATAAAGATTTAAAATAATTGTTAACTAAAAAATTTTATATTTAAAAGAAAAAACAAACAAACGTATAAATGGATTAGAAACACTATCCATTAATAGAAATGCACTCATAAATAAATAGTAAGGTTTTCGAAAAAGGAAACTTTTTTTGCCTGAAGAATAATATTAACGAATTTTTTTTTCAATAAAATATACAATATATAAAACATAAATACCTCAATTTTTTTTCAATTTAGGAAATCGTAATTTTTAAAAACTCCTTATACACTGATGTAAACGTAAAAAAAAAAAAAAAAAAAAAAAAGTAAAAAAACGTAAGTACGATAAAAACGTAAAAAAAACAAAAAATTTCCCTGGATATCATGGTTCCTTTTTTTTTTTTTTTCGCTATGAATGAGAAATTAAAATAATTTAAAATAATGTGAGAACTAAACTTTGATTTTCCAACACTTTCGTTTTTAACATGACTAGATCTTTCTACTTCATTAATAAGAGAAGGGCTGCTCACAGAAGGGGCATATATTGATCTGGGAATTTTCCACACTCCCCTAGTATTGTTCCCAATGTAAGTCTGCCATCAAATAAAAAAAAAAAAGAGAAAGCCCCCCGCTCAGAAAAACAGCTTTGGAAAAATACAACTTAGTTGGTCCTGCTTTTATAAATACCCCGTTTCATTAAATATAATTTATGGGACAAATTTAATCAGTTTTTATACAGAAATTCAAGCTATGCATTGTACATGTATAAAAGTTAAAACATACGTGAAGTGGATGTTTGCAGAAAAATCCTCAGTTTTCTTTTTTCAACATAAATACGACCATTTGTGTTCCCAAAAATGTGACGAAAAATCTTGAATTACTACTTTAGGGGCGTGCATAAGATTTTATTTAGAGAAGGGCCAAGTTAAAGCAATTACACAAACAAAACAATCGTAAAAATTAGTTACTTTCTAACATTGAAACTTACTTTATTTAAATATATGTATGTACTCTATATGTCTTGATATTATATTTGTAAGTATCTTAAATAACTACAATTGTAAAATTTGTTATCATTATCAATTTCTCTATAACATTTCATTAAAGAAAAATTGACGAATTATATATATTAATATATTTCTTACCATTACATTGAAAAAATGATGAAAAAAAATAAATAATCCGTTGTAAAATGTTGCCAGGATACAGATACCTTATCTGGAAATTGGGTATTCTATTAAAATCATTATCTAACGTATTAGAAATGGTTCGGTGAAGTTAATATCTTTACTAAGATAAGATAACAGCTAAAAATAATAATAAAAAAAAATGTCTCCTGTAAGCGAATTCATTGATTACAACTCAACGCCGAAAATTATAATTTTCATAATTTCATTCATTAATTCCTTTTTCTCATTAAATCTTTATTAGTTATTTTTATTACGAGATATAAAGCTTAATTATCATTATTAAATTAATTCAAAATAATGCTTTTAAATTCTTTTTTTAAGTCTAGGAATTGAATTTTTATTTCAAGTCTAATATAAATAAAAACACATTTATCATATTTTTAATAAGTAATATATTAAAAGCTCATTTTATAAAAATACATAAAATATGATAAATTTACAAAAAAATATGATAAATCATATAACATTTTATATATTTCATATATTAAAAATATAAATTAAAAATAACGCATAATATATTAAAAAATTTGATTTAATTAAGAGAAGATACACGATTTATTAATATAATAAATTTTAAAAAATTATTAAATTATTAATTATTAATTTTTTTATTAAAAAGCGAAAATTATTGATAACATTAAATAATCCGATATTCGAGTTAAAACCTTAAACTACTACTAAGGATAATAATTATTATTTATTAAATCTCATTTTAAAAAAGTAATTATCTATGCTTAGAAAAATTAAATAACCTATTTTTATCATCTACTTTTTCTCTTTATCAATCGTATTGTGACACTCGTATATTTTATCAGATGGCAAACGGTAATAAATGCTCTTGTGGAAATTTCCATTCACCACAGCCGAAAGAGGGCGGCCACCAAAGAAACTCAATCAAAGAGTGGGTAGCGACACTCATGATTATGACAACCTACGATAACAGAAGCTCTACGTCAAATATTTACAAAGGACAAATCAGATTTTTTTTTAATTCTTTTTTGGTATATAAGAACACAAAAAATAAAATTAGAATTTTCATTTTGGCGTGTAGAATTATTCCGTTTTACAGTTTACTTATTAAATTAAATTTATCAAAAGGAAAATAATGAAATTATGAAATTCTTAGAGAAATTGTTAGCCTTCTCTTGTTTGTCAAAAGTAATTTCATTTTGTATTTGATATCCTGCACTTCATTTCTTTAATATAAAACAACTATTATGAATTAATATAGTAATTTTATATATATATATATATATACTCGTAGAAGGCTGTAATATATTACAGCAAAAGATTATGTATAATTACAGCGTATTAAAACGATATAAACAATTAGCGTACAGTATTATATACGACGGAAGGGTCCAATAATTTTTGCAAAAAAAAGCATAAACTTACATAAATATTTTTTTTAACACTTTATAAGCCATTGATTATTAAATAAGGAGATGAAAGACCATACTTGAAGCGATGAATATCAAAAACAGCAGAGCATCAGTGAATCTATTGTGTAATACGAATACTTATCTTTAAGAAGCATTTATAGAACGAGAGAGAGAATATGAAAGACAATAACTCTTTTAAAACATATCTCAGACAATTTTGTAAACATTTCAATCAATTGTTATTATTATTTGACAGCTATATAGTGAAATTCATTAACTTTTGCTATCAATCTTTATAATCCTTTTATTCACTAAAGAATAAAAGTTCATTCGATACAATCATTTTCGAAATTGTTAATAAAGATAAAATTACTAAACGATATTTTTTTCAGATATTTAAAAAATGTAGATTCTTTAAAAATATCTGAAAAAATGCTTGTATAATTTATTGTAAATAAAATATTTTTCTTTTATAAACTGAAGCATTTTCTCTAATTTTGATAAAAGCCGAAATCCCACTGTGATTTGACAACATTAGAGCTGAACCTGTGTATCTACTTGTCCTTATCGTAGCTAGAAAGTATAGCCATAGCTTCAGGTTGTTTTGTCTTCCGTTACAAGTTCTCTGTTGATGTTTCCCTTGAGTCTACCTTTAGTCCTTTCACGAAAGAAGTTATAATGAACTTTGCTTTGAAGACGTTACGCCTCGCTTCGCCAACTGAATGCACTATTAAAGAACTATTTAGTGGTGACTCAAACGTTAATAAGAAAATAAGGCTATTTTTCAAAATACTTTTCTTTCATTTTCTTTTACTTAAAATGTTTGTCCATGTACATTATCCACATAAAATTACATCACATTATTATCATCTTTTATTAGATTTCGTTGTTTTGATAGTCAATCTGAACTTCTAATACAGGTTTTAAATGAATGTTAACATTCAACAAAAATTAAAAAGTATTATTTTACAAATTATACAGAAACAGTTTACAATAAATGCATATTAAATATATATAACCAAGTTTATATTTTTTTATATACTTATTTGTATATTATTACAAAGAAGCTCAGTTAGAATTGAGCTGGTCATGCAGCAAGACGTAATAATAGATGATCGATAGAAATTCTAAACCTTCAAAACATTCCGAGAAATGAAAGAAGGCCAAGAAAGCGTTCACAAAGGTAGAAGATCAAATTAAAGTTTTGTTGGATTCGATTGGAGAAGGGGCTTTCGACTGAAAGAACTGGAAAAAATACTTGGAGACCTTCATCCTGCAGTGGATTGAAGATGATGATGATTTTATGCAGGTTTTCATATTACTTATAAAGTCATATTATTATTTTATTAAAGTTATTTTACATACATTAAATGTAATATGTAAATCGCTGCTTAAGAAACCGACATTTTTCTGGACTATTTATATATATTACAATATTTCTGGATTTACATATAGACATTTTTTAGATATTACTATTTTATATCTATGTCTACATAAATATATATATACATAGAGGCGTACCACGAGTTCGGAAGCTTGGGGGGGGGGGTGTTACGATGGTAAATAAAAGAAAAAAAAACTAGCATTTCGGGATGGCGGAAGATGTGTGGGGGGGGGGGGGGGTTGTTTACAAAAAAATGGTCCAAAATGCTGTTTTTCCCATTTTCGAATGCGGGGGGGAGGGGTTTTCCCCCCCCCCCCGCAATCAAATTATGTACAATATATAAATTTAGAAAAATATGAACTTTTATCTAAGCTTTAAATAAAATAAATTATATAAATGTTTACTAATACAATAACCATATTTTAAATTATATCTCAAAATAAATCTATTAACCTATTTAAAGCTTAATTTTAATATAATTTAATAAATATAATTTGTTTTTCATTATTATAATTATAGAATTACACTATATTTAATACAAAAAAGAATCTTCAACCAATTTATAAATCCTATTCGATTTCTTTTATATTTTTCTTTAGAGATAGGAAAATTCCATTGAGGAATTACAATTAATTTTTTTGGTGGAGGAAAATTTCCATGTGGGCCATTATTCAACCCCCAGCCAATAAGAGGCGAGCCTTATGGTGGCTGGTTTTGGTGTCGTTTTTTTTTGATCCCCCTCAAGCCATTCATGGAACCTTAGCCTATGTAAATTATCACATTCTAAAAATATACTGGAGTGACGGAACAATGTAATGAATGTTTGGCCTGCGAGAATTGGATGTCGTCCATTTCAGTAGCACCTTATCATTCAAACAGTCTAATTTCAGCAGGGCGTGGCATCGGAGGAATCTGTATTCCTTGCGTTACGCATTTGTTGGAAAGTAATTGAGTTTATTTGGGACGTTTAAACTATTATTAAATGTCGACTCAACAAATAAAGAAATTTAAGAAATTTTTATTTGTTTATCTTTCCTTGCTTTCCGCAACCCCCACTTTTTATTTTAATAATTAAAAAGCGAGAAATCAAAGGCAGCACCTGAATAAATTGAAATTGCCTCTTTTGTTGGATTGTAGGGAAAAAGTTGGGAACGGCCGTTTCGTCCTTCATCGGACTCGTCAGCCCAACCCCGCCTTCCACGATAAAAGAACCAGAGAAGCAAGTATTTTTAAGCATTTTTTCACAGCACGTAAAATGATTTGATTTAATAATTTAAAAAAATCTGCTTCTTAAAGATCGTAAATTGCAGTGAATTCTGAGAGTAAATGCAGTTACATGTACTGTCACTGCAGTTTTTCAAAAACAATAAATATCTGAGGAAATCGCCAGAATATCATTACAATTTCATACACTTTTATTAACACTTTACTTACAGTTTTATTGATATATGTTTGATGCCGTATTCTTAATATGTAAATCTGAACTTTATCATCAATTTTAGACTGTAAAACTGTCTAAAACTATCCGGATTTATAAATTTGTTAATTTTAGTTGTCCTTTTAGTTCTATTAAAGTACTTCAATTTTTATCAAAAGCTTATTTGTTAAATTTTTATTAATAAACTTTATATTATATTTTAATTAATTTCATTCATAAACTTTAAAATTATGCATTGGACGTCCCACCATCGCTAACTCTTATGTAAGGTAAAGTTGAGGATTGCATAACTATTAATAATAGCATAAGTATGTATTAGTATTGGTTATTTAAAATTTTATACAGAAATAATGAAAAAAAATATAACTTAAATTTTGCAGCCAAAAAAAAAAAAAAGTGTGGAAATAAATATTTTGATTGTTTTGACATTAAATTAAATTAATGTATTTTAAAATTAGTTTTCTAATTTTATATGTTTTATTGTTGTCTCTCACATCAGGAACAAAACGTGAATGTTATAAATAGAAGAGATTGAACACATTTAAAAACTTCTGATAATTAACTATTATTTCTGTATTTATAACATCCATGTAGGCGCCAATTGATATGATAAGAGTTAACACTCACGACGTTTCAGGACTCCATATTACGAGGCCAACCGTGTTCACAATCCACTTGAAAAAAGGCCTCATACTACGGAGTCCTGAAACGTCGTGTGTGTGCTAATTTTATTATTTTATTTCATCAATTGGTGCCAAAAGGTTGCTTAAAAATATATTTTCTTTCCAAGGCACGTTAAAATCTTACAATTATTATTTATGTATTTTTAATTACGAAACAGACTGAAACAAAATGATACTTTATTTTTTGTGAAATAATCCTTTGAATCCGTGAAAGAGAACCCTAATATTTTTTAGGATTATTAAGATTTTTTTAATTTTTTTTTTAATAATTTAAAAAAAAATTGTACTGAATAATTAAGAAAAACAAGTTTCTGGAGAGAATTATCTTCCTCAGAAGCGTATCTTCAAGTCAGCGAACTAAGAGAAATGTCAAGTCTTTCTTTTAACGGGATATAAATTAATATTTTTTTTTTTTTGGGAAGGGATGACCCTTTGGAGTTCTTCTATTTTTATAAGGAATATTTTTATTTTGAGCTGTAGGAGAAAAGAAAACAAAAAGTGTGTCTTTTGTTTCCTGATCACGTAAGAGCCATTTTGAACGACGGGAATAAGCCTCGCAGTAACTTTAAAAAAATATCTATCCATATAAATAAATTTGAAAAGAAAGGAAAAAAAAATAGCAGACATTGGCATTCTTCCAAAATGGCATTTGAACAAATCTTTGTTTTCAAAATTCTTAAAAAAAATGTCTGGAAAGTTTCATAATGCTCTGAAATGAAGTTTAGATACAGACAAAGACAAATGATACCAATGACTTCTTCCGTCTTTTTATTTAGTGTACACGTTCTTTTTTTAACAGGATTTCATATTTTACGAATGGAATGTGCTTTTTATTTTATTTTTCTTACATTACACGTTTCTTACGTATGTCAAATGACCTTATCCTTGATATTTATCAGACAATAACCCTATTTTTATTATAGAAATTAAAGATATAAATATAAATTGTATTATTGAATTTTATAATATTATAACTTAGATGTTTATATCTGAATGGAAGTTAATCAAATAAGATATTTATACACAGTAATTCACTAATTCACGGTATCGGGTTAACATAAACTTTTTTTTTGGGGGGAGGGGGGTGGAACGACCTAATGATTTTCTTCATTCAAAATAGAAGTCGAAGAATGCAGCATATATATATGCATAATCAAATTTCTATTAGCAAATGAAAATAATTTTCCATAAACACATTTTAGATTACAAGAGGATTTAATGACAAACATATTTTAAAAATATAAAAAAATGCATACTAGGGAACTTTCGAACCTCTTAAACGGAGCTCCTTATCAACCAAAAAATACGAACATTCAAGGTATAGATTCTTCTCTTTTTACGATGGGGCGCTAGCATTGCGCCCCATCAAACTTGGAATTTTGATCGGTTTCCGGACTAGCGATAAGCCGTACGATCGACTTTACATTAATGGTAAGTATATGTACAACATATCACTACTGTTGTACAGTACATGTACTGTATCCTCCTTGCATAATGAAGTATACGTAAAACTTTTTTTTGTACAGCACTGCACGTGTCATGATAGAATAAAGATGTATTTATTTATTTACTTTTCAAATTCCGGTATTTAGTACAACAATTATTTTTTATTCACTTATTCAGTGACAGTAGTTATGTATTTATTTATTTATTTGATTCCACACTTGATATTTTCTATGTACGATTCGTTTATTGGAATGTTACTCCATCGTAAGTCGTGGAATAATATATCCTATATTTCCAGTGCTATATTATTATCTATCCAATATTTCATGTCTCCTCACAAAAAGATGTTCATATGACAATCCCAAATATGCAAATTTTGTTATCATTTCCAGTTGCGACATTCACTTTCTGATCTAATGATATTTATGTATTTATTACAACCTCCAACAATGTCCTTTCATCATTTCATTTCACTTCTTAGGTTTTGGTTAATTGATTTGATTTACGTCAAAATTAGATTCCATATTTCAGATCAACTGATAATCACATCACGGTTCTTCAGCTAAAAATACATCATCCTTCCTCTCTTCCTTGGTGGAACCAATAAAAAGATTACTATTCCACGATGGTAGGAGATTCTTTGATGTAAGTCGATTTCTTTTCCAAATTCATTTAAAATGGTAATTGTAGTCAAATTTGACATTCTCCGAACTATTCTGTTTTATGAAACAGCAATGACATCTCTGTTTTGGTTCATTTATCCTCTTTTGGTTTAACAGTAGAACCTCATTATAACGGACCCTATAAAACGGACGTCGCTTATAACGAACAGTTTTAAAAAAATTTTAATAATAATAAAGGATGCTTAATTTTATCTGACGAGTTTTACGTTTCCAGCCATATGTGTTTGAAAATGTGTTTGCATATAATGAACACTTACGGCACCTCCGTCGTTTATTAACAGAAGAAATAAGCAGCAAACAAACACAGCAGAAAATCAATTATTTTTTCAAACTAATGAATGTAAGCAATCAACATGAACCAGGACCTTCTTGTTCTAAAGATTAATACAGTGTATACGTAAACATCTTTTTCAATTCAACCTATGTTGAAGGCTATTTTTTTATTTGATATATAATAAACACTTTTTAGAGCTAACTATTGTACTTTCATTGATGTACACCCTGCTGCATTACACCCCTATAAGAATTATTTGTTATAAACCGGACTTTCATTAAAACGGACAACCTTCAGCCCCTATTAGTCCTTTATAATGAGGTTCTACTGTACTTAGTTTTGAATGTAAACATGTAAGAAAATAGTCTACATTCTTTTGAAGAATTCCTAGTGAAATCAACCAACTGTTGGGATGTGATGGTTAGTCTGACTTTCGCTCGTCTTTATTCCCCAGAAAGAATAGAATTTTAAAGACCTTTTTATTATCATTTGAACAATGGTCAGTCCATTTTTATGTTCTGACAACTTGTAAACATTTGCAGATAAGCATGAAGTAGAAATGGGGATTGAGAATGAATTCCGACGGTTCCAGGAAGTGTGTTGTTTTTATCTCATAGTTTGCTAAGAAAATGTACCTTTTTTTAGTCATCTTTTGTATAGATTTTAACCTACGCACGTCTTAAAAGAAAAAAATTCAGTTTTGACGTCTTGTGTTTACGTAAAAACCAGAGTTGGACGCAAGTAGGAACGACGACCAAGTCTAATCAAAATCTTGTTTACATGTGGGAGGGAGAAAGGAAGACACTGAATGGAGGGGTAGAGAAAGGAATTAAATTAAGATACACCACTCTAACTGATTACAAAGTTGTAGTTATTTTTGGTAAACACGTTTCCAGTCACGTTTCTAAGACACAACTTGTTTATCGTAGATTTCCCAATTTCTTTAATGACCGTGAACTTTAGAGACAAACGAAACGTACACTGGAAATCAGATTCATAGATTACCAAAGATCAATATTGACGTTGATTGTTTGGGTTATTTTTGTAAATTGCTTGTCATTGTTCTCCTTAATTGCGAAATTTAAAATCACTAATACAAAAAAAATAATTAAATAAAAAATAAAATAACAAATCTGAAACGATCACACATCATCTTTTACATGAGAAGCTATGTCAAATATATCATAAATCATTTATAATTAATTTTATTTTAACTTTCTAATTAAATCTACAGTAAATCTATTTCCGTTCAAGCTGCTTCATGGAACAAAAATAGCCCTTCATAAAAATATATTTATTATATTAAATTAAAAATTATTAAATTACGAATTTTTTCACTAAAGACTTACTTTATATTTTATTATCTCAATCTTAAAAAGTAACACTCACAAAAGACAATTTTTGGGCGTGATTTCTGGATTAAGCCTTCCAACCATAAACAAATTCAGTTCTATCAAAGAGCGAATAAATAATTTATGTGAAATTATCGTCTACCGCCGATTTTCCTGCATCACCCTTTTTTTTTTTCCCCCTCCAGTTTCTTTAGTAGCAAGAAGAATTTTTGACATTGAATATAATCTGAATGTTTATTCAGTCTCTCAGAAATCTTCTAAATACACTCACTGCCAAAAAAATTAGCGCATCCAGAACAAATGATCCGGGAACGACGAAACTCTGTTTACGGCACCGTCACGGATAGTTGTGCCTCTATTACAGTTGGGCTACGATTGCTGAGAACTGACACCAGGGGCGTTAGTATCACATGACTTTGGTCATGTATTACCGTCATGTGACCTGTGTGCTTTACAAGCAGTGTGGTTGTGAAGTGCAAGTTTCAGAGTCTTCAGCATACCTCGACGACGCATACGATGAAGTTTTCAACAACTGACAGCATATCGTGGGACTGTTCTTCGTCGAATTGGCCGCCGCCTAGACCGTTCCGACTGAACCGTGCGACGGTGTTGGGAGCAATGGAGACTTGAGGGAACATATGCTCAGGGAAGACATAGGGAAACGTGGGCAAACTACCAGAAGAAAGAATAATGTATCGTTCGATAGGAGCGAACTGATCCAAGGGTGTCCCCGTCACTATCCAGAGACATGCAGCGGCATCACTAGAAATCCCTGTCTCTATAAATGTAAAACATTACATTTTTTTATTAGAATGGAAGGCGACTTGCAGAATGAAACTTGCATTCTCCGCACCCGTTATGCTGTCTACCTTTAACACCCCACTATAGGCGGCTTCCTTTGCAGTGAGCGGGTGGCATGGACGGCTGTGGACTGCAACGGCTGTGGGTTCGGTAATTTTTTTGGCAAAGTGTGTGTTTACACTGGTATTTCTCGATGTACGACGGGTTATGCTTGGATCAATACGTCATAACTCGGGAAAATTATAAATGTGAAGTCAGCTGAACAGTGCACAGTTCAATAATAAGTCATACATATATATTTATAAATGTTTTATTTATTTTTTCCAAATTACAAAAAAAAAGTTCTTTCAGATGTCATTCCGGTAATACATTAGTTTAAGAAGGACTAACTCGGCCGTCTGTTTAGAATGCGCTACATCACCTCGATCTCTATTTTATTTTTCCTGACAATAAATGTGACATTGTAGCTGTCCAGTGCTGTTTTTTTATCTCTTCTGATGTCCGAAAATTAAAGGAAGATGACTGGGTCTCAATGTATTTGCTAGATTCAATGTCGGCTCATTCGAATATATTTAAACTGATAGTGGAGATAAAGACATAAATATCAGTATTTTCGATTTGTTGCATTGCCTGAACAGCTCGTATCTACCAAGAGTGAAACATTTTTATTAAATATTCAATTCTAAATATACATAATGAAGTTTTGCTGCAATAGCTTCAGTTAACTCTGAATAGAAGAATAAAAATGATAATCAGTTTTAATAGGAAGAGATTAAATGAATTAAAACTATAAAAAAAAAATAATCTCAGCAGATGTTGTTCAGACCTAACGACGTCAGACAAAATACATCATCGGTCTGAATAAAAAGTTTTGATAAGAAATTGACAACATCCTGCCTATTATCAAAAGAAAATAACTAAGGATTATTCGAAAGGAATGTAATTATTCAAACGAATAATTAAGAGTTTGGAGGAATGAATTGTTGTAATAGTTTTTACCTGTTACATATGATTCTGACAGATTATACTTTTCAAGCAAGATAGGAAAAAGTTTCCTGGTCTTCCATTTCTTCTTTTTCCATACAAAATCCATTTAAGAATGTGTTTGATAATTTTAAGATTAAATTTAATATTATGACAATATAATTTAAGACCAGCGAAGCTAGTCTCGCCATTGCCAACTAAGTAACATTTTGTGAACCGTTTTATTCAAAATCTACTGTAGCTAGAAATATGAAATTTTACAAGTACACGTAGAAATCCATGTAGAAGTGCACAATCATAGATTCAACTGCAAATTTTATAAGAATTTTTTTTCTTTTATAAACTGAGAAAAAGCCACAAGAAAAGCGCTAACAAAAGCGCAATTAGTTCTGAAACCGAAACAAAAACTTGTTAAATCTAATAAATTCTACAGCGTCGTAGCATTGGTCAATTTTAAATATCTTCAATCTTATGTAATATTTAGCCTACTATGCAGATTTTCGGAAGTGATCACTTTCTGTGAGATAGACACTGACCTCAGACCGGATATCGAATTTTCCCCACCTTGTAGGTCCTAAGCCTTCCAATAAGGCATATCTCATGTCTGTACGACTTATAGTTTGGTGGATACAGACGGTAACAGACAGACGGACAGAACCATCTTAAAAGTTTCTCCCCCACCTTTACATCTTATATACAGGTCGCTAAAAACGTACTAATCGATTTTATCTAATTAACTAACCTTAACCAATCAGGGTAACATAAACTAACATAGGTTCATGTAAGAAACCGTGTAGAAATCTAGAAACATATAGATTAGGTCTACTTTGTTTCGTTGTTATTTCTTGTTGTTTGGAATGGTGAAGAGCTGATTGAGTGAACCTTGCCACCATCCTCCACGAATGATGACGTTTTTTTTGGTGGTTCCACTCAGCTCCCTTCCCAAAATTAAACCCTGTATGTAATTAGTTTGTCCTCCCACACTCAATTTCCTCAGAATTCCTTTGATTCTATACAACAATATTTGTTTTTGTTTTCATTTGTTTTTTTATTTCCATATTACGAAAATGTGATTAGTTTTTTTCAAAAAAAAAACGAGAAAAAAAAGTAGTTGGATTTATAAAAAATGGTGGCTTTTTTGTTATTCCTTCGAGTGATCCTCAATTCTCTGTTGTCTTGTGTTATTATTCATTCGTTCATAAATATGGAACAACACTGAGACTTGAAAGGGATTTCAATTGCAAACAGAGTTGGGTTGTTATTGTTCTTAGCTTTCATAAATAAATCAATATTACTGCTTGTTTCAAGGAAGCATTGTTGTTTACTTTATGAAAAGCCATCAATCATTAAGTTGTAAACAGGAAGTATTTGGAAATGTGAACACAAAGGAAATAAACTGAATTTTGATTTATTTAATTGTGGGGAAAAAGAACATGAATAGAAATGGCTGAATTAAACAAGGATTCTAAGATCATAAAATTTGAATGAATACCTGAGTAGAGGGAAAGCAACATTACGAGTTTTAATGATAAGGTTTCTAATAGCAAATTCTAACGAATTCAGTTGCAATCACTATTTCTACATATATTTTGAATAAAGTATTTTATTAAGTAGCTATTTGTAATTGTTAGAGATTAATAATAACTGAAATGTTGTTACTATAATAACAATCCCTCGACTTACGTCAGGGGATTGCCAGATACGTTCCATCTGGCGTAAGTCGATACATGAAATCAACAGTGTATATATGTTATATGGGCTTGGGATTTAAAAGTAATTAGTATACTGTCTCAAACACTGTATATTAAAAGTAATTAGTATACTGTCTCAAACACTGTATATTGCACTGGGTATCGGATTATTATTATTGATAAAAAACCAGAACAATAGTAATGATGAAACAAGAGAAGAGACGATAATATTCATTAATACTGTTGCTGAGCTTTGTAGCTTGAAATTAGAAAAGGATCTTGTCGTTGCTTTGTCACTATTATTCGTATTAAAAAAGTAGTTTTTTTTTTTTTTTTTTTTAAAAAAAGGGTTTGCCATAAATGGTCATTATGTAGCGATTGATTTTGTCTGGAACAAACATCACCAGAGATGATGTAATCAACTTGAACTCCGAGCAGTTAGTCCAAGATGGCGTCGTTTTGTGATCGCATAAGCGTGACCAAGAAAGGACAAACTTTTCAGAGCCAAGCAAATAATAATAGTGTGGAACATTTGTAATTATTTCAATTTTAATCATGTATTCGTTAACTGAAGAAAATATATAACAGAATGTTTTCGTAACGTTTATAAGATTCAGTTACGGATTTTCGCAATAGATGGCGCTGTTACATCCTGGAAACATCAATCTATAAGGAAATTACGTCATCAAAAGCTTTTCTTTCATGAACTGAACTGTAGGATTTTTTGGATTTACAACAGGGGCTATGTTGCCTAGAATATCGCGAAATTTTTACTGGTAAATACAGAAATATTATATAACCTATTTCTCAAACACAAAATCAACAGAGGAACTGTTGAAGACACGTGACGACTGCCGAAGGAAGTTGCCGCTGAATGCGCTGTTGCCACTGCAATGATACATAATTGCTAAATAGAAACCTTTTACTTTAATCTATTCTTAATCCAAGGAATTGTCTAATGGAAATGTGTCCAAGCATGACTCTTCTTTCCAGGCGTTCTTCTTGTACGTTCCTCTTTAGGCTTTTCCCAACACAACTAACCTTGTTCCTTATGGTCCTTCAGGCGCCCGCATCAACCACCTTTGGACGAAGATTTCAACAGATCCTTGTCTCTCAAGTGTTTTTGTCAGGGACATACAGTATGAGGAGGCAGAAGATATTGTATGTCAGTAAATAGATCCTGCAGGACAAATAGGCGAATAAAAATGAAAATTATATATTAAAAAATAAGAAGAAATTTATAATTATTTACGCCAGTATTTCCGAGGAGCTAAAAGTAAAAGCTAACCTAAAATGTTGTTTAATTATAGATAATTCTGAAAAGCGTTGTATTTATAATTAAAAGTACATTTTTCAATTATTAATACAAGTTTTAAATATTAATGAGTTCGATAAATTCATTTAAGGGCAAACTCATCTGGTGTTAACTTCCTTTTTGAATTTGTTAGTAATGATACAATCCCATTTCTAGGCTGTCGACTGTATTTTTCGATCACATCTACTTCTTTGTTGTTTCTCGTTTGCTTGAATTCAGGTAAACTTCGTCTTACAGTTTTACCTAAATACAGTTCTTCCGTTGGCCAGTTGAAGTCGAAGACTGTGGACTTTCTGAAATCCTTTGTTAATCCAAAAATTCACTAACAATGGTCTCTTTACTGTTTGTTCTTAGCTTCAAAGGAGTCAGACTTCTTTTTTACTTAATTAGGATATTGTATTCCTCATAAGAAAACGATTTCCGTGGTCTTTGCAGACTATCTGCTGGCACTTCGCTTTCCCCCTTTTGTCGTGTTTCATTGTTTCTTATTTACTTTATGGCACTGGGACTGTCTCTGGTGAAACCCACACACATCCGACCTGTGCTCTGCTGGTATTAATATTGTAGTAACAAGTTCGTAAATTAGAGCCCTTTCTTTGATTCTTTAGTATTACTTTCATATTTCGTTAGATTAGGAGCTGAGTATTACTTTTATCTTTGTTTATACTCGAAATAATTGAAATCAGATCAGACAACTATATGGCATTTAATGCTTTGATCTACAACTCATTTTTAATGTAATATTAGTAATCCCCATATCTTACAATCACGAATATTACGTTCTTAACTCGAATGTATATAAAGTTACTTCTGTAATACAGTAATAAGAAAACTGTTCGGTTTTTTTTTGTTGTTATGAACAACTCTTGTCCTCCCTCCAAAGCTAATAGGATTACCAATAATTTTTAATTAGTAAGCAAAAATTCACTTTACGAAGAGTCTCTAAATCCAGAAGAAATTAGTTTTCAAAAAGCCTTGGTTTTGAAACGAAAATATCAAATGACAAATCGTCAAGAGATTAATTTGAGAAAGACCTTTAATTAAATTTTAAGGGTTGAAAAGAAGGTAAAAAGAAAAGTTGACTAGGAACATATCAAGCGCCCATACCCAGGATTACCCAGGATTTTGGAATGACGGAGGTTCTGATGGTCGTCTTTCTCGGATGGTTAGACCTACCAATGAGCTTTCTAACCAAAAAAAAAAAAAAGTCCAAAATTTATTCCATTTCCGGACGCAATGGGAGGGGGGTCTCAACCCATCCTCCTCAGTAGGCCAGTGCAAGTGCTATTACATTAAAGTTATTACAAAATTATTACTTCATGTTGTAAACCATACTTTATTAATCAAGATTTATAGATCCATTTCCATGTTTCGAAATACCACAAAATCTGAAATTAACACCAAGTCAATTGATTTTACTGATCAATTTCACATGAAGTGGTTGAAAACTAAGTGAGGTTTTTATTTAATGCTAATGGTTTATGATTTTTATTGTTTCGTAAGTCAACATTGTTAAACAATGGACAGGAGATACTTTTTTTTAACTATTCTAACCAGGCATGGAAATTCCTAATTAACAGTTCCGATCTACAATAGGTTTTACGACATACAAACGACGAAAAAAACCTTATAAATTCCATATTTATTCACGATATTTCGTTTTTATTTCAGCAAGAAACTTCTTCGGGTTAATTGAGGACAAGAAAATTTCTTTTCTTTTTCCTCTAAAATTCGTTATTATACATTTAGAATTTTAGAAATAATAAACACTTTTTTTATAACAATGTATGGACTTAACGTTCTCGATTATAACACGTTCTAAATGTATAATAACGAATTTTAGATGGAAAAGAAAGAAATTTTCTTGTCCACAATTAACCTGAAGAAGTTTCTGAAAGAAACGAAATATCGTGAATAAATATGGAATTTATAAGATTTTCGTCGTTGTATGTCATGAACTGAATTGAATAGTCTATCGGTTTTTGGATACAATAGGTTTGTTTGTTTTGATTTTTTTATTTTAAAGTTCCTCTGAGCGTCAGATATTTGTATGTAATTAAAATTAAAAAGAAAGCATTTTATATCTTCCATTTCATTCAAACCTGATTACAACACCAGTTTCAAAGAACATTTGATACCTGAATCTTAAGTCAATATCACGTGAAACAAAGGAATAATGAATTGTAAAGAAACACCTGAAAAGCTTCAATTACATAATAGCGTTAATGGCAACGAATCAACACATCTTCCAGACAGGAAGATAAACGAAGGAACAACGACGATCCGCCCCTAAAACTAATAAAAAAAGAAACAGATCAACAAGAGATTAAATTACAGTCCTTAATAATCCCAAGAGCTTTTTTTAAGCTTCACTCGTCGGCGAAGATTAAAATCGATTTTTGTAAATAAACATTGTTTATATTGAAAAATATATTTTTCATCTGTAGTGAAATTAAACTCAAACAATTTTAAAAGTTTTTAGGCACGCAGGTATAAAATGCATATTTTATAACAAAATTAATTTTGTTTTGTCCTTCTTCGCTCGATAGTTTCTTAAAATTTTTCGACTTTTGATTTTATACCATTAGAAATGACTTATTTTTCGTGAAGCATCGTGGTTATCAATATATTTAATATATGCAAATTCCATTTTTTTTTCATTGTTTTCTTTATGAACTTTAACTATTAACCTACAAAAATGAAATGAGTTATAATTAATATTCGATGGAAAAAAAAGATAAAATATTATTCAGGTTAAAACATTCAGCTGCTAATCATAAAATTATCTTTTGAATTCAGGGATAAATAATTAGGTTTTTATGTCAGTTGATAGAACAATTTTTACTCGTCCTAATACAAGGGAAGATATTGAGAAATTATCTAAATACGATCTCGTATTACAGAAAAATACAGAAAAAATCTATACACTTGATAAACGTAAGCGTATTTCAATTACTTATGAAGATATTAAAATTTGAGACCAACGTTTATTAGTGACATCTCAAGACAGCCTGTTTCACGCTAACTTGGCGATCATCAGTTGAGAGTAGTCAGAATGAACAAGTAGGTCTCATAACGGAGGTGAATTCACATGGCAATGGGAAGACAAATGGAACCTTTTAATGTGTGTTATTGTTTTTAGTTTAG
>JAFIDM010005346.1:19680326-19708772 GCA_023159025.1 Thereuonema tuberculata
AGATCGGATCGATTGATCGACTCATTATAGGAGGAGAAGGAGGATGGTTTTATTACTATTAGACCTGACCTCTGCAAAGATTAACATGTTTCTATAATTAGCTACATTAGTTTAAATTTAAAATAAATTAATCATTTTTTTTTTCGGTAATATTTTTTTTAATTCAGAATTAGATTTAATAAATACTTTTATTTGAGGGTTACTTTTCAATGATTTTCAAATGAGTTCCTTTTTAAATGAGTGGTTCTTAAGTCGTTGGGAGTTATAATCTGCAAAATAAGATTATAAGTAGAAAATAAAAGTGATTAAAAATTCACAAACATCTTGTAATCATATTTGTATCAACGAAAACTGTTTAGCTGTTTTAATCGTAATAGTTTAAGTCAGCGTTGCTCAATTGTAATTAGCGAAAAAGGAGCATTCGGAGTTGCTCAGAATCTCGAAAATTTCAAAATTTCGTGAATTCATGATAAAAATATAAGTCAAAAAGATGGCACTCCACGGATTTTGAACGATATTTAATAAAAAAAAAAAACTGCTCCTTTTTAAAGAGTAAGCAATTTATTGCGATATTTCATTTTGTTTTATTTTATCTGAGATCACGTGGTTGTTTGCAAAACTTTAACAAAGTTTTGTGGCTTTGTTAAAGTTCTTCCGAAAAATAACTTCCGGATAACAAAATCAAATTACCATATGTAATAATAATATGAAAGATGTTACTTCAATTTAAAATGCTTTTTTGTTTAATTTAATTGATAAAAATAAAATATTACAAATTGGGCTTTTCATCAATGTTTTAATGCGAACAAAAAGAATATTAGTCCAAAATGGCTATTGGTCTAACGTTATAATTCTGTTCAATTTAAAACAGAAGAAAAAGGGTAAAATAAAGATTCAGAATTAAGCTTTTAAGTGAAAATAAGTCACTTAAATCAGGATAATTCAAAGTTATTTACCATACGTTGAAAGTATTTTACTATCTTAATGGTTTCTTTTTTCAGTTAAAAGAAAAAAAGTAGATATTAAAAACTTGCGGATATCAATTAGTTAAAAAATATTTATACACAATTAAAAAGTTAACATTCACAACCGGTTTCGCCTCCAATACGAGGCTTGGACGAGTGAAGTACTAGAGGCGAAACCGGTTGTAATAAATCACTTCTAAAGTAGGAGTTAGGACCATAGACAACTATTTTATGTATTGTTACAGTGCAGTAATCACGATATCTCGAAAATTAATTACCTTAGCAGGATGAAATTTTGCAGATGGATGAATTATGCTGAATGTGTTGTTCAAATTGATTTTGATACCTTTTGAGCGGTTAAATGAGTCATAAAATGACCAACACGAATCTCCTTAAAGCTAACTAAGCATTAAGTACATATAAACGTTGAAATATCATTGGGGAGTTTATACTTTACGTTATTGTTTTCACTTCAATATATCCTTTTCGATCTTATTAGGCGTACATTTGATATAGTTGATATATTAAAATATCTTGTTAGGAAAGACAAAATGGGCGCAAGATATCAAAAAAAGTTTTACAGATTTTTCCTTTGGAATTAATGCCTGGCTAAAAGTATAAAAGCTTTTGCTGTTTGGGCAATTTAAACATTTTCTATTATTTCAAAATAAATTCCCAATATATAGAGAAACTGATTGTTCTCTTTATTCATTAGCATTGGGTGAATCCTTGAGGCCGATTACTCAGACATTCAAAAAAAAAAATGAAAAAGAAAAAAAAAATCAAAATATTTTGTTTCTGGTTTGCTGCGGAACTGGCGGCTTCCTGCCAGGTCGAAGCATGCCTTAAGAATAGTTTGGCGCCAATGTTCGAAGGCCGTCATTCGTCCTATTGGGAAATACTTCCTATAGGGGTGAGATCTCCGGGATATCCCCGATAGGATAGCCGGGATTCTTGGACTCCATGAGACCAAACTCCGAAACTCTTACTTCACTGTCTGTTAATTTCAGGTTTATAGCTTTAGCGTGACCAGAATTATCCGAAATTAGCTCGTTTCATTTGGCACCAAAATAAAAGGCACTGCTTTCCATCCAGGGATGTGGACGTTCTCCTCAGTCCCTCTCAGTTTGGCTTAATATAGTAAGCTCTGTTAAAGCAGATAAATTGCTGTTTTCTACCAGATTAATCACATTTAGAAAAGTTTGTTTTTTACTAAGGAATTTTTATTAATAATGTTTTTGAAGTTAGATTTTTAATAGAACAAAATGCGACGAGTATGATAATGGAAGTATATCAATTTAGCATGAGACAAACAAATTCACTTTGAATGCATTAATTCTTACTCAGAAATTAATGTCTACAATGCTTTATACGATATATTATTACAAAAGAAGAAACAGACAACACTAGAGTTTTATTTAAGAAATGTAAAACACAGAGTGCATAAAAATAGACTAAACAAACGACGAACTAGCTAAGAACACTGAACAACATAAAAGAACTGTTAAAGGAGAAGATATAAAAGATATGGAAAAGCAGAACAAAATTTACTAACGGATTTCTGTATTTATAAAGCTGAAATATTGTTGGCTTATACAAATTAAAGTGTATTTATTCTAAACAAAAGATTTAGCTTGCCAGAAATTAATATAAAGCATAAAGAAATGACTCAGAAAATAAAAATATCTGAGATATCATCGGTGAGAGTTTGGGACGGACCTTTTCGTTCTTCTTAGGAACTCATCAGCCAGACCACTCACCAGATGAAATGCTCAGATAGTGCAAAAGTGATAAGAGAAACCACTCCAGTACTATCACATTTGAACTATCTGAGTATTTCATCTGCTGAGTGGGTATGGCTGATGAGTCCCTAAAAGACGAAACGGTTCGTCCCAAACTCTCACCAATGAAAGCTCAGATATTTTTCATTTCTGTGTATTTCCCTATTCTTTTGTATTTATTCTGTTTCAATAATAAGCTAATGTAAATTTTAAAGTGTTGTTTTAACCCCCCTTTTTTTTCCTTATAGAAAAAAGGTAGAACCATAGAAACATCTAACAAATCTCATCAGTAAACTATAACAAAATATTAATAATCTTAAATAATACAACAAAGATAAATAAAATAGTAATTGTTTGCAAGTGACAAATTTTTATCAAATTAGGAAGAAGGATTTCAGAGATCTGAGCTTTTTTTTTTTCTTTTGAAACATTCGAAATTAGAAATGAGTTTTTGAAGTACGTATTATGTTACAGAATTTTTAAGCAATTAATCAATCACTTCCAATTAACGAAATTTCATGTTTCCTAATTTTTTCTTGGGCAAAGTACACTATCATTATTTCGAATTTTATTTGTAAGTTCACTTTAAATTATACAGGGTGATTCATAAAGTTCTGGAAAAATAGGCCTATAAAGAACGAACATCGAAATATTTTTGTCAAATTCGGTGTAAAAAAAGTAAAATAGGGCATGGATTTCCGGATCGATTCTGAGTCGGATGATGGGTCCCCGTTTTAGCCTTTTTTCTAGTAAAAAAATGATCTAGTTATCACCCTTCACAACCGGGAAGAGCAAGGAAAGGGAAGCGAGATTAGAATAGTTAAATGGAGTATTGATTCCATTGGGTTTATTTCAAACACAAGGAGCCCGGGGAGGGGGGTAAATAAATAAAACAAATTGTAATGAGTCCATTGGATTTATTTCAAACACAAAGGAGCCCCTGGAGATTTCCAGTACTTTCTGAATCACCCTGTGTAACATAAAGAACTTATTAAAAAAAAATCCCTTGATATACATTAATATTAAAAGCAATCAAATCAGATGATACTTTTTTTTTTTAGATCATCAATTCTGAGTTTGTATCTTCAATTTGGTTTTTATTCTCTGTATTTTAGAATAGAGAGCTTTAATTCTCAAAGTATAAGGCTGTTAAAACATTAAAAATTCCTTTATTTTGCCATTATTTATAAACTGTTCTCCGACTGACTGTCACTAAATCTTTAATAAAAACGCCAAAGAGTAAAAGCGCTCTTCAAGATTTTAAAAGGTACATCTAAAGTGAATGAAAACTGTTTATTTGCAACCCTGCTATGTAATGGAAAACAGCAGGAGAAAATTAAGTTATAACTTTCTTAAAATTCCAAAGCACCACTGCGAATATAGAAGCCTGCTTTATATAATTTCTGTTTTTATCATTAACTCCACTAATTAATGAAAGAGAAACAAGTTTTAAGGAATTTATTAGAATTTCAAAACTGTATTGTAAAACAAGTAAATACTGCCAAAGTTATCTTCCATTAATGGAGAGAGAAAATCGCCTCTCCATTTATGAATAATTACGGACGTTAAACTTGTTTTCAATTTATCTTTCATTACTTTACATTAAGAATCTTAAATTCAATCCTGTTTTATTACAACAAAAGACAACATCCAGCTATCATAGATAGTCAACTTTTTACAAATAAATTCTTGATGTCTCTTCCGTGGCCCAATTTACAAAACAACTTCAGCAAGGTCTATCTACTCAACATACTTACAATAATAATAAATTCTTAATAGATATTTAATCCCACCCTTTGTACAGTGTATTCTTTCTTATTTCTTTCCCTTTCGCTTTCCTCCATCTGGACATTACCCTCTTAAAGTAACAAACTATCCAATATAACTACTCATAACCTGAGTAAAGTACATACATAGTTCTCTGCCAAGGGCAGGTCCTTCACTGCAAACCCAGCATTCTTTAATCTTTCCTATTTTCTGCCTTCCTCTTCGTCTCCACATAAGATCCATTTACCATAATGTTGTCGATCATCTTAAATCTTCTTTTACCTCGAACTTTTCTACCGTTCAGTAAAGTACGTACATTCCAAAATGTCCTCTACAATTAATATAAAATATTTTTTTTTTCTCTTTCTAACTGTAAATAGATTTATAAAATATTTAAGATTTTAATCCAGTTGCTTATTACTAGTATATTATCGTTTTATTTATATTTATTTGCTTCAACGCTAATATCCGTTTATCTCTTCAATGAGATTTGCCTGAAGGAAGTCAAAATTATAATCAGTAATTACTTTTATAACTTTTTTGTAGGTAATAAAGTATTATTAGTTAGAAAAGTAATTTTTAATATAAATAATGCTATTGGTTAATATTAATTTTTGGAAAATTGAGCCATCTATTTGATAAAAAATATTTGACAATGAAATATTGATATAAGTCTGACGCTTCTTAACATCGGTATTCAAAATTAATGATGTAATAATATTACACCTAAATTCAGAAAGTTGATAGGAATCTATCATTCCCAACTTCACTGTAATTTCTGTATTTAGAAATAAATGAGAAAAAACAATAAAATAAACAATAATAATAATTAAAATATTATTATTATGATTATTATTATTATTAGTAGTAGTAGTAGTAATATAGTATTATTAATAATAATAATAATATTACTAATTTCTTGTAAAATTCCTTACATTCACATATTTGTCTGTCTTTGTATTTGTTGATTTGTTAAAAGCGCTAAGGAAAAAAATTCAAAATAAAAGTTTGTAAAATCCATTAATTACAACCATTTCTAATAATCATATGTTGATATTTTTACTAATCGCTTACAATAATAATATTAAAAATAAGCTTAACGTGCCGTGAAACAAGTAATAAAGGAAAAGAAAAACAGCACCTAAATAAGAGAATAAGAAGAGATTGCCTTTCTGATTTTAGATTATGGGGAGAAGTTGGGAACGGCCGTTTCGTCCTTCAACGGACTCATCAGCCCAACCCAGCCTCAACCCTAACCAAATCAGAAAGGCAAACTCTTCTTGGTGAAAACCACTGTCAGCCTGGCAGTGGTCCCACTCAAAATAAAGAACAAGAAAACAAATTGCTGCGTCATCCGACGCCAGCAACACCTTTATTGTGAGTGGGACCACTGCCAGGCTGACAGTGGTTTTCACCAAGAAGAGCTTGCCTTTCTGATTTGGTTAGGGTGAGGCCGGGTTGGGCTGATGAGTCCGTTGAAGGACGAAACGGCCGTTCCCAACTCCTCCCCATAATCTAAAATCAGAAAGGCAATCTCTTCTTATTCTCTTATTTAGGTGATTTTTTCTTTTCTTTTATCGCTTACAATAATTAAGGAATTCGTGAAATTTCGCAAGATGGTCCTGTAACGTAAGCAGTTTCGTTATGAATATTTTTATTTTCAGAATTTTCTAGATTTGCTGAATATAACAAAAATACTTTTAGATATTCCGGTTGGATGGATACCGTAGATTTATTGCGGCTCAGTTGTTCCCCTCTAAAGGGATTTATTCTATAATATTTGAACTGATTCCAAAACTCCCCAATGCACACTTCTCTGCATAGCATCGAATCATGTCGTTATCTGCAATGTCTCTTTGATTCTCATCTTACTTTCTCGAAGAGTGATAGAAATTGGAGAATATTATTTTAATATGAAAAATTCGGTATAAAATTAAATATTAAAAAAATAAATAAATTATGAGTTTTTGAAATTCTCAGTCTTTATTGATAATAAATTCAATATGGGTTACCAAGATACACTGAAATTATCAAATTTTATTAAAACAAAATATTTTGTCCGAAAAATTTTAATACAATGATTGTCTGCAATTATCATATTCTATTTGTTAATTAATTTTGAGGAATTTGAGTGAATTTAGATTCAATCATGTTTGAAATTAACAATGTACAGCCAAAATTGACAGAAATGGAATTTGAGAAATAAATTAAATTTATTCCTAATGTTTTTTTTCTAAATATAATCAGTGTAATCAAGAAAACAAATAAAAACTTAACAATGCAGTCCTACAAAAAAAATTAAAAAATGCAATTTTGAAATCAGGAATAAATTTATTCAAATCAACCAAGGCTGGGGACGACTACTATTAACTACTAATTATATATACCGTATATGCTCCAATAAACGCCGAGGTTCTTATTGTCGCCTGTCTCTAATATGCGCCGGGCTCTAACAGTAGCCGGGTCTTTGATATTTGCCTACTAGTACTTGTGTAAGCGTCCGTATCTTTATAGTCGTGCGTAATACCTTACGATTCATTGCCTTACAAAATGCCGCCGAAACGGTCATTTGATATTGCCTTTAAGAGTCGCGCGGTGGAATACGCGAAAGAAACTTCCGGTGAGGCGGCCACTCATCATTATGGTGTTGATCCGAAAAGAATCAGAAAGTGGAAGAAACAATATGATAATCTTGTGTCTGCGAAAGTGGACAAAGGTGCAAGCAGAAAGCGGAAAATAAAGTAGCTGTTTGTAATATTAGCCGGTATTTATGTGTAAAAATATTGCATTCTGAAGGTTTTTGTTAATAATGGCCGGCCTCTAATAGCAGCCGGTCTCTATTAAGCGCCGGGAGCCGAGGCTAGTTTTGCAAATAAACGCCGGGGGCCTCTATTGGAGCATATACGGTAATTACAATTTTTCTTGTCTGATAATAAACAATATAGTGATAATATTTTTAAATGTTATTAATAAATATTAAATGAAATTTTAATATTTAATTATACATGTTAAGTATTATTTTGTAAAAAATGTAAAAAATAGTTCTATGTGCATTAGTTGGGGAATAACGTAGTATAAAGTCGGTAATCTGCATTGTGAAGGCCTGAGTCCATAATATCTTTGATTTTGATATGTAATTGAATACTTTAAATGTATACAGGATTCTCAGGTTTAAATTTTTATTTATGCATCTAAACAGTTGGGCTACGTCTTAAATTGCTATCTGTAAGATTGAACTATCTCTGAACTAAGATTGTTTTATTTTTTTCTGTCCATCAAATTTTAGAAAATAAGTTAAATCTAAAAGCCAATGCTGTAGTACAGGGTGATGCACATAAAACCCGCCCCAAAAGATTTCCAGATGTAGTTTGGTTCTGTAAATGGACATTATTTAACGCCATCGCTCCTGTTTATGTTATCTGTACATTATTGCCGGTATAATTTTATTGTTATATTCAGAGAAGATGTTGGAAGTCGCCGCCATCAGCCTCGATATCAGCTTCTGGGCTTCGTACACGTGATTGTTTCACTCTCGTTGCGTTGATTACCGAACCAGCTGGACGCCATTTTTTAACTAAACCCTGAATCGTTGATTTAGCAGGAACCTTGTCATCAGGATAGTTTGCTTGATAGTGTTCACGAACCAACACAAATGAATGTGTACGAACATACTCAATAAACACGCGTTGTGGAATTGAAAACGCCATTACTCACACGCAGTCCGAAGAATACTAAACATTAATCAGCGCATGCGCGACTGTGGCGAACAATATCCGGATATAAAATGCGCATGATCATTAGCGTTGAATACTGAATACAGCGAACATACAACATATACCTTGAAACATATTGGGGGTCGATTTTATGTGCGCCACCATGTACATTTATTTACAACTATATCTCATGCAACCGAAATAATATAACTATATTTCATGAAAAATGTGAAGCGAATGAAAAATGTATATCTATCTGTAGTTAATTATCTAGTATCATCATCGGTCAATGTAAAAATATTTAGGGGAGGGTGTGAAATTAATAAACTGGTTAATCCTTTATAACGATTTGCCGTAATTATGGAGTTACAGATTTGGAAGAATGAAAATGAAAAGGATGATTAAAGTATTTATTGGTGAGGATGAATCATTCTCCATTACTATCATTTTTATGTTTCGTTAAATTCCATGTAAATTATGCGTGTGTAGTTCGCCATGTCCAGAAATACATAAATAAAATCATTACCTTAAGTTTTTTTTTGTATTCAATTGTTAGTTTCAAGCAGGCACAAGTGTGATAAAATAGATATAAATCTTTCAAAATGACGAATCCCAATAAAAGACATGAGTTAGTTTCAAGAGGTTCAAATTCTTAAATTGAATAATTAAAATAGTGGAAATATTTTAGTCTATATTTCTTATTTTATTAAAATTCATTATTGTATTTACTTTCAGAATTGCTTAAAATCAAACAAAAAGACAGACAAAATTCAAAAGAACACTGTGATTATCCTATCATAGTATTACTTGTTTTAAAGAATAATTACTCAAGAACATAAGTTTCAAATTTAAACAAAAATAAAAACGTTTGTGGTTCTGTAGCACATTCTTAGCAAACGTTTGTTATAAGTTTTTACATTAAAATATAATATCGAAGAATAGAATTATATTTCTAAATATTTGAGATTATTAGTTCTGTAAACAAAAAGATTTTCTTAATTGTACATCTTGTGAAATATTGAATTAAAACTTCTTACCAGTGTAAGTCCTCCTTTTCCTGTACTTTTCATTTATCTCTAAGAAAGCCAAATAGCAGCCGATCTATTGTAACTTCTTTTGTTTAACTTTGTAAGTCCTGGCACTGTTGAATCAACCAATGGAATTATACACAATGAAATGTATTTGTAAGCATGGGGGGAACATAAGAAAAGCCTTGGGTTTCTTCAAGGTTTGTTTCAGGTCATGACTGTCGTAGCAACGTGACCTGCACTCCAAAAACAATATCTTCCACAGGTAGGTATTGGAAACATGGAAATAACATGGAAACAATATTTTATAAAGGAAATGCTGTTTTAGATTACTATTCATCTAGCTGTGAATTTTCAAAGATATAATTTTGTGAACTATCCCAAATTTTACAGTTAATTTTGACATATCCGTGAAAAAAACTAGGTTGATTGTACAAGTGTACAAGGTCGCTCAACAGTTCTAACGTGTGTGGGCGGAAAGGCTTAAGATGACACTAAATTCTCTTTACACATCGATTAAAAATTAGTAAGAAGATGTTAGTTAAAGTAAACAATACTTCGTTATGAAATATTTTTAAATTAAATTTCAAAACATTTTTTCTAATAAAGTTCTCTATAGCTGTTGTGGAATCGGTAGCTGTTGATAACTGTATTGAATGTTTTATTACGAATAAAAGAATAGAAAAAAAGAAAAGGGACATATCTGTAATGTAAGATTTATGAAAGTTTTATGGTGAATAAAGACAGTTCTGGTGGTAGATGCAGTTACCATGGAAAAGGTCTTTTTTCAGTGATTTTCAATGTTTTTTCTTTTTTATCAAACAAAAAGATGGATGATGTGGCTAAGTATACCATTGCCTGTGATATCAATAGCAAAGATGATGAGGGAAGTTGTTGAAAAATGTTAGAAAAAAAGATGTTTGCTATTACATATATTGATTTATTTTTCCACCTCTCGTCAAATAAGGATATTTGATGAGATTCTGTCCGATTGTCAACGAGACCAACAGCATCCTCTGTCCTAGATATTCTTGACCGTTGCCATGTTGCCGCTGCCTGAAACACCCTTCCATTGTTTGGCTAAGTTTTGCCGTTCCCCTAACACTCTTTCATAAGAAATTCCGGAGGTTTCCCGCTTTAGTAACTGCATTTGTTCATATCGATTAAAAAAAAACTATTCACATATCATATTACTTAAATCGTCTTTGTAAATTAATGAAAATCCCTTCCCACAATTTGAACGTGGCAGAGCCATTCAGTTGCTTTTGGGAATTGATTAAAACTTAAAGGCAATTCCTTGGCCTTCATCCAATACAAGTTTTAAGAGGTTGATTAGGAAATCACAGACCAAATAGTTCTAGTAATCCCCAGTTGTCTTTCTCCTCTTATCTAGATTAAAATAATCTTGGTAAGTGGATAATTTAATGCTATCTATCTAATGTATTTGATCTCGGCGATTGTCTTGATCACAATTTACTCCTTACTTTCTGTATTTGATATTTCGTATTAAGGCATATCTCTTCAATTTTGTTTCTTTAAAGTAAGAATATAATTTTCAGTTTGTTGGGTGGATGAGTATCTGAAATTGTAAGAGTTTCAGTCTGTGTAGAAGAAGAGAATCTATGAATGCTAGGAAACTGTTGATAAAGCGAAATCGATTTCTCGTGTTTGTATGTATGTGTGTGAGGCCCTGCACAGCCCAAATCTGGAGTCAAAGCCCATTAGTCATAATTCGTTGGGCTTGAGATTGGGGAGAAAAAAAACCCAACTTCTGGTCCAGATTACTTCCAGTTTTTAGGTAGCCATTGACCCGGGTCAGAAAAATATTGGAAATTGGACAAATTTAGGAGTGTAATGTAATTGATTACATTTTCATTTTATAGAAGGATGGGTAGACATCAAGGTCACAAGCAAAGAAAATGAATAATTATTACGTTGTAATTATTTTGACTGTGTCCCAGAAAGTCATTAAACTACTTGAAGTTATTTTTATAGTGTTATTTTAAAGAGAAGTGAAAGGTATGTGGCTTGTTTCTGGAGTATTGTTATTGCAATTTAATCCTGCCAATGTTTATAAATCTGTGTTTTACGAGTTTGCAATTGGGTTACGACATATTTTTCTGTGCTAAGTAACATCAAGTGAATTTTATCATTGAAACTGTTTGGGTCTACAAAACTTTTCCTTTTAATCTTAGATGGTAAAACTAATCCCTGCAGATGCAGAGAAGAGGAAATCAACGAATTTTACATTTCATGCAAAATTATTGTATTAAAAAGTGAAATTTTTTATTACTCTTCTCAGTATAGAGTAGTGCATTTTTTTGTCGGCGTGTATATATACCAAAAACTATTTTACAACAGAGATGCATTTTATGAGAATAGCTTTTGCTGAACTGATGAAGAAACTCAGCAAAAAATTGCAGAGAATAATAAAAAAAAAAAAAAGCAAAAAATTGCTTCAAGTAACCGAGAAAATGATGTTTAATGAAAGTTTCAATGAAACATTCGTTTTTACTTTTTTATTATTATTTTAAATTTTATTAACGTGCTTCACCACGTCACTGTTATCAAATGATTTTCTACACATGTTTCAAATACCCACTTCCTAATATTTCTGTGTTTTTAATGCGATCATATTTTTATGTATTTCAATGAGATTTACTATTTTCTCTTTAGTCAAGATAAATCTCTCTCACGAATAAAGTAATCTGGAATGTTTGAAGAATAAAGGGATTAAAATAAGTGGATCTTGACAAATGCGGAGAGGGAATAGCTTTGCTTAAAGATGGACCTTTTGCAAAATGTGTTGGAAAACTCAGGGTTTATAGTTTAAGAAAAGAGGTGGGAAAGATCAACAAAGACATTGTAAACTTATTATTTCTTAGGATATATTTATTAGAATTTTTGTTTCTTTAAAACTTAGAAATTCATTAAATTTCATCAAGCGATGACTTCTTTTTCCACATTCTATATTCAGAGTTGCGAGAGTGGTTTCTCTTAACACTTTTTCACTATCTCAGCATTTCACATCTGATGAGTGAGTCTGGCTGACGAGTCCACAAAAAGGACGAAACGGCCGTCCCAGACTCTCAACGATGAAAGCTAAAATATTTTTTTGGTTTCTGAACTTTTTTATATATTAAGAGTTAGTATGAAGGTTTTGTAATTCAAAAATTCTTTTCAGCATTCAAAAATAATATGAAACCAATTCAGGCCTTATAATTTTGTTCCAATACAAACAATAAATGATTTTTCTCTGGAAAGCCAATAGAGTTGATGAGTTGAATGAAATTGAAGATTACATTCTAGCGTTCAATAAAGTATAATAAGATAAAAATAAATAAATATTCCTAATATCATCTGTTGAATGTGTATTCCTTAATTGTCGTGTTTTGGCTGTTTTTCAATTAGAGAAAATGTAGATCCCGAATAAAAATGCGTAATAGCAAAATGAGTAATTGGAATGTTCTGGAACTAATCGACTGGAAGAGCTCATTTAAAGCCGCTATTTAATTGGGGCGTGTTTCAAACTGCTTCGTCACGGAGTAATGAAACTCGATCAAGTAGAGGCTGCTCGGGGTGATGCCCTTGAAATTCTTAAAGCACCCACAGCAAATCAAGAATGAAACCATCCATAAACCATTCACTAAGAAACCAAAGAAAATGACCAAAAAGTCTATTGAGACCAGTTTACGTAGGACATCTCCACTTCAGCATTCAGAAACAAAAAATTAATAAACCACAAGAATTCAAGTAGTCAAGATTAAATGGTTTAAACTGATAATTTATGGTCAGTTCCAGTAGAAAGGTCAGAGGTACACGATGTTCATAGCTAATGACCGTTACTTTGCACGACTGATAGCAGATATCAGCCCATTTCATTAAGATAACACAAGCTCATCCAATTCCAAGATTGTACAATTGTGTTAAGTGATAGAAAATTCTAGAAATTCCTTTTGACAACTGCAACGAAGTGTTTTCTTTTATGAAAATGTTATAGTATCACTTTATTTTTGTGTGTCCTTTTAGAGGATTTAGCTTTTAGGCGGAAGAAAAAAGCAAAATGGAAGTTTTAATATTGAAGGGAAAAAAGGGGAGAAGTGTATTTGATATGATAAACGCTGAAAGGAAATACCAGGCTATCAAGAAATTCAACACCACGACCAAAAGATTCTGACTAATTTAGGCCTCAACTGAAGATACTGAAAAATCGGTTTGATTAAGAAACCAGATGAAGGCAGATCAAGGAAACCTGACACGTTTTTTTAATCTCTTAAAACGAAAACTAATTATCGATTTCAGAAGCATGAAGGTTTTGGAAGAGAAGTCGATAGCATTCGTAAAGGAATTTTCATCCCTAAAAAGTGAAGAATATACTAGTTTGTAAAAAAGGAAAAATTGCATGTGTCTTCTCAATTTTCAATAGTTAAACAATGACATATCAAGCAGTAAAATGTATTGTTTAAAATAGCGGTAGAATTATTTTTCAATAATTTATAAAATTCAATATAAAAATTTGTCATAATTAACAAGGAACCTAGAAATTTTTCAGAAAAGTCCTTTTGGAATTTTTTAGACAAATCTTTGTAAAGTAAAAACAATAAAAACAACGTGTGCGCGAATTTAAGCTAGGAATTATCATGTAATAGCAAACATCAAAGTACTACATATTTTTGAACGGATCAAAATAACAAAATAGAGATGGGGCGGACACTTTGAGAGGATGAATGAGGAAGAATGGACCAAAGCTACTCCTAAATGGAAACCAGTGATGAAAAGAAAAATCAGAGGAAGCTCTTAACGATGGTGGAGTTTAGCCAAAGACTGAAATACTTAGATGAGGCCTTTGTTCAGCAAATGACTGAAAGAAGAAGAATGTAGATGCGTTTTAGTCTTTTATTTATTCAGCAAAATTGAACATTACAGAAATGAAATATAGAAAGCATTAATGTACAGCGCTGTAATTTAAAATGGAAAAGCGATTTAGAGTTATTTAATTAATATTCCAAAAAATTAATGCTTTTATTAAGTAATCAAAATTAAAAAGAAGTTACAGTGTAAGCAATTGATACTAATTTAAAATTTAATAATTTAAATGTTATTTGCATCTTTTGTATATAATGTAATTAATGTATTTTTGAAAGGATGACTTGCAACGAAAAATGCTTGACGTGGAAGGAAGGGAGTCTCCACGTCACTGTTTTGAAGCCCAAAGCATTGAATAAATAAATAAATAAATAAATAAAAACGGAATTTAATGTCCTGTTTATGCACGAAATTTAAAGTAAATATTAATTTTTAAATTAACCATTTAGAAATTTCATAAACATTTATATAAAAACTTTACGTTAATAATAATAATAGGTTTTTAGATATTGCGGTTTAAAAATTCTTTACCAATCTAAATTGATAATTTCTTGATCAATTAAAATAAGACATTAAAAAAGAGTTTATTTTAAAGTTTGATTGTCTTAATATCAAAAATATCTTACAGTTTTGTTTGAATCATGTAAAATACGTAAATAAAATCAACAATCCTGAAGTGGTGCTCGTAATTGCGAAAAGGAAACATAGAGGGCGCTATAAAACAGACGCATCTGTAAGCCACCATTCAGACTTGTACTTAAAATTACAACGTAATAAAGGGTATTGAAAATACACAAATATATAGAGTAGGCCCCACTTCTTTTTCTTTTTTTAATTTTTGACTGGATGGACGATTGAGGGGGACCTTGGCCGCATCTCCCCACCTCACCCGAAATTTTGAAGACAAACCTTTTTTCTTGCTTAAAGTCGGTCGGTTCTTTAATTTGGCACCCGAATTTTCCCGCCGTTGCCCCCTCCCCCTCCAAATTTGCAACTCTGTGATAATCTTTGCATTTACAGGCAAAATTATTTTAAATAATTAAAAAAAAAAAAAAAAAAAAAAAGGCCCTATCATGTAAGATTTCTTTGTATCTTTTTAAGGTTCTAATCTTTTAGAAGACTCTTCCATCTTTTCTTCCCACTCATTAAAAATTAGAACACCCATAGATTTTGTTTGTAAATATAACATCTCAGTCAAGGACGTACTAACCCACTGACATAATAGATCTAACGATCCCATTAATCAATTTGATTAGTTGAAAGATGGTTTAAAGTTCTTCACCCACCCCTTTATTAATTTGGGCTTTAAGGTCATTAACTTCTCGATTAGAAATGCAATTACATCAAAATTACTCATTGTCTGCAAGTTGATAATGGAATACAAAAAAATGATTGTGCCTGTATAAATTCCCGGCCATGATATAGTGAGTGAATTGGATAAATTACCTAATACAACGACAGCTGCCTGACTGATGTCACTAGTGACATCTATTGGACGCTTGCAGAACTTTTTCTTAATATTCTTCAAGCCGAGATGAAGAAACATTTTCTCTAACCATAATAATATAACAAAAACAATTAAGCAAACAATAATAGTAACGCAATAATAATAAAGAAATAAATTTGGAAAATTAAAGATATGATAATCATTTATATAATAATCATTATCAATTATGAAATATTCATTGAATAACAAAATTTATTAAATAAGAATGCCTTTTTGAGTCGAGCTGATACTCTGGGACGGCCGTTTCGAGCTTGTTGGGCTCTCTTCAGCCAGAGCTAATCAGCTAGTGCAAGACTCAAAAGGCGAAGTAGGGGAGGAATTTTTATTATTCATTCATTCCAAGGATTTGAATTCCACATTTGATTCTTGTTTTTTATGTTCTTACTTTTGTTATTGAGGGGTCACTGTCTCCATCCTGTATTAACAAAATTTACAGTTAATTGAACTTTGCTTTTGTATTACTTTTTTCGAGTTTTATTAATAATAATATTTAAAATTAATATATTAAGACAATATAAAATCATCTCGTGGATCGAAATTCCTCCATCCTGTATTAAAGTATCTACGAAATATGGAAAGAAGTTATTATATCAATGGATAACACTCGAAATTGGTTTAGATTAGCTAAAGACGCTATCTATAAACGTTTTTTAACTTTTCATTTTTTCATTATAAGAAAACCAAAAATTCAATGGACTATTCATTTGAATATTCTGTCTGTCAGAATTTTCTGAAAAGAAACGTCATCTTGTATTTCATTTCAGTTCAGATTGCAGTTAAGTTTCAAGGGGGGGGGGTGCCCTTGAACTTTTCAACCAGTTATAAGAAATACAATATACATAGAAACGTTAAAATTTCAATTTGTAGAAATGGGGTACGTAGCAATCGTAGACGACCAACTTACGTCTTCTTAAAGCTGTCTTTCATTAGAAATAAAATTAATTATCTAAACGATGAAAGGCTAATACTAAATTTACATTATCTGCTCTCTATTCTGCAGAACCACCACTATTGAATTTTACAGCCATGAGATAAAATTTACAGTAGTAGCTATAAGTCAAAATAGAACTTTACCATCTGACTGTTCGAAAATTGGAACCCCCAACTTACGTCCTTTCTTAATTGTATTCTAAGGAAAATTCATTCAATATTTTTCAACATCCTCTGCAAAAACCTACATTTAGCCTATAAAGGATTAACTGAAATAAAGATCCATAAAAGTTTTTCAAACCTTCAAACTATTTATTTCCTCTTATTAAATACATTACTTTAGGAATTGGATATTGGAAACCTTTAGATAAAGAGCATAGAGTGATTAATCATCAAGAGATTAAAATAAATAAAATATAAAATCAGAGTATTTTTTTTTTTTTTTTTTTTTACAAAAGCTGGGAATTCGTTACTGGCAATGGAAATTCTTTTTCTTTAGAGTTGAAGTCCTTGACAGGTTGAGGACACCCTCTTACAACCAGGGTCAACTTTTAAGTAGTTAATATATAGAGAAACAAAAAGATAAGAAAAACTCAAGTAGAACGTTTGCTTCAAGTTAATGAACGTTTCATGATGAGATTCTAATATTCTCGGAATTGGTTAAAATCATACAGAAAACAACGATTCCTGTAATAGTTAAGATAGTTAATACTTAAAAATTGATAACCATCTTTTTCTTATAAACTAGATTCTTCAGTAACTAGATTTTTTATTCAATAATAGTCAACACGTCAATAAAACAAAGGTGTTACTTTTTATATTAAAAAAATATGAACATTAAAATAAGCAAATAAATATCGTTTAATCACTAAAATAAGCCTAAAAAATGTATAATATTTTGTAATAAAGTAGGTTTTGAAACTTGATTCTTCCCGGAATACATTGATATATCTTTTGGTGTATAAAAAAGTACTAAAGATTAATCCCAAAAAATACAAGAAAAGTTTTAAATTAATTTGAATTTTTTTTTGTAAGTTTTTGCAGTCAATGTATAGGAACTTGAGTGCATTTTTTGTTTAAAGAAAAATCCCCTTTTATAAATTACAGAGCATTTAGTAAATTAACTTTTAATTGCAAATAAATGATTTATATTGCGACTTCAGATGTACGAATGTAAAAGATTTTTAACTGAAAAAGCTTAACATTCCAAAAACAACATGAAAATGACAAATAAGGAAGGAATAAATCGATTTCGCACCTCGAGCCATCATCGACGGGAATCTGGAACGGCCGTTCGTCCTCTTAGGGCTCGTCAGCCAAATAAACCCTTGACAGTGTGAATAGGTTTTTGATTGCTTTTGTTATAACTTTTAGTCCCGGGCGATACGTAAGCCGAGAATTCAAGCTAAATGTATTCTATATATATATATTTTTGGTTATTATTGCTTTTGGGGATTACCACTTGCGGGAGCGTGAATGGGTTACCTAACCTTTCGCACCTTCAGAGCCTATCATCGTTGGCTTATCTGGCTGACGAGTCCTAAAGAGGACGAAACGGCCGTCCCAGATTTCCGTCGATGATGGCTCTAGCTGAGACATCTTTTTTGATCCTAAGTGTCTTTGTCATTTTCTGATTTCATTAATGTTAATTTTTTTTTTTTATTAAAAATCAGCATTGAATTAAATTCTCTAATAGCAAATTTCTGATTTTTTTTTTTTGTGCCGGAAAATCTATTGCTAAATAGCATATCTTAAAATCGAGTAAATCCAGTATTTTCATTCTTTCCTCTTTTTTTTTTCTTTTGCTATTGAAAAAAAAGTTATGCTTAAAAAAAAAATAAGTGAGGCAATGAGTTCCTTTTTTTTTTGTTTAGTATAAAAATCAATCAATTAAAAATAATAGAAGATGAAAATTTAAGGTTATTAAAGTTGTTTAGTTAGGAATAATAAAGCAATTAGGGATAGTTAAGTAAATTTAATTAGGAAGTCCATTGAAATAACGTTGCCTCAACTTTAATACAATTAATACTGAAAAATAAACACAGTGAAGTCAGCGACCTCCCAACACTTAATCACCACTAATTACGTTGCTCTTGATAAATGACTACAAAAATAAATACAGATTAACTGAAAAATATAAAGAAAAAATGTTATCATATATAATTGAGCTAGCACTTTTTTTAAATTTTTATTCAACGCATCTGAAAAGGAAAAAAAGGTACATTTTTTTTTTTTTCATGAAAATGTAACGGTTTAAATTACTCGGTGGGGGCATGATAACCTTTTTTTTTTTTAGCTGCTATATTGAGAAAAGTGACAGCTGTGATCGTTCATTTGACATAAGGAATTAGTACATTTGTCTCTGCCATAGTTAACCTCAATGCGTTTAGAGCTACATTAATATACAACTGAATATGTAAATATAACGTTTAATAGTACTAAATAAACTATAATTTTGAAATATTCAGTGATGTAGTTAAAGTTTTCAACAGTTGTGAGATGGCTGTTATGGAACAATTAAAAATCATCTGCAATTTTTTATTTATTTTTTAAATTTTCACAATTACATTTCTACGAGATTCTTAATTGAATCTGTTGGCAGGTTCTGAGATTATCGTTTTATACCAATTATTACAGAAAACATATAAATGATTATATATACAATACAACTAAAATGTCTCCTTAAAAATTCCTTTCTTTATTCACGATATTTCGTTTTCTTCAATAGAAAACTTCTTCAGGTTAAATCGAGGACAAGAAATCTCTTTCTTCTTCCTCCAGAATTCGTTATGATACATTTAAAAATTAATAATAGAAAATTTCCAAATTCTTTTATCAACTTCTTCCTTTTCATCTTACTATATTAAGCAAAAAACACAATATCTCCATCAAATAGTTTATTTAAAAAACTGTGCGAATTTTCGGGATGATAATATTGACGCCATCCCTTCTTTAAGCGAAATCTATATTACTAAAATCTTTTATTTCTATGTCTGTCTGTCCGGCGCAATTTTCTGTGAGAATGGAAAATAGAAATAATTTTTTCAATGAAACATCCACGAGAGGAATCGAACCTGCAACCTTCTGATCCGAAGTCAGACGTCTTATTCATTAGGCCATGGGGATTACAACTCTCTTTGTATTGCTTTTTGACTTATCTCTCCTTCCCCTTCCCCCATCAATAAGGAATATTTCAACCTTTTTTTTGAATCTCAAGATTGTTTATTTATTTCCCATCCGTCAGTTTATTATTTGTAATTCGAAATTGACAATTAGAACTATAATTGCCGAAATGTTGCAATATTTTAAGTATTCTTCCTTAACCAAATTCTATGTGATATTGAAAAATAAGCGCGTGTTCACTGCAGATGTTGGAGTAAAGAAAACAGAGTCAAGACAGAATGATACACCCTTTTTATGAGATAGATTACTGAAAAACAGAATATTGCCGACTAGTGTACAATAAAATAATTCTTCGGAATAACCAAAAATACAAAATAGTAATAAACATGAAAACACGTTGAAACAATTCATAATTGTTTTTACAACATTAAATATCAAATATGCTCTTTCATTACTTCACCATTTTTGAAAAGCAAATATTTAACAATAAATCCAAATACACTAACAACATAATATAACACATTAGATAAATCAATTCTTGTTTACAATAAGATAACTCACATATTTTGAATCAATTAATTTAACCAACAATCCAATAATCAAAAAAACATTTCAATAATGAAATTCGTCAATATTTACAATTTTTTTACAACTATTTACAACTAGTTACTATTTACTAGCCGTGCTGGCGTGGTCGTGCGGTCTCGGCGGCGGCCAGCCGTGGCGACCAGTGCGCCAGTACCTGGGTTCGAATCCCGGCAGTGGCATGGCTGTTTCTTTCTTCTTCTGTGTTTCGTCCAACGCTGTTCAAGGGGTCACAGTGGTGACCTATGTCAGCGGATTCTTCTCACAAATATAATATACTATTTACTATATTTACAACTATTTGATGGAGATATTGTGTTTTTGTTTAATTAATAATACAACCCACACAAACAATACAATTATGCTAATATACTATAATATAATGCTAGTGTAATATTTATTATGTATTTGAGGAATTATGATGATAAGATTATTAAATTAAATATAATACAACTGTAAGAATCAAATTAGTGACAATTAGTACAGTATAAGTTGTCATATATACAATTATACAGTATATTAAAATTCTATATAATCAAATGCAAAATTATTATACACTGAAGCTCGGCTATAACGCGGTCGTTTATATCGCGAATTCGGATATAACGCGATTTGGTCTTGGAACCCTTCTATTTTGGAAAAGGTGTATAATTGTAAAATTGCAAAATTTACCGTTTTTTCGCCTAAAATCAATCAAAGGTGTAAATTAATATGCTTGTTTCCTTATTATTTACAGTAATTCAGACTCTACACCCACCCTAATGTCACGAAAATGCGTCAAATAAATATATTTTTAAAAAAATACCAGAATCGCGGACTATTTCGTTTAACCAAAATGAATATCGAGATCTATTTTTCTGCCAATGACAACCAGTAAAGAGGCCCATGTAATCTAATAGGCATATGAATACCTAGTTTCGATCCATGTGACTCGTCGTTTGTACAAGATGCCAAGATGGCGGCGCCAAATCGATTTTGGCTAATATAACCCATCAAAGTGTTGAAAAGGTAATGATTTATGTATTTATAAATATAAAATTCTCTCACATAGCTCTGAATGATGTAGGTAATTGCGAAATGACCATTTTAAATCGATTTGGAATCGTGTGGGCGATAATAGGTGCGATATAAGACATTTGACGTCGCGAAGTAATAAAAGTTCGGTTATATCGCGATCTTCGAGATCTTGGATCTGAAAGATCGCGTTATAACCGAGCTTCTGTGTATTACAAATGTTTTTTAATTTTGAAAAACAATGATATTTACATTAAAATCAAATGGAAAACAATAACATTATGAAGGATTTGCTATTACCTACTAATATTTTAATAGGAACATTTATTACGATTCTTATTGTGAAACTGCAGAATCACAAGAGCAAGAGTTTTGTAAGGTATATATTTTGTGCAACAACAAGAAATTCGTTCAATTTATAAAAAAAAAGAAAAAAAAATCACACTATATTTCGTTTCATAAGGGACCTGCAGAAATTCACTATTTTGTTAAATGCCGTAAACAAAATAGTCCGAAATCAAATTTAAATCGGAGCTGTAATGCGTAATTTTACAGTGATCTGAATAATTTTGCTAGCGTTTTTATCAATGTTGTTCTTATTTTTTTATCTTTTCTGAAATTCCTGTCCTGTAATTGAGAGGAAAAATTCAAAATTCCATTATGCAATTAAAAATAAGTAGCGGAGGGATATGTGAAGCCATTTTTGCGTAAATGGTCTGCAGTGAAAAAAAAAAAAAAAGCTGAGGAACATATAGGTGTTGATGGCTTCCATCAATAACTTCTTTTCTGCGATCTCGAAGATCGCGATATAACCGAACTTTTTTTTTAAAGTTTTTTTTTTTTTAATTTAATTTCTGATGTTTATATTCTGTCAATCCACGACTGCTTTTAGAACCAGCGTGTGAATCATATATCGATGATATATTTTTATTTTTTATTGAGATTAGAATGTAGTACTCGTGGTCTAAAGGCTAAGACATCTAACTTCGGAGCAGAAGGTTGCATGTTCGATTACCGTAGTGAATTTGTAGAAATTATTTCTATTTTCACAAATTACAACAATTGCACCAGACAGACAGAGAAATAAGAGCTTTTAATAATATAGATATATACTTTTCAGTGGTTTTTTGAGTTACAAATAGTATTGGTTTTAAAGTTACAAATAGTGATTTTTCAGTATTCTACCTAATAGAAATAGTGCTTCTTTCTTTCTTGACTCTCTTTTTTTAATTACAATTGATACCTTTCAGTGGTTTTTGAATTACAAATCGTGATGGTTTTTGAGTTACAAATAGTGATTTCTCAGTATTCTATCTAATAGAAATAGTGCTTCTTTCTTTCTTAACTCTTTTTTTTATTCAAACATCTCCCGTGTACATGTGCTTGTTTTTCAATATCACATAGAATTTGGTTAAGTAAGAATATTATTATATTTAAAATATTCCAATATTTCGGCAATTATAGTTCTAATTGTGATTTTCGAATTAAAAATAAACAGACGGATCGGAAATAAATAAAAAATCTTGAGATTCAAAAAACAAAAAGGTTGAATTCATTCATTATTGATTGGGGGAAGGGAAAGGACACATAAGTCAAAAAACAATATAAAGTGAGTAGTAGTCACCTTGGCCTAATGGATAAGACGTTTAACTTCGGATCAGAAGGTTGTAGGTTCGATTCCTGTCGCGGACGTTTCATTGTAAAAATTATTTCTATTTCCATTCGCTCAGGAAATTGCGTCGGACAGACAGACAGACACAGAAATAAATGATTTTAGTAATATAGATTACACTAACTTTACATTCCGTTAATATTTATAACAGAAAAATCTGCGATGAATACATTGGGCGCATAAGAATTTTATAAAAATTTGTCTTAAGAGGTACATGCTCGTTCCGCTCCTATTTATACCATGTTTATTTAATAAACATCGTTGTTTATTTAATTGTAAACAGTTTTTAAGTGAAAGGAACTGAACTAAAATATTTTTACAAATTTGAGAACTTTAAATAATTATTACATTATAATTTAATATTTTGTATTATTAAAATTACATATAAATATATATTTACGTTCATGCATTCCTAACTGTGGTGGATGAGTTGACTGTTTTGTTTAAATAAAAAAAAAATAGTAATAGAACTAAATAACAAACATATTCCCTAAACAAATGCTGCACATCAATTTTGAAATTTAACTTTATCTTTGTGTTATTATGAATTCTCGAATATTTTCTTTGGAATGAATAGTTAAGACACTTTGAGTTACATTTTGCAATTCAATTTTAGCAGTTAATTGAAATGATTTCAGTTTGAAAAGCAGCTGAACAATATTTATTCATTGATTTTTAATTTTATTTAAATTGGTTCGTGAATCACGTGATTGCATATCAGCCAATCACGACCTTTGTTTATACACGTATGTTTCAAAGTAAATAAAATAGTAATTATTTTAGTAAATAAAAAAGAACTCGTAAACTTAGTGCATATAAGTAAATTTTGTTTCGAGGGAGGAGGGGAACCGGCTGCCAACCAAAAAAGGAATGAAAATAAGCACTACTCTACATACCCCCATGATCTTAAACTTCGCTATTCTTATAATACAGTCATGACACTATTGCAATAAATAGCTTCTGATACTTGTTTATCTCTACAGTTAATTATAAAACGAGTATCATTAGAAATTCAGGAGATTTTAAAAGCTTATTTGCCCTTTAAAGTCAGAACTCGTTAAGCCTAAGCAGCATCAGATATTTTGTCCTCAATTCGATTTCATTTTCTCACTTGGCCACAGACATTTTAGGATGTAACCGAAGGAAGTGTGAAAAGTTAAATATAGAGGAAGCCATAAATCATTAAGTAAACGCTTTCACCCTTTTTACACACACAGATCTAGTTCATACCGATAAATGGATGACCCTTTTGAAGAAGCATCTGGACGTAGTTCCTTTTTTCTTACTGCTCTTCTTAAAGACTTATTGATTTATATAGATAATAAAAAAAAATCACACAAACTTTGGATAAGATAATCACTTAGTGATTTGTAAACATGTATTTTATTTTATTCACATATCAAAGTGCTGATATTTTTAAGACACAAATTTTAATTTATATTTTTCGTTTTAGAATGACGAGTAAAAGAATTTCCAAAAGGTTATTTTTCAAAGCATCTTAGCAAGAAAAGCATTTATTGATAAGGAACACTTGATTCGGCTTTTGTAATTTATCGCTTTTTCTTATTTTAGAAAATATTCATTGAAATGTCCCGATTGAATTGTCCCGATTCACGTCATTTGTAAATTAATCAATGAAATCAACATTTGTTTGTCTTCCAATCAATTTTAATAAATGTTCAAATTGGAAGCAGAAAAAATACCCGATGTTCTCAAGCTGACCCGATGTTCTCAAAATTACATTTGATAATTATAATGCTTTTCAAAGCCATTGATTTCACATCTTCAGATTGGTTTTTGTCTTGATAGAATTGTGTCCGAGAATTACTTACAAGGGAAGTGCGTGACCTCGATTGCTGCAAATCGCACGAAAATATGCTTAGAATATAAATCGCTCATGCCAAAAACAGTGGTATGAGTCATTCTCATGCAAAACTGCACATCTTACCATGAGAGACATTTGAATGATCACCTATTGAAGGTCCAAGAGAGGAACTTTGGTAACGGGAAGAAACAAACTATCGATATAATAGGACCAAAAATACACGTATTTCAATGTTGTGACTATATTGCTATATTTTCCTCTGCTTAAAATAATTTCACTATCTGAACAACAAACTTTTCCTACGGTACAGCTCCTCCTGTCCTTCAAAATCCGTCGGATGGCGCTAGCAGACAACAGCTGAGTTTGCCTGGGAATAACTCATACCACTGTCTTTGGCAAAGCGATTTATATTTTTTGCACTTTTCGTGCAATTCTCAGCGTTCGAAGTCACGCACTTCCCTTATTAGAGAAGCTTATGCTCTACAAACAAAAAAAATTTTTCTCTAAACACTAGACCGTAATTCAGATCCTTCTAATCAAATTGAAGAAAGCTAGTTCAATCAATGAAAAATATCACATCTGCGGAAGAGAAAATGCGATTGGGAGGATATTAAGGCATTATCTTATAATAGGAATATTTTGATGAAAAAGCCTTACCGGTATCCGTCGTCATTGGAATATTTTGGGGCATGATTTTTTTTTGTTTGTTTATTTGTGTAGTTTTAATCAAATTGAAGAAATCTAATTAAATGCATCACAAATACGAAATGTGCAAAGAAAAAAATACGATCTCGATGAAATTAAGGTGTTTTCCAAAGAAAAAATACGATCTGGAAAAATTTACGGTGTTTTCTTAAAACGGGACAATTTCGACAAAAATGCATTACATGCAGCATTCTGGTGAATTGTGAGCGAAACATTTTTTTTCTTTGATTTCAATGTATTTTTAGCCAAATTTAAGAAAGCTAATTAAATTAAACAAAAAAATGACGTGTTCAGAAGAAAGAATGTAGCGTTTTCTTAAATTGGGACAATTTTGACAAAAATGCATTACCAGCCACCTATGGATAAACTGGAGGCAAATATTTTTTGTTTGATTTCAAAATCTTTTAATTAGATTAAAAGAAGCTAATCTACTTAGAGGAATTAGTGAAGAATTGTTTTCAGAACATGGGAGAGGTGATAGTAGGAGGAAGAAGAATAAAGTGCATAAGATTTGCTGATGATATGGCATTGTTAGCAGAAGAGGAGATGATACTAAGGGATAAGCTACTGCAGCTGAATGACAGCTGTGAAAAATATGGAATGAAGATAAATGTAAACAAGACAAAGACTATGGTTATCGGAAGAAAGACAAAGAAGATAAACATAAGTATTCGGAATGAGACATTGGAACAAGTGAACAACTTTAAATACTTAGGGTGTACTATAAGTGGTGATATGAACTGCTGCCAAGAAGTCAAGAGGAGGATAGCAATAGCAAAGGAGGCTTTTAATAGGAAAAGGAGCATCTTCTGCGGACCTCTGGAAAAAGAACTAAGGAAGAGACTAGTGAAGTGCTTTGTGTGGAGTGTGGCATTGTATGGGGCAGAAACATGGACATTACGACGCAGTGAAGAGAAACGACTAGAAGCATTTGAAATGTGGATATGGAGAAGAATGGAGCATGTGAAATGGACAGACAAAATAAGAAATGAAGCTGTGCTAGAAAAAGTGGGTGAAGAAAGAACAATGCTGAAACTGATCAGGAAGAGAAAAAGAAACTGGTTGGGTCACTGGCTGAGAAGAAACTCCCTAATGAAGGATGCGCTGGAAGGAATGGTGAACGGTAAAAAAGTTCGAGGCAGAAGAAGATTTAAGATGATCGACAACATTATGGTAAATGGATCTTATGTGGAGACGAAGAGGAAGGCAGAAAATAGGAAAGATTGGAGAATGCTGGGTTTGCAGTGAAGGACATGCCCTTGGCAGAGAACTATGAATGAATGAATGAATTAAAATTAACAAAAATACGACATTTTTGAAAGAAAAACTGAGATTTGGAGGAATTTAAGGTATTATCTTAAAATAAGAATATTTTGACTAAAAATGATGTTTCGGGGCTTAAATTTTTTATTTGATTTCAAAAAACTTAGAATCAAATTGAAAAATGCTTAGTTTTTGAAAGTAAAAATGCGATCTGTAGGGGTTATTTTGAAACCGAAATATTTGTAATAAAAAAAGCAATACCCAACAACTTTGAGTGAGGTGTAAAATTTTTTGTTCCATTTCAATGTAGTTTTAATAAAATTGAATAAAGTTTTTTTGAAGTGCCCCCCCCCTTCATTATTATCAAAATAATTATAATAACCTCCTTCTTTGTTTGTTTTTGAAATCTAAACCTCTATCAGAGGTGACAAGTAACTCTTATTTGTATGTAAAATCTTCTTATAACTTTCTAATATGTAGAGATGATTTGATCAGCTCCTATTTGTGTTTGAAACCTGAAGCTATCTTTATTCTAACTAAAGGAATTATAAACAGTTGCTTTAACATTAAAAACAATGGCTTTCCAGTATTTCATCCTTTTATACAATTAGTAGCAATTTTCATTGAAAATAATTCACTGTACTCCACTAACAGCTTTAAATGAAGAGCAGTAAAGCATAAATCACTTTAAAATTCACAACAATTTTTTTCAATTTAGAAAATAAAAAATTCGATAAAATTGTGCCATAATAACAATATTTAAAACAAAAATTTAGAAGCATTGCAATTTTAGAAAACTGTAGACAATACGCAATGGGTGACAAAACTTAGTTAAAATGCTTCACTCTTCTTTATAAATAAAGTAACATAAGGGTCAATCAACTATTCTTTGTACTAAACGCGAGTGACAACACAATGATTTTCTAACAAACAAAAATCGTAAATCTAACTTCCTATGGAGCACATTTTAACGATTAGTGAATGAAGTTTTAGTTCAGATAACGGGCAGAGCACTTTTTTTTATTTGAAGAGCAATATTTTGCTTTATTTAGTGAGATTATGGCGGTAATTTGTCCCCTGCGTTACTATCCCTGCGGCGGTAATTTGTCCCTTGCGGGACAAAGCAAAACAAACAGCCTACTTTTCCCTGTCATTGTCGCATATCCTTACTATCAGTTACTACTGTTTAGCGTAACATATAATTAAAAGAGGTTCTTGCGATCGATTTCTATTTCTATTTCTATCGTAACATATATTTTGTATATTTAATAGCAATCTGTATTAAAACATTCGCTTTGGGAGTTTGCGAAGTCTCTGAAGTAACAGGGAAACCAAATACTCGCGGGGAAACATTGTCTCCTAAGTTACTGTAAAAAATAATAAAATATTAGTAATTAAACTAACATCAGTCACTCTAAAGCTTTTGATCAATGATCTAATAATACTTTGGGGTAAAAATAAAGTCCAATCATTATTTCCAAAAACAATATTTATTAAATTTGTGTTCGGGACAAACTTAGGTACAAAGAATAGTTGATTGACCCATAATAAAATTCTTGAATCCTTTAATTCCACAATTCTTCCTTTACTTACACCGCAATATTTCATAGGCCTAACCGGCCTTCTTTTTCAAGCTTTACATCTTAAATGGGAAAAGAAAAACCATCATCTCTTTTTCCCAAACTAAAAATAAAATAAATTA
>JAFIDM010005346.1:19717404-19745706 GCA_023159025.1 Thereuonema tuberculata
TCTGTTTACTTATAATTATGAAATTTTTCTTGATGCGAACAAAAACGAGATTACTATAATAACGATTTTTTCATAAATCTGCTGTGAAAGATATTTTGGTCAGGAATTTAATATTGTAATCGATGCAGAATTATTTCTGTGTTGCTTTGTTTCTTGAGTTACCACTTGAGATTCACGATGAAAATCACAGCTCAGATATGGAATCATAATAAATTCACAAATTATAATAAATTCTGAATTACAATCTAAGTTGAGCAATCAAATAAAATATCTCATTATTAGATGTAAAGGTTTCCTTTTATTTCATTTAAAATCTTTTTACATAAACAGAAAGTTTTAAACAAAATGGCCGACCTTGATAATAACTAAGACAAAATGGCCGACCTTGATAGTAACTCAGTTTTCGTCAGCAGAAAACCTGAAGTTCTTTCATTGTTAGGCGGGTTTACAAGCTATTGCTGATATTTCATTGTTATTTCGTTTTCTAATTTACTTATTTAATTTACTTTAGCAACAAACAAAACTGCACAAAACCAACTTTGAACATGCTCAAACAATTTTAATGTAAGAGTTTATATTCGCTTTAATAACTGAAATGAATAAAATTGATTTAATTACAATTTAATCGCCGGAAATCCGAAGCAGTCTGAATACCATCCAATGTTGCTAATGCCACGATGACCAGTATACAATAAAAAACCTCGAATAGTTGACCTCAGCGGCGACTCGGCTCTGAGCCAACAACTATACAACTGTCTTTCCTATAGGATTTATGGTCAAAATTTTAGGGCGTTAAAGGGTTCAGTGCTCTCTTTTCCCAATATCATGTTGCTGGCACTGAATTGCTTCATAAGACTCCATTACACGAAAACTAAAGGAAGGAAGAACGTAAAAGGAAAGTTGAAGATAGAGGAGATACCATCGCTTTCGTTGGATGAACACCGAGCAAAAGACATTTCTCGTTTTAAGTGCAAAGATAAAAATAAGAAATTGAAAATACAAAATGCAGTTTCACGCTTTTCTTTTAAGACTTAAACAAATATAAAATTTCAAAAATTTTCACTAGATATTTATAAACATATTTTATAGATATAACTTCTTTTTCTCAAAATCTGGAAATCTAATAATAAGAAAATGTTTGTGAAATTTCTGAATTCGTTTTCACATAAAAGCACGTATTCTTTTTTTGATTTAAACAACTAGACGGCTACGCGTCGCTTTGCCCCGTAAGCCTCGCATATGTAACGGAAAAAAACCAAACCAAACAAATTACAGCAAGTAAACTAAAGATAAATTAAAGTTTAAATTTTAAAAACTACATGCAATAGAATATTGAAATTCATTTGTTACAGTCGGAAGTTTGCGCAGTTGAGTTGACCATGAGTTGACCTCTTGTTGCTTGGCGTTTACGAATTGTTGCGAAATTCCGATGTTGGCGGACGTACGCATGCGCTTAGTTTTTTTAATCGCTGAGATGCTAGTTTTCGGTTGATTGTGCATCCGTAGTCTTATTATTCAACTTTAAGACTCCATGTCTGCTTTTCGTGCATCAAATACATCTTTAAAGAAATATTATGTAATCATTGACCCATAACAGAGTAGCCTATTAAAAGCTAAATCGATTTTCTTATTACTTAATATGATTCCAATTTACGGATTAACTTAAAATGATTAAGATTATTTCGATCTTTGAACGCCCCCCCCCCCAATTGCCTCCAAAGCGAATGTGAGCTTATTAATATTGTAAATCACTCATTACTCGACAGATACCTAAGCAAATATCCTATAAATTTTAATATCACATAAAATTAAAGCCAGGAGTTTGGAAAAATATTTATAATGTGAATTTACTACTTCATTAAAAAAATCCTAGCACTGTAGTTCCGTAACGTCGATAAAGCTAGCAGTCACCAACAATGATCTGCAGATCTTGTATTGTTTTTCTGTTTCAATTCCCAAAACTCCAAAGTTTGCTGAATTTCAACAGCCCTCTTTTAAATTCTTAAATGCTGATCAATTCTGACCAACCTTTTTGTAATTACAATTTCTGGCTTTTTTGTAAAAGTAATATGGAATACCAAATTTATTAATAAATTTTCTTTTTCTCTTTTTATATATATAAAAAAAAATAACTCGGCACCTACGAACCGATTAGATACACAATCTCGTAATATTGTGGTAACTTTTATTAAAAAAGTAATAAAATAAATAAAAGGAAAAAAAAAATGTGTATAATGTAAAGTTTTACTCTAATTGCAAGATTGCAGAACTGTAATCCCAGTATTCTGGAATGATCGGCAGTTCCACTGGAGTTTAATAAATGTTAATTTTACGGAATTATTTTTCTTTGAATTACCTCCAATTTCAATTACTTCAAATAATCGTCATGTGATTACAATTTGATAGGTTTCTGGTGTCAAGTCATTTTTTGTGGCTTAAAAAGTTTTTTTTTTTTTATTATTTAAGCAAAACAAACAACTCGTGCACCGCAGCTAGTATTTACATGAGTATAAGATAAAAAATATTTACAAATAGTGATCTATGAAATAATACAATATTTAACTAAAAACGTAAACAAATAAAATTACAGATTATTATTAGACATTTTGGCAAAAATAGCTTTCATACAATTTTTTTAAGCAATTGTAAATTTTCAAGTCATCAATACAAACGCAATAATTATTTAAGTTTTCCAAATTTGGAATCGGGTTTTTCACATAAAAACTGGTTACAATTAAATAAACAATGAATAGATGTTTATCTTTCTTCACCATATATAGATAAAGATGAATTAACAGAATGAAAAGGATGTAAGTAGTCTAAAAAAATTCATGCCCACTTAGAAATTGAGTACTTACAAAATATGTACTAAAACGCTTACATTTTAATCTATGTAAACATCGCTAAAAAATAATTTTGTTATATCAGCATTATTAGATTCTAAATACTTATAATTCCGGTTTTGTAATATATTTTTATTTTATTTTTAATAAATACCAGGGGTATCGCAATATATTCAATATATTGTAGTTTGGCTGCAGATTTTGCAGCCCTGTCTGCCATTTACTATAATCATAGTATGTCCTCTAATCCACATAAAATCAATATCAATCATATTACTTTTTAAAGGCTATACTTTCTTCTGAATATTTCATATAATGCTGGGTTTTTTTTCTGTATAATTGCACAAAGAAAATAATGCTGCTTTAGAATCAGAATTGAGTTGGTAATATTTTTCTTCTGTATTGTCATATTCTTCAATTCAATTAATAGCTAGTAATAATTTCTGCTTGATGTATAGTACAATAATCAACCAATTTCAAACATTTTTTAGCAATCATTATAAAAATACAACAATAGCTTGAAAAACTTGTAAGTGTGCGTTTCTCATTTCTTTACTGTAAAATTTGGTATAACGTCGATTTCGGATATAAAGTTTTCATATTAGTATCTCGTCATTGTTGAAAATGTAGAGCATTGTTAGATGGGGTTAATAATGATATTCTCTCTGTCAGATATCCATAGCAATAAATTATAAGCTGTTCAATTGTCTTAGACCTTAATAGAAATTTGAATATGTATTTTTGTCAATGAATCCTAAATTTTAAACAGAAATTTTTTAGCTTTCTTGTGGTTATGATGATAGAAGCGTAGTTGTGTCTGTTAAACTATGAATTTTGCTTTTTACATGTTGGTTATGGATAGGAGGATTTGAAAAAAATTCCAGTATTTCAAAGGAATATCTTTTAAGATATCAGAATTCGATTTCAACACTTTTTATCTCTCAATTATTTTTTTAATTGTAATTTTTGCGAATTTTGCATAAAAATATTTTGACAGAATGAAATAAGTGAATAATCATCGTTTAGGTGAAACCTAAAGATATTTAAATGTTTTAACATTAGTATTCAAAGGATTAACAGGGAAATGCTTTCAAAAAAGAAAGAATAATAAGAATGGAGAAAAACCTAGTGTATAAAGTATTTCAATGCTGCAACTCCCTTCTTACGTTCTAAAAGCAGTAAGCATGAAATTTTGAGACAAAAGAGCAAATACATAATGGATGAATTTTGAAATTCTTACTGAAGATTTCAGCAACATGTCAACTCAGTTTACGTTTGTCTGTTATTTGCTCTGATATCTTGAGTTTTTAAGATTACATTCACTTTCCGAACAACAAAAATCCATTCTTTACTTTGATCCAGTGCAACTAAAAACAGCCCAAAGCGATCCGATATATTGGAGGTCCTGAGTGACCTCAGTGACACTTTCTTTGAATCAGTAGAGTAATAAAAAGCAATTTCATCATTTTTTTATTTTTATTGACGCCAAACAGCGGAGGTTGAGAAATGTGTTTTTATGAATGAGTGCAGGAAACGTCCAGAATGATTGATGATGTTTCCTTGTCTGGTTGGGGAGGTTCATCAATAAAAGTCATTTAGAAATTGTTGGGTCAACTCGGATTAAAAAATAATAGCAATCAGCTTAATTATATTACTTTCAATAATTTTGAAAGTCAAAATTGCTTCCCGTATGTTTTTCATCCAAATGAACCTATAAAAAAAATGGGTAAAAGACATTCTTTGAATTTCCAAATTCGAACAAAGTTTAAAAAAAAAAAAAAGCTATTGACTGACTTTGAACAAACATTTCATAGATTCTTTTAGAAAAATTAAATATTCCATTTAATGTTTTCGAGGGCTATAGAAAAACATCGTAAATGTTAAAAGCTTAATGAATTTGTAGCCTACTTTCGATAGGAAAGTGAAGCTTATTCAATCAGTCAGTCTGCATGTATGTCTCTCTCTGTCGTTTCTAATAACTTGTGAACTTCTGGATGAATCTTCTTGGAACTTGGTGTGCCTATTCGAGGACTAGGGATGATTTAACTTTCATATTTGAAATCTTTTTGCAAATGGGTCGAGGAATTAGCAGCAGTAAATGAGCAAAAAAATCCCATAGAAAAGCATTGGAATCTAAACAGTGGATTTCTATTAATACTTCTTCTTCTTTTATCGACAACGGTCCACTTTGGACCAAGAGCTAGCCCTACCTGACAACGTCAAGGTGAGTCTAGGAAATTGAAGAACGGAGGGCGAGATTCACACCTCTGCCAGAAATAACTCTGAGATTGTAAGTCCCAGAGAGAAACGGACGAAACACCAGAAGAAGACAGAAACAGCAATTCCCAGGCCGGGATTCGAACCCGGGTTCCGACACATCGGTCACACAGTAGACCGTCATCTAGACCGCTCGGCCATTATTTTAAACAATTAATTTTAATCCCTTTTATCTAATCCATTCCGCACGATTTAATCCGATTAAAACTAATCCAGTTTATACAATTGAAGCACAGACTGCCGATTTAATTCATCTTTTTTTAAACTTGAAAATTGTTTCTGCTTTATTGAATGAATATTAGAATTTGAATATAAATGAAGGCTTTTCGTTTTTGTTGTTCTTAAAACTCTACAAAAAATAAATAAATAGTAGGTTTTAAGTTCTGTCGGACTTCAGGTTACTGAATAGAATGAATGGGTGTTAATGTGGGCTATCTGTCAAAATTATAGCAACAACTCTTGATCATTGTTATTCTAGAGAACATTGTGAGATCGTGACAGTGACGTTGACGTACCATTAAGCTTATTGCTATTCTTTCTTAACAAAATATATTTAGCGTAAATAAAAATGAATACTAGTGTTAAATCTTACAGAAAGAAATCGTATCTGAAAAGCATTGTTAAAGAGGAAGGCTCCCCTATAGGTCTCAACACTCGTCAACTAAAAATTTATAATGAAAAGCAAATTTAACGTCCGTAATTCATAAATGGAGAAAAAAAATCACAACTGGACAGTGAATATGCCTTTGCACTGAGCCAACATCAACGGGGAATCCTGAACGGCTGTTTCATCCTTATTAGGAATCATCAGCTGAATTTACCCTCGATGTTTGGCTCAGTTGCTCGAAAACTATGGTAAAAAGCATTCTCGGTCCCGGGATTGGCCACCACGATAAAAAACAAACTAAAAAAATAATCCCGTGAAATCCACAGTATGACTTTAAGATTTTTCTCGACGAATTTCTTATCAAATTTTAAATCTGAAGCCATTGTATGACTTAAAACGAAAAACACGAAGACTGTTATTCCGTCTAATAAGTCTTCTCTATAGAAGTCTATAAATAAATTCAAAACCGTATTTACATAGAAAAACCTAATCTTTATAAATGAGTTTATAATGTTTTGTTTTATTATTAAATTTCAACAAATAATAATAGAGAATGAAGCTGCAATATTTAGTCAAAAATGGGCTTCGTTAGAGGCTAATTCCACTTTCATTAGGGTCTTCCTATTAAGCTTATTTGGAAAGTCTTAGAAAAAACGAAAAAAAAAAATTGAAAGCAGTATTTTTTTGTTCGTTGGCATTCCATTTCAGATTCCGGAAGGCGGTGTAACTTATCCACTGCTCTTAAGTGTGGCCCTGAACAGAATATCTTAAATAAAAAAAAAAAGAAAGAAAGCAGGAAGAGATTTTTTTTTTCTTTCTTGAATTGCCCTTGGCAGCCATTGCTTCGAAGATTCTATTTCTTTTCGCTTGGTTCTTTATTTTTCACATATTTCCTGTCTTTTCCGTCTTTCTTGGATCTTGAAATGCATAAAATGAGGAGTAGGATGAAAGGTGCTCAGTTCAGTAGGATGTCGGTCCCACTTTGTCCTGCTTCTACATAAATGGACGACGTCTCCACGACCAAAGAACATCTTCAAATTCAAAACTCTTTGCACATGTTTTAAACACGAGTAATAACGAAAGAAACGGTTTTAGAAAACCTTAGCTATTTAGTGCTGGGAATAAAGGCATTTATTCTTGATTATAAAATCGATCCTAATTACTCGGACAATGTAAGGCTTAATTGAGGGAAATATGTTGTTTTTTTTGTTTTTTTTTTGACGATAAAACTTCATTAAAAATTTAAATTCTTAGCGAATTAACCACAACGTCGCCGGGTGACTTCAATACGGCTGTCATTGACGAAAATGAATGTGAAATTTATTGCTGATGATTCGTGCGATTCACGGAGACGTTGAATAGGTTCTTTCTGCGCTGGGTGCGATCAGGGTTTGCCCTAAGACCTTTTAGTTACTCCTTTGCCAAATGGAACAAAGCCAAGTGAAGGAGAAAACTATACATTACTTTTGAAGTATTCTTAGGTGACATCAGTAGACAGAGAAGAATAAAGCATATGTAATTATCCAGTCGTATTCTATTGAACGTAGACTAAAAATATCCCTTCATTAATATGAATAGTATAATATAAAGTTAAAGAAAAAAAAATAGAGCAATTAACCAATATTAGATGCACTGTTCAAATTGATTAATGTATATACGAGCCGAACAGAACCTTCTCTTAAATGTATCGTGTGATGAAAGGAAGAGATATTCTTAATAATAATTCCTCCTAACTTATCAGTGAGTTACTTGGAGGTTTACGGTTTTTTAAATACGGTTTGAAGTGTAGTACTTTCTTTATTTTTACAGAAGTATTGAAACTTTTGATAAAACTAATATTCTTATTCGCCTGGCTATTTTTTTATTAGATTTTAAAAACTTATATTGTTTCAATAAGAATATTTCTATGTAAGATATGGGTCATTCTGAAATTAAGTGGAATTTCCGTACAAGAAAAAAAAAATTAAAATCTAGAGAAAAATTATTATTAATATTTTTTTTTAAATGACCAATAACAAACAAAATAAATACATGTACACCCTTTGTAGAGGTCAAGAATAAATATTTTTACCAGAAAAAAATAGTTTACAATTTGCTTCCATGGAGGTTATAAATTGATTTACATTACATCATTAAAGTTAGATGGGTCATCCTCAAAAAAAAGTTACCATGTAAAGATGATATGAACATGCAGTTCATAACCATAAATCAAAAGATCCAGAGCTTATGTTTTCTGAAATATAATAGGTATTTCCAAAATAAACAATTAAAGTAAAGTTTTAACATACGACATACAACATTTGTTGAATCCATGGAGGTTACAAAGAGAAAGAGAACGCACCTGGCAATCAAGGCAATCCGATCTTTTAACAGCAAATAACACACATGAGATCCAAACAATCAACAGAATACTCAAGATCGCTGACGTCTCCTTCACTACAGCTCTACCAGTGAACAGTGTTGTTGCCCAGTGAGCATTTTCAGAACTTTTATCGATGTTCCATGGTGGTTACATCCAACCCCGTGGACAACTTTTGAGTAAAAATTAGGCTATTTAAATCTTTTATGTTTAAAATGTTAGTTGGTGTAGAGTTTAATTTATCTAATTTTTTTTGTTATTGAGGTTTTTTTTTGAAAAATTTAATAATATTTTTCGATAAAACACTTGTTAATGTTGAAAAAACGGGGGTGGGGACATTCCATGGAGGTTACATTTCGTACACTTCTCAGAGTTTTACTTTTAAATGTAAAATAATTTTCATAAAATAATATTGGGATCTTTTAAATACAATCTTGTTTCATTTATAAAAAATTATCAAGCTTATATAAATCAGTTTTTTAAGATAGAAACTTAGGGGGGACAAAAAATTCCACTTAATTTCAGAATGGCTCATATGAGGAAAAACTTAAAATTTCATAGTAAACAAAAAAAAAATTTAATGATCAGTAATGGAAGAATAAACAGCATCAAAATTGAAGAGATCCCAATATAGTTTTCTTATAAATTATAATTTGACATTGTAGATTTAAAGAAGTACAAGAGATATTCTGTTTTTAAAGCTAGTTTATTTCAAATATCTTAACTTCCAATTCGATATATGCTTTATTTTTAATAGATAATAGCACTTAATGATTTTTATTAAAAATATTCATGATTAAAGTGACGTAATAGAAATAAGACAAAAAAAAAAAACCACACACACAAAAAAATTGCTTATTGAATCTAAAGCAACCCCATACATGTTTCACTGTCGACCACTTCTTCTGAGACAAAAAGTGACCAGAAACCGGAACTAGTACCTTTTTTTTGCCAAACTTTTACTAGTCATAATGGGTTCGAATAAAGTACGACTCATGTCTATCCGATTTGTAGTTTGGGGTACAGAGGCAGTGACAGACGGATGGTGGTGATGATGAACAAAAAACAAAAAAAAAGCAAGAAAATATAACAAGAAAAACTATCAATTTTGTTCAAACAAAGACTTACTTCTAAATTTCTCTGTACAAATGTTGAAAGCAAACTAATTCTTTTCCTGTATTCCCATCCCGTCACGTGTTTGGCCTTGGGAAGTGTTAAAACCAGGGGATGAAATTAGATGGTAATGAACAAGCACTGCTGAGCATCACGTTTGTCTTGGCAATCACTGGTGTCACTGAGATTTAATTAATCCGTTATTTACAGGCTTTAAGAGCATTCTATTACGACTGTTACCTCGGTTGATTTCCTGCAATGACCATGATTCTTTCAGCAGATGGGATTATTCTGACTTAGCGTTGTCTGGTTGGAAGCAGAGCGTGGCTGTGCAAAGTAATTGCAGACGAACGTGATTAGAAAAATGGTCAGTTTCAGACTTTACCTCACTGGCAGTGGCTTAAAAGTAAAAGGAATTTACTTTAGAGAAGGGAAAAAAAAATCTATAAAGAACTACAATCAATATTTTCCTTTATTTAATCTTCAATTTAAAATTTTGAAAAGCTTATGTTATTACTGATATTAAACATATTCCACTTTTTTAATCTTCTGAAACTTGTATCAGAAGCCTTATAATCCCGGTTTGTCCGTCTGTCTGTGGACAAGTATCATTAATGCTGGCCGAACACGTAGCAATATGCGGCAATATTGCTGGGCAATATTGTTTAAAATTGATATTGTCAGTTTATATCATGCGCGAACACAGTTTTGTGTAATCGAGTATTGGCCTGATTATTGATGCTTTAACGGCGCATTATAAACTCTTTTTTGGGCCGACACATTTTGATGATTTTATGCCTTCTATCTCAAAAAAACTGCTCGGAGTGACTTCCTATCGCGAAAGCTCCGCCTTCCTTCTACGTCACCATTGTCACGTGATTTCATCCGTTCATGTGATTCGCTCGCGCACCAGCAATACTTCTCGACAACTGAAATTGCTCCCTTTTTTCCGACAATACCAATATTCTTGAAATGGGCAATATTGCCCAGCAATACTGACGAATATTGCTACGTGTTCGGCCAGCATAAAATATTATTAGCAAGAATCACAACGATCGCAACAATTGCGTCTTTTGCATGCGCAACAGTCACATTTATAATACAGCTCTAAAACACAACAATCACAATAATCGCAACAATCACATTTATAATAATAAGGAAATTTAAAGCAATATCAATTATATTGTCTTATACGTATCAGAAGCCGTTGCGAAGCATTGTGATTGGTTTACTAACCACTGTCACTACATTGTTTTAATATTATAAGAAATTTTTGTGCAGAACTATTTTTAAAAACAAACCTTTCGTCACTTAATTTTATATAATCTTTAAAATGCAATGTAATATCTAAAATAATAATACTAAGTTAAATTTTTATGAACTTTATAAAGAAATACTATTCTTCACCAGTCAAAACAGCTATTATAACTATTATAACAATAATCAGATTGCTGCAGTTCATTTAAACTAGGCAGAACGAAATCAATGAACTTCATTAGTGAAAGAATTAAGTTGTTTGTAAGGAAAACTAGTATTAACTAGTCAAACCAGTTTTAACTGAATCGTTTGTGAATTCATTGGGACTTCGCTTTTTTTCTGTGTTCAGTTCGGTTGAGTCAACTACTGCACTATTATTTTTTTAATTTTTTTTATATAGTTTTGTTTCTTAATTAAGCAAGGCCATTAAGTTGTACAAACTTTTTTCTGCGTTGTTGTTGTTCTTAAGTGAATGTCTTGCTGACAAGTGTGACCCCTAACTTCTTACAGCAACATAGAAAGAATAGAAGACTTACAAACATTGCCAAGGGAGAAGATAATCATGAGTCCCACTTTAATACTGCAACAAAAGAAAACTACAAATGAATTTCTGCGGGCGGTTAAGGAACCAGAAGCTTCTGGAAAAAAACAAAAATTTCAAGAAAATAAACAGACTTGATGTTGTTGAAACCAAAGGTGTCCGGAAGTTTTCTCGCAACGATACTAATACGCTGAAATATGGTTTTACAGTTTTAGGATCTTTTCTGCAATGGAAGCTGCCCATTTGCCTGCAGAGCACGGACAGTCTTTAAGCGATAACTTCAAGGGAATACAACAAGGAAATGATCAGTGTTTGTAGTCAATATGTGGGTGGTGTTTTGATAACAGAAAAGAAAGAAAGAAGTTTCAAATCCAATTTTACTCTGTCAATTTTTCTCAAATTTCTAGTTTTCGTTCGTAAATATGAATATGGTACCTAATGGAAATGGAACATTCGATTGCTCAAGAAATGAAAAGGTCAATTGCCAGGAAGATGTTTTTTGATGTCCCTAGTTTGTGTGTGGAACCGAACATTCGTATTCCGCTTGTTTTGCTCTTAAGTAAATGTGGTTTCTCGTTTATTTTATTTCAAATATCCATGGTATCCGTATCGAAATATGACACATTGAAATTTCACTACTTGAAGATAACGAAAACTTGGATGAATGTTTAGGAAACTGTGTGCCTCTTTTTTTTTTTTTATGATCGACCTAAGAATAAATAAATTTCAATCATTTTATTTTAGAATTTCCTTTTCATTTTAAACATAATTAACAAAAAAAAAAAGCTTTTCTCTGTTTGAAACATAAAGGAAATTTATTCTTTATATCAGTCTCATTTTAGCGTTTTCGCCTCATCTGTGTTAGAGAGAAATCATTTCGATAATCAACGGATCCTTTATCTCTTTTCGAATCTAAACTAATGAATTTTTTATAGTTTGGTCCTGAAGGAGGAGTGAGACATGATACTGTATAGGTCCTTTTTTTTTTAGGGATTTCCTCACTCCAGGATGAGATATTATCTCGATACCCCACCCCTTCATCTCACAATTGCGGTCACCGGTTGCTCGGAATAAACAACTTGAGTAACTTACCCGAGAAACTAATGACGGAAGTTGTTGGTTCTGCGCTCACCTTTATGTGATTGACTTTTATACATCTCCCGAAGAAGGCTCGAGGCACCGGGCCGAAATATCGAGATAATATCTCATCCCGGAGTGAGGAAATCCTTAAAAAAAAAAGGACCTATGCAGTAACGAATTTCTGTGGAGTTTTCTTACCATTTGCTGCAATGACTTCTTATTAACAAGCGATTATTATCATGTCCATCTGATAATAAACTTTCAAAGGGCAAATGTTAACTTTATGTTCATCACGTTTCATCATTTATTTCATCATTTAGATTAGATGAAAGGACACATATGTATTTCTGACGCATTTGCTTTGCATTGCTGTTCATATGTATTTGTTTGTAAATAATAATTTTAATTTTGCTTATCTGGAAAGACAATTAACACATGTACTTAATTTGAGTGTTCAATTTAGGGGTGTGAAATCTTTTACAACTCAAAATTTTTGAAATCTTTAGAATGTGAACCTAAATTATTCCTTGGGATCAGGAGAAAGTCGGTCTGTGATGAGATTAAGATTAAACAGATAATACCTTCAAAGATGAAATTGACTAATAATCAGCATTGCGTCTTTTATCTGAATGACCCATATTTCTTACTTAATCTCCATACATCAAAATGGACTTACTTATTTATTTCCTAATCAATGAATGGATCTACTTGGGAACCAAGGATCTTTTTTGAATGTTTATTAAATGACGATCGCCTTTTGTAGATAAACATTTATTTCTTAAGGATTTCGTTGGAAGAAAGTTGCATTTGAAAATGATAAAAATTTCACTAGGACAACAGTAAAAGCGAACAATTGACTCTAAAAAAAAATCCAAACAACGAAATTTCCTTGAAGTCAGACTCCATTTTAAATTTTAACTTATTTGAGTCCGATTTCAAGTTAGATTTACTTATTTTTTATTCGTTAAATTTTACAATTACAATCCTACGAGATTCTTGACTCTGTTTGTAGTAGGTTCGAAAGTATTTGTACTTCAATTATTACATACATTAATTATAATTTTATAATTATATTATTTAATACTAGGGGAATATAATTATACTTATATTACAATGTAGCTATAATGATTAATGATAAGATTATTAAATTATATACAGTATAATCATAATAATCAAAAAAATTATATAGTTCTGTAGTTATACGCAAGTTTGTTATGTACAGTAATAAAGGTTTGTTAATTATATTTACATCTTATTATTTTGAAATAACCTCAAAAATAGAAAAATCCTTCATAATATCATATTGTCTTTCAGTTTTTTATTACGAATTTACTTTATTTGAAGTTAATGCCTTTTGTATTCGACAGACTTGGAGGTTTATTTTTATATATACTTCTTACGGTTTTTTTAAAAATCACTAAAAACAAAATAGATTTTCAGTTCTTCCAGGAACGTGTTGCATCTATATTGTTCCTTAAAAACTTTCCTATGAAACAATGAACTCGTCCAAAAGAAGTATTTTTTGTTTTTTTTTAGATGTTTATTGTGATGATCTGCAGAATGGAATGATGGTGAATGTGTCCTGTTTTAGAAGTGTATTAAAAAGAAAGGCTTTGGAGTGGGGGGGAAAATGACCTAATTTCTCTTTTATGATCCTTAGTCTTAAGTAATCCAAGGCATGTAAGGAGTGATGCAAGTCTTCCCCCAATGAGAGGGAGTAATTTTTTTTTCTTCCCAAATAGGTGGAGAACCTGGAGTGTGTAATCAATTTTCATAACCCACTTTTAGCTTTTCTGAAGAGCTCGGAATGAAAAATTACATAATGAAAAAAATGAACCTTAATGTTTTTTTGTTTTTTTTAACAGTTTTATAATCGTAAATTCTTAAGTTTTTTGTTTTTTTTTTGAAAATTACGATTTTTTTTTTTTTTTTTAATTAAGTTCTTTAGTTTTTCTATTGTTTAAGTACAATGCAATGGTGATTTCAACCTTCTGATTCTTTACGGATTCAATTTGCAAGAAATTAGTGAGAATTGCCATTATCGGGCAAAATACTTAATATTAAAGGTTTAATTTTTATTCAAAAACAGCATTGATCTCAAAGAACTTTAATTTGAAAGCAATAGACCTTTTTTCGTTGTAAGTTGAAATAAAGTTGTCGTTTACGAATTTTATACTATTGTACGTTTGTTAATTCCTTAATATTCTAGCCCATTGTATCTGAATGGTACCAAAAACTTGTGATCGTGGACAATCGAAAACAAAAGCAAACAATTCAAATGCAGTCCAATTCAATTGAAATCACGACTAAATCTCGCCGAAATAAGATAAATCTTAAGGAGACAAACTTAAATTGTGCTATTGTAATCCATTAACGTTGATTATTACAAGAATGTAAGTGGCGTGATAGGTTTTTGTAAAGATTTTCAATATCAAATTTCATCCACAGTTCTCAATTCACAGTGGACGGACGGACGGAATCTCTTCTGCACTTATTTACTTAGTTGTTTTTACTTTAGTAAAGTTCGAAGTTTGATGTTCTTTTCAGATTGAGCTTCTACTCGTAAAGTATTAAAAGCGTCCAAATGGTTAACCTTGAGTAAAACCATTGCTTTTAACCTTGAACAGCACTCGAGGGGTGTTTTAAGAACCAACCTTCCATCTTTAGTTTTTTTAAAAAATGGAAGTGATAGTGATGTAGGTCAAGGATAGGGAACCCGTGTTACTTTGCCAAAAAATTCGCAAATGTCATAAAAGACCTCCGCTGCTGAAAATAAATGAAATACTTCTGGAAAATAAAGTCAAAACACTGTCAATGAGATCCCGAGTAAATGCAAATACTTTGCTTTTTAAAGTTCATATGTTACAAGTCAGTGTTTGGTTCAGTGATGCTCTTAGAAAGAATAATTAATAAAACTAACTATTTACTTGTTGTATCCAAGAGACAATGTTAATTTAGTATTAAGTTTACTAAATGTAAATGGAGGGAAAAACGCCAACCGGACAAATAAATATACCTTCGCCCATTGAGCCAACATCAACGAGAATTCTGTACAATTGTTTCGTCCTTATTGGGGACTCATCAGCAGAATGTACTCGTTGATGTTTTGGCTCGCCGGGCGAAAGCTCTACCCAAAGCAAATGCGATCCCGCGAATGGCTCGCCGGGATAAACAACAATAAAATAAAAAATGATCCTGAAAGATCCAAAATATTAACCCCTTGTCCTCTCACTGAAAGGCACTAAGGAAATTAATCACAAATAGACAAATTGAAATATTCAATAGAAAACAAGTTTAACGTCCGTAATCATTTATAAATGGAGGGAAAAACGCCAACCGGACAAATAAATATGCCTTCGCCCATTGAGCCAACATCAGGATCATTTTTTAGGATCATTTTTTATTTTATTGTTGTTTATCCCGGCGAGCCATTCGCGGGATCGCATTTGCTTTGGGTAGAGCTTTCGCCCGGCGAGCCAAAACATCAACGAGTACATTCTGCTGATGAGTCCCCAATAAGGACGAAACAATTGTACAGAATTCTCGTTGATGTTGGCTCAATGGGCGAAGGCATATTTATTTGTCCGGTTGGCGTTTTTCCCTCCATTTATAAATGATTACGGACGTTAAACTTGCTTTCTATTTACTAAATGTATTTCTATAAAATACTAATGAACTTTTTATGTTAATGCTCTTTAACATAATTCATATAGGCATAACACAGGATAGGATTATTATAACTGGTAATTTATATAAAACCCTATTTCATTGAATGTAATGATTTCAAGTCAAAATGAACTCAATGTGCGGAACTGGTAAAAGTGTAAAATATATTTTTATATTATATATTAAATTCCTTGATAACTATATAAATTTAGATGTGATAGGCAATGTAAATAATATTCTTAATGTTTATAAATATATAAGATTAACATGAAGAAGCAAAACAAAAGCCACAAATTAATTTCCAGTTCATAGTAATAGGGAAATTAATATAATACTAAATATATAAAAGATAACAGTTAGTTAGAAAGTTTAATATCTAAGCGTTATTTTATGAAACTTTTTTCATTTTTCATGATTTCATTTGGTAAGTCAAATTTGATCTATTGGCCAATGAATTACTGAAGCTAATGATCGATAAGAATTCAAAAGAACATGTTATAATCATAAGATAATTCAGATTTCGCATAAAAATATTATTAATTTCTTGTCGTAAATCTAGAATCTTCTTAAGCGGGTATTTAGTTTTTTAGAATGGTTGTCTTTTACTCTGTTTCTAAAAATTGTTGAATAGCTGAAGAATTTGAAATTAAATTCTTCTCATCTAAAAATAATGTTTAATTGCCTGGGAAAAAACTTCCAGAATTTTCGGATTTTTTTTTCTTTTGCTGTGTTTGAATCCTTTGAAGGTTTGTAGGAATGTCTAAAACAGAGTTCGCATTTGAACAAGTTATTTGGACTTCACCCAATATCAGATTTGAGATTTTCTTTTGCGGGTCCTGTTTCTAAGATTTACGTTTATCAGTTATTGAGGCTTTCAAATACGACTTCTTTTTCCCTTTTCCTGTGGAATATTTAGATAACCTTAGAACTGAAGTGTCTTTATCTGTGAAGGCAATGTCGAACTTTTTTTAATAAAAGGTTAGTAAAATGGTAATGGCATTCAAGAATTTCTTTAATAATAATAATAAAAAAAAAAGAATTAAAACGAGAACATATTTTAATTTTGAAAATCGATTTATTAAAAAAAAAATGCAGTTATACATTTAGGTTTTCTGAATATGTGTATTGTGTTCTACATGTAATAGTATTTTTTATCAAACCTTAAGTAAATTGACATTCTCCCGCTTATATCCATAAAAAGATTCTATAATGACATAAAAAAAAAAACAAAATAACTCATATAAATTAAGTTTTCTAATTAAAAAAAAATTATCAAAAGATAAATCTAACACTACTTAGACATAGTTCCCAATGGAAATTTGCGAATTCTTTTTATTTATCTAGTCTAAAAAATTAAACGTTCAAGAAACTGAAATTACCAATTTTAAAAACAAGAAAAGATTCACAAGGCGATTAATAATAAAAAGATAAATAATAATAATTAAAATGTCAATAATTGAGATGACTTTTTCATTCATTTTATTAATTCTTTAATTTCGCATTGCAATCCACTTTGCATATCCTTTTTTTTCTTGAAATTATTAATCTTTCAACTTGAAATTTTTCTGATTTGTTCATCACTTTAAAACGGAAAGATGTTTCTTTTCCTTAGGTAGGGTTTGATTATTTAGCTCCAAATTATATCGGAACAATTATTTTGTTTTTATTCCCCTCCCACTCTTATTAAAGAATGAATCCCGAAAACTCGCTAAAACAGGAGGGCTGATTTTCTTAAAATTGGTGCTATAATTTATTGTTAGGGTCTAATTTCCTTCAGATCTCCAACCTTCACTCTCTCTCCCACTGTGCGATGGATAGCGGAACATATTTCTAATAATGCATTAATTTCTAATCATTCTTCATAAAAAGGGCCAGAAATATTGATTTCCTGGGACATTTAGGTGTTTCTTTTACACAGATTAGTGGGAAGGGAGCTGAAACATACACCTCTCTTGCCCTTCCGAGTTCCGATGCCCTCCATCTCCATATCCAAGTACTGCTTACTAGTTCCATATTTGGAAGCTTTATTATAAGGTGTGGTTGTTTCAAATCCACCGTCAGTTACCATTCAGAAGAGGTTTTTTTTATCTCCTATGATTCAGTGTCCTGTGCTTCCAATCCCCTTTGAATCAGTCCTACTGTCAGTGAAGAAGCGATGCAATTCTAGCCTGAGGCAGAGGAATGCGGTCTAGCAAGTTCTGGGCAGGTACAGGCAGCATACCGGCACGCTATCCACTGCTAGAAAACTGACCTAAACCGGTTCAGCCCGTGAATTACATGTGAAAATAAAAAAAAGGTCCAGTTGTCGTTGATTGCCTGAAGCAATCCCGAAGCAGAAATAGCTTACTTGGGTGTTGCTTGACGTTGAGCCTGAAGGCATGAGCGGTGATCACAATTAAGTCAGTGCAAAGCTAAAAATGGAGAGTTCTTAGTGGTAAGCAATTGAGTCAATGGAGGATAAGTGCTACTATTGAAGTGTGTTATTTTATAGAACGCCCAGATATTTAAAAGCTTAACTATTAGTTATGCTCCTATAGAAAGTTAAATATAGAATTACACATTATATTCTGAAATAACTTATTAACTTCATAGAAATAATTATTTAACGATAATACAAGCGCAGCCAGAAATTCAGTCCGGGAGAGGTTAATGTATCTTTTTCTGTAAGCACCAACCAAACAATAAAACAAGCAATCCATCTCTAAATTACCTAAAAATGTCATTCAACATAATCCTATTCAACCAATCGGGTCTTAAGCCGCCTTAGCCCTAACTGCACCCGTACAGTTAAAAGTTTCGTAATGAAGTTGGAAAGAGTTCTCTTAGGTCACAGACTTCATTGTTCTCTTAAACGGCCTGATAAAAATTCCAGGAATGCTATTATTTATTTCAAAAGAAAAGCCTGAATTCCATTTACAAGAAGAACCTTTGGAAAAGTTTGTTATTAAAGAATAATATATTTATAGGGGACTTTGTCCGAAGGTCAATGACGCCTTGTGACAAATAGTTTCTGTTGAAGGAAAGTAAAATGAATATATATATATATATTCATACAAAAATGTATTTTCTGGAATATTCTCTTAACTACGAAGAATAAAATGAGAAGACCTAGTATGATGTAGATATTAAACTTGCAATAATTATTGAAACGAAAATGCTTGTTAGTTATTGATGGAGCTTCCTGCTAAAGGTGGGTGTTTCTAGGAAATAAAGTTCAAAGAATTCTGTTCTGGAAATTGAAAGCAAGAATTTGGTAAGAATGTTTTTTAATTCCTTCTTTCGAATGATTGCTGTCTTTTATTACTTTTTGTCTTATGATTCTGAGATGATCTGTTGGAAATAGCTTCAGAGGAACGTTCTCCATCAAAAATACATTCCATTATCTAAAACCACTGTTTAACTGAAAGTCAACTTTAATTAAAGAGAAAAACAAACTCTGTTGCAAGAATTGCCAACTTAGAGACGTAATGAAAGATTGTATCTCTTTCCTACACTGCAGGGATATTATACGTTGAGCAACTAATAGAACCCTGAAGTCATCATTCACAACAAGCAAGTAGCTGATAATTGTATCTTTAAACTTTGAAAAATTCTAAATTAAAGGCTAAAAGCAATTCTTGAAATATGCCAACAGTATTTTCAATCCAAATAATTGAAAATATCGACCATTCCGCTTGAGAAGCATTGGCAGAATTTTCGCCAGTGACCCATAAGTTATTGTTATTAAAGTTGACATTTGTTCATGGTTAGAATATGAGTAACAATACAGCAAATTATAGGAAACAACATCAGTGAACTTTACCACTGAAATAACATATTTCATTTATACTTGATTTTAAAATCAAGTTTTTTCAAACTATTTTGATTCTGAGACAACGACATAATAATCCTGAAAATCTTTAATTAGACAGTGTTATTTATTAATTAATAATTATTAACTGCCAACTGTTAGCATTCGCAGCAGATGAGACTCTTCTTCGTCGACGTTCCTGTCTGCTATTTTGGTTTGATTGATAGGCATTGCCTTCTGAACACTGCCTTCCAAGGTCGTGCAGATGCGGGAAGGTGTGATAAAGGTGTGTCCTTTTTCGCGCAGGCGCACAAGTGTAATTTTCAGGCGACCTTTCCTTGTCGAGAATACTTCTAATTCCTATAATCATCTTAACAGTTGTCATTTTTAACTCTCCTATGTTTAAAAATGACCCGGAAGAAAACTCGCTAAGTGGAATCCCATTGCTTAATGGTTTTTGTTAATCTTCAAAAGTTATAATTTGTTTGAAAAGGATTTTAATGTCAGCTTTTAATAATTACTCACTTTAGTAAAAGGTTAAGTCAGTAAAAGTTACCGAGAAAGTCAAACAGGAAAACTAAAATGTCGGTTTCCGATTTATTTTTACTTCTCTTATAAATCCTAGGACGAAACATTTTCCGATTTTTTTTATATATTCTGTGATCCTCTTAAATTGAATTGAAGTCGACCGCAGATCTTGAATCTAGTAATTTCCATCTCTTTTTTGAAGGGAGAACTATTTCCCTCGCACACAAATTGAGTTACTTAATAGGTTTTGGAAATCCATATCAAGAGAGATCACGAATTCCTTCGGTTTCCCCCCCCCCCCCCGTTCGTAAAAATTCTCCATTTAATTATTGAGTTTTCATATATTCATCAAAGGAGATTTTTATTTCTCCAATGTTTTAGCATTTTTAAATAAGTAATGGATAAAAAAAAATAGCAAAATATTTTAGAATAAAGTTTTAAATCGAAGCCAGCAGTTCAGTCCTTTTTTAACCAAGTTAATTTAGAATCTATTGAATCTAAGATGTTGACAGTTTGATAGTAGATATATGCTTTCAAAATGTAATAAATCTACTTAAGATACTTTAAGAAGATTATAAACGAATTCTTTTATCCTATTCTTTTCTTTCTTTAAACTTCTTTTTTTACTATTTAACTGTCTTTTGTATTTTCCTATTTTCTTTTTTTTTTTTTTTCCTTTTAAAACTTTTAGGAATAACAATTTTTCTCTTAATGCGAAGCGGAAACGAAGACTATAATTCCAAAATCGGGAATGTTCCACTCATACGAGAACGTTTGCATCTCTATTCTTTACTTTCTGAGATTTAAAATAGCATGAAAAGAATGAACAGTCAAAAATGAGTGGTTACGCAACGGCTATGGAACGATGCCAGAAGACGGGAGAACCCTTACAAAACCCATTTCAGCGGCATGCATCATTAACTCTTGGCCAAACTCCATTGTCAATGTCAGCGTTTTGTCATCTTTCTTAAAAAAAAATTCACATACATAAATTATTTAAATAAAAATAATGAGGCCATCACACCAGACTAAAAAACATACTTATATTAACGAAATATTAAAAATGCAAGCTTTCGAACCGCCTGCAGTTCTTTTTCAAGCAGAAAATATTAGCAAAATAAAAAGTCAACAGCTAAAAAGTTCTTTTATAAAACAATCTTTTTAAATCTTTTAAAAAATCTTTTTTAGCAAAATAAAAAGTCAACGGCTATCATTTTATGTAATTCTCTGCTTGAAAAAGAACCGCAGGTGGTTCGAAAGCTTGCATTTTTAATATTTCGTTCATATAAGTATGTTTGTTTTGTGTGGTGCATTGGCCTCATTATTTTTTATTCTTAATAACTCTACACACGTTAATTTTATTTATCATAAATTACTTAATGCAGATATTTGTTTTGACTGTAGGCATATTGAAAGTTTTTCTTGAAAGTATTTGAACAAAGATACGGATATATCTTAATCTTGTATCTGACAATAATCTCTAATGAAACGAAACAGAAAAATCTTCAATGCTTTCTTTGACTAAACAATAAGACAACCGTATTTCAGTGTCCTTAGCATCAAAGACATAAACATTTGGATGTTTTGCCTCAATAACAATCTTTTAAGAACAATGAAAAGAACCGGAAAACAGGCTCTCGAAACTGTAACTGTTTTTTCATTTTTCATAAAATCCTTTTAATCTGAGTGCAGTCGTTTGTATTAATTTTACATCTGCACGTAAAAAGCTTCAATTAACAATCTTTTAACTTTTGATTTGTTTCCACAACGAAAACTCTTTAAGCTTAAGAAAAGCTCTGATATTTCTTGTAATTTTATCTTTCTGAAGTTGCTAATTAAACTTTAGTCAATCGAAATAAAATTAAATAACATTTCTGGATTATTCACTCAAACCAGCAGAGATCTTTCCTGTATCTTTAAGGTATTTAACTGTTTCGCAATTATTAGTAACCGCAGATTATTTCACAGGATTTCCAGGATATTATTTTTCAGTGTAGTCTTTTCTTTCTTTAGAAGAAAGATATCGAAAGAAAAATACATTTGTAAAATGTAAGAACTCTGAACAATGTCATATGAGATAAATGTAGTAAGTTGTACTTCTGTCCAGTGTAGCTTTCCTTGTCATTAGCTACGTACTCTTCTTCATATTAATTTTTCAATCCATCCATGTACCTTTAGTCTTTGTTTATTTCAGAACACAGCTTAAGTATATGATAAATCTAAGTTACTTACGACTTTCTTACTTGTGCTGAAACATATGTGTGTAGATATCAGTCTGCACACAAGCATAAACACAAACAAGCAAATAGTCTAGAACTAGCTTTCACCTCAATAAGCCCTGAAGAAGCCTCGTCATATTCAGGTGAAAGCTAGTTCTGGACTCTTTGCTTGTTTGTGTTTAAGCTTGTGTGCAGACTGATATCTCAAATCTACACTCAAATCTAAAGTTTAATTTTATGTAAAGTGTCTACTGGCCGCATTAGTAAACAAAAGTGTTTAAGACCAAGACTAGGAGACTATCAGAAGCTAAATTTAGAGATTAAACTGAATAACAAAATGAAAAAGTGAGTAGAAAAAAATTTCAATTTGTAATTTCAATTTCAATTTTGTGTTTTTATTCGTTCAAAACTATCACATTCATACATTCCTGTTTTCCTTACTAAGTACCAACTTCAGAGTAGATTAAGATATTCATCCACTACTCTTTCACTGTAATCTTAATACGACATTAATTTCTAAGAAATCCCATAAATGTACACATCGCCTTAAATTCCGTTTCACCGAAACAGTTTTGTTTGTTTATAATAATCCGATTGCTGTTAAAAATTCCTATTCCCATCTGGCATTTACCGTTTGTTTTTCCATTACTTTATTATAAACAACCATCGAAAAAAAGATGATTTGACGAAGGATGAAGCAAGTCATCAAATTCTGTGGATTGCTGACAGGCATTAGTCACCTCGTAACTTCCGAAGAACTTTTTTTCCCTTAAAGAATGTTTATAGTTAAAGATAGTAACACTTATTATAAAAAAAAAACCTTAGAGAATTAAGGACTTACAATTCTTATTCTAAGCTTTGTGAACAGAAAATATATCTACGAACCAGAAGTGGAAAAGAAATGCTAACATTCCATTTATGGTAGAACTGATAGTGTCTTGTAAGGAACTCTCCAAATTTGTTTACAAAGTTTAATAGTTTCTTAGAAAATCTAGACGATATATATGTTTTTTAATGCTTTTTTCCCTTTTAATGGATCCATTGAAAAGATCAAAATCTAGCAAGATATATAGGCCGACACATCGTTCTTGACGATCCCGAATTTTTGCGATTTCACGTGATTGACGCGAGAATAGCCTCTATCCATGTCTTCTCAAAAAATGGCGCGAAAGAAGGCTTATCGACTCCGGGGAAGAAGCGGCCACGAGCAAGCCCCATTACTGATGTCGACGATTTTGACCGATGCCTTATTCGCCGCTGCATCCATCGCCTCTACGCTGAAGGTAAAATTCCAACTTTAACATTTTTTCTCTAGCATTTTCCTAGTGACAGACATTCACAATACTACATTTCTTGAGACCTGCAGAAGAGGCTAATGGCCAAATCTCGTAATTTCCGTGATTCCCGCGCAAACGCGATCGTCAAGAACGATGTGTCGGCCTATAATAACACTTAAACAGTAAGTTGATATAAAAATCATAGTTATGTTAAATAAAGACTATAATCATGTAGTTGATGAATATAGGCAAAGAGTACTTTTAAGTACTTGTCTACTTTCGTACAAGAAAGAATAACAACAGTAAAATTTCCTGAGGAGACGGGGATCAATTAGTTGAAGTGGAACTCGAATTCTGATAAAGTATTTCATCAGTAACTGAGCAGATATTAAAAAAAAAAAACTACAAGAATTAATAAAGAATTAATAAAGACTTAGAGATATCGTCTCATGTCTCAGCCACTTAAGTTACGGTCTTAGGAAGATTTAAGGATATTTTGAAGGTAAATAATTTCAACATAATCACGAAATGATTAACAGTGATAATTAAAACTATCTTTAAAAAAACCTTTTTTTGTTTCTTAAGTGAAAAAGGGGGAAGTATAACAGCTTACCTGATATGTTGAAATGAAGTAACGTAAAAACCCAAATATTTTCACACTGAAACAAGTTCATTTCCGGTTTATAAAGAAACCGAACCAGGATAACATATTTTTGAGTAAATCGACACTGGATGGTGGAAGCGTAGCGTTTGAAACTTCCCGTATCCTAATAACTCAACACACACAGTTCTTGAAGACCACTACAATGAGAGAGGGACTAGTGCAGCAAAAACCCTACAACAAGTAATAAGGCATTTCTTTATGCAAGTGGGTCAATGAGCTACACTATCCCTCAGGATTCTTGTCCCCGAAAGATGCACAGGTTCTTCCTTATCACTCATAAACTTACAGTTGAAGGACAAGCGGTCTTTGTCTTGTGAAGGACATAAATATTTTATTCTTATTTTGTGTGTCATAGTCAATCCTACGATGAAGCTGTTGTTGAAATCAAGTAGACCTTTAAACAAACCAACTGCATTGAAGTTAGACTGCCTTATTATTAGTTTTTGTATTTACATCCTTGGGGAAGGTGCAAATTTAGGGGAAAACCAACAGTTGAAATTGAAACTGAAAAACAACGTCATTTCTTTTTATCTTATTCTAAACCTGATTGGAGCATATCTGAAAGTTTTTACATTTCCGGTTTAAAAATTCACTGAAAGATGCGGAAATAATGGGCAAGTTACAAAATTTAAAATGTAAACAATTTCCTTCTAAAACTACGCGAATTTAATAGATTGTGGTAAACAGCCAAGAAGTCATTTAAAAAGTTAACTATAGATAATAGATGATATTTTTGAAGAATGTTTAATTCTAAATCATCTGACTTTTACTAAGATTATTTCTGAAGATCTTTCGATGTATCTAAACGGTAGACTGTTATATTGATGAAATAATTTCAATTACTTAAAAGGCACCATTGTTTACTTATTAAAACTATAGAATTGTAGCTCTTAAATAAGATTTTTTGGAAAAGAAAGTTATATATGTTTAGGAGATAATATTTTTAAACTGATTCTAAGATTACAGATGGTATGAACTAGTTTCTAGAATTAAAATAATTATAAAATACTTATAAGGATTAAAAACTTTCAATAATTATTTCTTTCTTTTTTTCTTTCTTTGAAAGTATCTTGTAAACTGAATAATCTTCCATTGCTTGGAATTTCTGGTATAAAGTACAAAAGCTTTTTTAATTCCACAAAATCTTAGGTTACTTACACAATATTTCGGAGGCCTAATTGGCCCTCCTTTCTCAAGCTTTACATCATAAATGGGAAAAGAAAACTAGCATTCCTTCTTCCCAAATAACTAAAAGAAATTAAAAATAAATAACAATCAAGAATTTGGAATTCTAAATATAACAAAATGGTTTTCTTTTCCCATTTATGATGTAAAGCTTGAGAAAGGAGGGCCGTTTAGACCTCCGAAATATTGTGGTGTAAGTAATGAAGATTTGTGGAATTAAAGAAGTTTGATAATAATACTTTATTCATGAGGAATTGGTTTACAAAAGCTTTAGCTTTAAGTAAAGCTTAAGCTAGATTAAGAAATTCGTTGTCGTATTTTGGAGATTTATTGTCGTAGTTGCTGCAACTAGTTAAGTATGTATTTATATGACCTTAGATAATGTGTGTGTCATTGAGAATAATTTACTTTTGACAGTAGTTGGGGAAAATTATGCAGAAAAAACCGGTCTTGTGTCTGTGCATCCGCTGAAGGCATTACTTTGGTTGTTTGCTTGTAAATGGACATTACTTCGTTTCTTTCCAAATGTGTAAATGTAAAAGAAGACGTACTTTTTACATTAAAAATCAAGAAATTAGTAAGATCTCACGCAATAGTTAATTCTTCCTTCTTTTTTTTTTTTTTATTTATTACATCTAAACAACAGCTAAACAAAAACCATTTACAAATGATCAATTATAAATATAGAGTATTTACATGTGAGTAATCTAAAGTTTTGTATAGACGTTATTCCTCGTTTATGGGTACAATTATTCCAAATTAATAAGGAATTACTTTTGGTTCAGTGCGGGACCAGCTCCTATCAAAATTAAAAGCTTTGTAGATAAAGAAGTTATCGAATAACAGATTAGATGATTTCAATTGTAACATTGCAATTTATTGCTAAATTTTTTTGCTGAAAAATTAATTAAAAGATAGAACTAAACACCTTTCAGGATTTATAATTTCTTGGACAAATTCAAGTGTAAACTTTTTAAATATTCACAGTATCACAATATCACATATTTCTTTTTTTTTTTTTTTTTGTCTAATACATTCTTATTTAGAATTTTTCATCTTCAATATTAAAATTGTATTTTAGATGTTAATGACTTCTGAATTGTAACTACAGTAAAACCCCGTTATTACGCTAGTCAAGGGGCCATGACCTACAAGCGTAATAAGCGGGATAGTGCTATATACGGGAAATGATTTATGAGATGGGGAAAGATTTGGACACCATTTTACAGGAAACATACATTATTCTGCAATAGATATACTGCAAATAGGAGCTTATTTCCTATTAAAAAGATCTTTGATTGTGGTTTGCCGGGTGTGTGTGCTAACGCTATGAATTATGACATTTTCAATGCGGTTCAGTTAACTATTAACGTCAATTGATACACCACTAGGAGCAATACTAATATATTTTCGGAGCAGATTTAGTGCACACTATTTTTTTACGTTTGCAACAACCCTTCACTGCATCGGTAATTGCATACCTGTTTTTCATTATTGTTCGCAGACTGGACGAGGGAATTCCTAGAGATTCTGCGAAATCCTTCTGACTTCTGTAGAATTCTCGTCGTACTTACGGAGAATTTGCAATTTTTCACTTATAGAAAGGGATTTCCGCTTCGACATTTTGCACTACTGTATCACAGACCCGCACTTCACAGTTCAAAGATTCCCTCCTACCAGGGGAAAAAAAAAAAAGAATCTTTACATTGTTACATTTCTTTTCGATGCAAAATTTCCGATATAAAAAAGCGCTACAAGCGGGATTTGAAGCGTTATAAGAGGGTAAAAGTATATAGAGATATATAAAAAATTCCCGGGACCGTATAAAAGGAGCGTAAAGAACGGGATAGTGCTATAAGCGGGAGCATTATATCGAGGTTTTACTGTATATATTTCTACTACTCAGAATTCGAAGATTTCGAGAAAAGAGACATCAAATTTTCTTACTTTTCCTCTTAATACAAAGGCAGCTCTTTTTAGTCTGATCAGCAGACTAATATTCCCCTTTTGTCTGTCCCGTGGACAAGTATCATTAAAATCTCATTAAATTATAATTAAGCACAACAATCACAACAATTGCGTCTTTTGCATGCGCAACAATCACATTTATAATACAGCTCTAAAACAATCACAATAAATGCAACAATTGCGCCTTTTGCATTCGCAACAATCACATTTATAATAATAAGGAAATTAAATCAATATCAATTATATTTTCTTATCAGAAGACGTTGCGAAGCATTGTGATTGGTTTACTAATCGCTATCCCTACCTTATGTTTTTAAATCAGATTAATTTCAAAATTGTTATTTTTTAAAGTTAATTCTTACAAATTTCTTTCTGTAAACATTCCTTTTTTACATAATTATTCTACGTTTTTCTACTTTTGAAAGTTAAAATTGAAGAGTTGTAAGGGAGGACTGAACGTATTCCCCCACCCCCAACTTTTAAAAGAGTCAATCCAACCTGTTAGATTTTGTTTTTAAGAACTGTCCTGTTTTTATAAATCATTATAACCTTGCAATAAGAGAATAACAATAAATCCATGGCTAAAGCTTTATTAAAAAAAAAATCAGACCTATATTGATTATTTGTAACCAGGAAACCAAACATAAAAAAGACGACCTCCACCAGAGAAAACACGGAAAAATACAGCCAACGATCGATGAAAACAATAACAATTATTAAGGTGAACTGGGAAAAGAAAAGTGGAAGTATCTCTCCGTGACCTACACACATTGACTACCTTCCGCTACCATCAAGGTAATCAACCAGCAGTTGCCATGATGAAAAGTAGAACAACAATATTTACAATGAAAAACGACATATGGCGGAAAACGAAACCATTTTATATAGGCAACGCAAGGCTATCACATGCATGGATGTCATTAGACGT